>JBBGZY010002729.1:0-337500 GCA_037952925.1 Lithobates clamitans
GAACACTGGAGAGAGAGAGAGAGAGAACACTGGAGAGAGAGAGAGAGAGAGAGAGAGAGAGAGAGAGAGAGAGAGAGGAGAGAGAGAGAGAGAGAGAGAACACTGGAGAGAGAGAGAGAGAGAAGAGAGAGAGAGAGAGAGAGACACGAGAGAGAGAGAGAGAGAGAGAGAGAGAGAGAGAGAGAGAGAGAGAGAGAGAAGGAGAGAGAGAGAGAGAGAACACTGGAGAGAGAGAGAGAGAGAGAGAGAGAGAGAAGAGAGAGAGAGAGAGAGAGAGAAAGAGAAAGAGAGAGAACACTGGAGAGAGAGAACACTGGAGAGAGAATATTTAATATTTAATATTTAAATCTGTTTTAGCAAGAAGTTCGCTAATTAGACAATGGAACATATTTTTTACCCATCAAGTTTGGAGCAATTTTGCAATACTAAGCTATCGTCACTCTTGGCTCGGCCGTGTCCGATAATTAACCGCGACATTTAGGAACAGAGCTATGCTCCGAGCTCTGACACCGGGTGGCTACAGGGCCCAATTTTATTTTGAAAACAGCCCGAGTAGAAAAGCCTGTCCCCTGCCAGCATGCTGCTGAGAAGGACTCTTGCTCTCTGCATGGAAGCAGTGGTCTCTCTACAGAGGTCTGACTTACCCCCCCCAGCTCCCATTGACGACCTATAGATCTGACTAGTCAGGGGCTGTGATGGCCACTGCTTCCCCATAGAAAGCAAGGGTCCTTCTCTGCAGCTTCTCTGTGGAGAAGCAGTGGTCTCTCTACATAGGTCTGACTTACACCCCCCCATCTCCTATTGACGACCTATAGATCTGACTCGTCATGGGGCTGTGATGGCCACTGCTTGCCCATAGAAAGCGAGGGTCCTTCTCTGCAGCTTCTCTGTGGAGAAGCTGTGGTCTCTCCTCCCCAGAGGACCGATACACTGCCACTATCTAGTCAGAGCTACAGCTCTCCAATCAGAAGAAATCCCGAGCTTTGTTGACTGGAGGGCAAGAAGTCAGACTCGGTAGGGGGGTGTATCGGACCTTTGCAGAGAGATCACTGCTTCCCCATAGTGAGAAAGTCCATTTTAAGGGCCCATGCACAATGCAGTGCACTTCAACGCATGCAATTGTGCATTAAAAAGTGTTACATAAGACATAAATTTTGAGCAGATTGTCCACAACAAGGGATCTTGTTTCTGGCAGCAGCCTATCCTCCAAAAACGACCAATGGCAGAGCTGATGCAGATGCAGAGCAGAGAAAGCTCCTAAAGTATAATAAAGGCAAGCTTTTTTTCACACTATCATGTCACTATTCACATCCAGGCAAAGTAATTATTGCAGACTCAGAAAATGGAAACAGTGGTCTCTCTGCAGAGGTCCCCTGCTTTGCTGATTGCAGACCTATAGATCTGACTCCTCGGGGGCTGTGTCTGAAACTTGCAAAGAGACCACTACTTCCCCAGAGACAGCAAGGATCCTTCTCTTCAGCATGTAGTGGTCTCTCTGCAGAGGTCTGTCACCCCCCACTTCTTATTCAGCTCCTTAATTAGAAGAGAGCATGAGCTTTGTAGAGGATACAATTTTAATAGCAAAGTCATTATTGCAGACTCAGAAAATGGAAGCAGTGTTCTCTCTGCAGAGGTCCCCCGCTTTGCTGATTGCATACCTATAGATCTGACTCCTCGGGGGCTGTGTCTGACCCTTGCAGAGAGACCACTACTTCCGCAGAGACAGCAAGGGTCCTTCTCTTCAGCACGTAGTGGTCTCTCTACAGAGGTCTGACGCGCCCCCCGCCCACTTCTTTGTCAGAACTAGAGCTCCTTAATTAGAAGAGAGCATGAGCTTTGTTGAGGATACCATTTTAATAGCAAAGTCGCTATTGCAGACTCAGAAAATGGAAGCAGTGGTCTTTCTGCAGAGGACCCCGGCTTTGCTGATTGCATACTTATAGGTCTGACTCCTTAGGGGCTGTGTCTGACCCTTGCAGAGAGACCGCTGCTCCCCCACAAAGAGAAGGACTCTTGCTCTCTGTGAAGAAGAATTGGTCTCTCTGCAGAGGTCCGACGTGCCCCCACTCCTTAGTCAGAGCTAGAGCAGCTTAATCAGAAGAGAGCATGAGCTTTGTTGAGTAAGAGATTCATACACAGTCAAAGTCATTACTGCAGACTCAGAAAATGAAAGCAGTGGTCTCTTTGCAGAGGTCCCCTGCTTTGCTGATTGCAGACCTATAGGTCTGACTCGTGAAGAGCTGTGTCGGACCTTTGCAGAGAGACCACTGCTTCCCCACAGACAGCATGGGTCCTTCTCCGAAGCATGCTTTAGAGAAGGACTCTTGCTTTCTGTGAAGAAGTGGTCTTTCTGCAGAGGTCCGATGCTCTTCCACTTCTTAGTCAGAACTAGAGCAGCTCAATCAGAGGAGAGCATGAGCTTTGTTGAGGATGGGATTCATATTCAGGCAAAGTAATTATTGCAGACTCAGAAAATGGAAGCAGCGGCCTCTTTGCAGAGGTCCCCTGCTTTGCCGATTGCAGACCTATAGAACCGACTCGTTAGGGCTGTGCCGGACCCTTGCAGAGAAACCACTGCCTCCCCACAGAGACCAAGGTTTCTTCTCTGCAGCATGCTGTAGAGAAGGACTCTTGCTCTCTGTAAAGTAGTGGTCTCTCTGCAGAGGTCTGACATGCCCCCCCCCCCCCAAAGTCAAATCTAGACCTCCTTAATCAGAAGGGAGCATGAGCTTTGTTGGTGTGATTCATACCCAGGCAACGTAAATATTGCAGCCTCAGAAATTGGAAGTCTCTCCCTATGCTGTAAACTGGAGGCACAAAGAAATCTTCTACAACCGGGCATTTTTTTTTTTCTTTCTTTGGCCATGTAAAAAAATAAAATAGAAGATACAAAAAACAGATACAGAACTGAGTTTGGCATTTATTAGCGGAGGTATGAGTGGTTCTGTTGCCATGGCAACCTCAGACGGACCCTCATACACGCGCACACACACACACGCACTCTCCAATGGTTGAATGGTTAAAGAGCATTGGGGCAAACCCACTTATCCGCATTTAAAAGCTTTCCGAATCAATCAGAAGACTGGAGCCTCTGTTGGAGGCCATTACAGCGTAAGAGGTCTCTCTCTAACTCCGCGTTACCCCGCAGCGCGCTAGAGCCTCACCATGAGGGCTATTAACATGTAAATGAGATGATGGCGTGGAGACGCCGAGCTCCCGTAATGACCAGAGGAGAGAGATAGAGCAGAGGGATAGAAGAAATTCTAAAAGTGAGAATTACATTGTATGCAGTCGCTGCGAGAGAAAGGGGGACGCAGAGCACCATTGAACTCGACAAACATGGGAGAGTAATAATTTGATGCCTGGTGTTTGCCGCCATGGCTGGCGGTGGTCGAAGTACTACTTTGGAGTCTCAGGGAACAAAAAAGTAGGGAATTTCGTCCAGAGATGCAAAAGAGAAAGCGTGTGATCTTGGTTCTAAACCACCAGGCCGTGGTCCACTGGCCTCCCTCCCTCCTGTGCCTCAAGCCAACTGCAGAGCCCCTAATCTACCACAATGCCTCCCAGTTCCCAGAGTGACCCCAACCTCCTATAATTGCCCACAGTGCCCCTCAACCCCCCACATTGCCCCCAGCCCCCTAAGAGTTCTCAGCCCCTACAGTGCCTCCCAGCCTCCCAAAGTTTCCTGCAGAGCCTCCAGCACCCCCATAGTGCCAGTCCCAGTCTCCAACAGTGCCAAGCCCCAACCTCCTGGAAGAACTTCGGCCCCCTCCAGAAACCTCATCCCCTACAAGGCCACCACATCTGCTTCAGAGTTGTCCCCCCCCCCCCCATCTTGACATTTTGTAAAGATGACCCTCACATGTGTCTACACCACTGTGGAGGGACATTAGAATGTAAGCTCTTCTGGTGCATAGACTGATTTGACTGGCCCAGTGTTCTCTGTACAACACTGCAGAATATGCCAGAGCTATATAAACGTATAATAATAGTGTTTAACTGTGGTGGGACATCAGGGTGCAAATACTGATGTTACTTCCTAAGGGTCTTTGTACAGCACTATGGAATATGCCAGAGCTATACGAATGTATATAGCAAGTAAAGGGTATGACTGTGGTGGGACATTTGAGAGCAGCACCTCCAACTTCCAACTTGTTTCAACACAGCTGATTTCAGATAAGGGATTATCCCTCAGTTCATTACTTCCGCAAGAGAACTGAGGGCTGTATGAAGTTGGAGATGTTATCTGTAATTAGCAGTGGGGATTAGGACTGTAGTATATACTGTATACAGTAGAGCCAATCAATCCCAACTCAGCTGTTTTCAGATAAGGGCTCAGATTGGCACCATCATCAGCTTTCATGTGGAAGTTAAGAAGCCGAACATTATATGAAGTCTGAACCCTTATTAGAGATCAGCTCCTATGGTAGCCACTAGTTTAGCCCCAATCTGCCGTTGTCTTTGCTCAGATGGACCAGTTGTAAGGGTAGGTACTTGGCTCAGCTGTAAAAGTTAAAGTACTGAGGGCTGTAATCTACTGTACAGATCCTTAATGCAAGTTGTGTGCATCTTCACAAACACCTGGATACTGGAAGCCCATGTTCCCCCTAACCATCCAGATTCAACACATCCTGTAAATTGGTCTGCCCTCTCCCGAACCTTCCTATTGGCCCATTACAATAATGGACATCTTCAATGGCCGAAAAGAACAGGTAAGAGAGTAGGGACGGAGTGTCCCAGCTTTCAACGTTATAAGGAACTATGAAGGCCTTTGAGAACGTAATGGGTTTTGGGGTTCCTTGGTGGACCTAAGCATGGCTTAGATTCACCCAGGGGTGGGTGAGCTTAAGCAAATAAAGACTGACCAAAGACTGGATGAACCTAAACATCGGGGGTCAGTAGGATAAGGACCTCCTTAGACTAGTAGTCAGTGGGAGAAGCGCTCCCTTACATTAGTGGGCAGTGGGAGAGGAACTTCCTTAGATTGGTAGCCAGTGGGACAAGGGTTCCCTTACACTGGTGGTTAGTGGAGCAGTGGTTCCTTACATTTGATAACAGATTAGTGCCCCCTTTAGTGGAAACACAGTGATAAGAATGCTTAGCATATTTGACACCCCATGCAAATCATTAACATTCCCCTGCCCCCTTAGATTAGGATGAGGGCCCTTTTAAATTGGAGGTCAGTGGGAGAAAACCCACCTTAGATTGGTAGTTAGCAGCAGAAGGACCTCGTTAGATTGATAGCCAGTGGGAGAAGAGTTCCCTTACATTGACAGTAGTTGGAAGTCAGTGGGAGAATGGTTCCCTTACATTGCTGTTCAGGGGGAGAAAGACCTCCTTACATTGGTACTCAGTCAAAGGAGGGTTCTCCTATATCGGTTTTTAGTAGGAGAAGGATGCCCTTAGATCAGTAGTCAATCAGAGATTCCCTTTTATTGGTGGTCAGAGGAAGATGGACCCCCTTAGATTGGTATCCAGTTGGAGAAGGGTTCCCTTACACTGGTGGTCAGTGGAGAAGCGGTCCCTTCCATTGGGTAACAGTTTAGTGCCCCCTTAAATGGATACACAGTGGTAAGAATACTTAGTATATTTAACACCCCAAGCAGATCATTAACACTCCCCTGCCCCCTTAGATTAGGATGAGGGCCCCTTTACATTGGAGGTCAGTGGAAGAAGGACCTCCTTAAATTAATAGTCAGTGCGAGTAGGACCTCCTGAGATTGGTAGTTAGTGGGAGAAGGTTCTCTTACTTTAGTTGTCATTTGAAGAAGGACCTCCTTAAATTGATAGTCTGTGGGAGAAGGGTAGTTAGATTGGTAGTCAGTGGGAGAAGGTTTCCCTTACGTCAATTGTCAGTTGAAGAAGGATCTCCTAAGAATGGTAGTCAGTCAGAGAAGGATTCTCTTATATTGATAGTGAGTGGGAGAAGGACATCCTTAGATTGGTAGCCAGCGGGAGAAGGATTCACTTAAATTGGTGGTTAGTGGGAGAAGGACCTCCTTACATTGGTACTCAGTTGAAGAAGGGTTCTCTTACATTGATTGTCAGTGGGAGAAGGACCCCCTTAGTTTCTCTTAGCTTGATGGTTAGTTGCTGGAGGACCTTCTTAGTTTGGTATTCAGTCAGAGAAGGATTCTCTTATATTGGTAGTCAGTGGAAGATGGACCCCCTTAGATTGGTATTCAGTTGGAGAACAGTTCCCATATACTGGTGGTTAGTGGAGAAATGGCCCCTTACATTTTGTATCAGTTTAATGCTTCCTTAAATAGATAGACAGTGATAAAAATGTCCCCTTAGAGACAAATAAAAAACTTGTATCAATAAATACTTACCTGAGATATGAGAGAAGTTCACTAGTCCCATGCCACGTGGAATCTGGTGAGTGACCTCAGTGCCAGAACTATGCCAACACCATCAGGTTGAAGATACATCTGCCACTGCTCACAACTCAAGGAACCCCTAGGAATTTCTCGAGAAGCCCCATAGTTCCTCAAGAACCCTAGTTGAGATAGGCTGTTCTACCTCTTCCCAGCTCTCATAATCCTTTTCCGATAACTTCCAATCTTCCCACACTCATTCCCCCCTGCTCCCTATCCCCAGCACAAGGAAGATAAAGAGCCGGTCCCCCCCCCCCCATCTTGGATCCTTGCTGATTTTTTTTTCTCCGACTTCTACCTTCGCAGGGCCCTGCCATTCTGTGGCTGGAAGCAGGAGGTTATGAAAATGAGCCTTATGCCCAGGAGACACTAATTATCTGCTAAGTGTGGAAGCCAGAGTGATTAATTAAGAGATAATAAAGAGAGAGAGGAGGACGAGAGAGGCAAGAACGCCTTGCTTTGATGATAAAACCCGAGGTAAGCCAAGCAATTAGAAGAATCTTTATCAAGCGTTAGCTATAATCCACAAGTTATCTCCGCGCCGGAATATTTCAACCGGGGGAGCCGCAAGTTTGCACGCAGCGAGTGAGGCCGGGCGCTGGTATAAGGACAGGAAAAGGACATCTGTTAGGTACAATGAAAACACACAATGGGCGCATGAAAAGCTGGAATCCCTGGGCGGCTTGTCTAAGAAGGTTGGATTAACAAAACAGGAGAACTAGGCAGGTGTCTAGGGGAGCTACACTCAAGGGGGGGAGCAGGAAATTTTGTAAGGATTTGATATATTCCTAGCTTGTTCTTTACAGTGGATCTCCTAAGAAAAAGCATTTTCTTAGCCCTCTTTTCTCCAGTCCAGTTATTTTGTCTAGGCTGAGATGATGTCATCAGTCTGCGACAGGCAAAGAGGAATCAAGACGATGTCATCAGCCTGCCGCAGGCAGAAAGAAGCAAGATCATGTCATCAGTCTACTGCAGGCAAAAAAGAAGTGAGATGATGTCATCAATCTGATGCAGGCAGAAAGAAGCAAGATGATGTCATCAGTCTGCTGCAGGCAAAACAGAAGCGAGATGATGTCATCAGTCTGTCACAGGCAAAATAGAAGGGAGATAATGTCATCAGTCTCCTGCAGGCAACACAAAAGTGAAATGATGTCATCAGTCTCCCGCAGGCAAAACAGAAGCGAGATGATGTCATCAGTCTGCCACAGGCAAAAAAGAGCTCCAGAACCTTGCATTCACTTGCACCTTTTAGGCCCCATTCACACCTGATCGTAGGGTAGAATGAGCACTCCTGCTCAGGTTTGTTTTTTATGCGCGTCGCGCCTAGGGCTGCCCATTCACGTGAACGAATGACAAACGTCTCAAAGTAGCTCCAAGATCTTTTTCGGTCATGGAGTGCCGGGAGTTTTTTTTCAGAGAGCGTTTTGGCACATTTGGACGCACGACAAACGCGCAGCGCAACACGTGTCCGCTACCCACTTTTGGGGCGCCATTACCAATTATTGGCACTGCGACTTTCTGGAACGCACATCAAAGCGCACATTGTTTGTAGGTCTTTGTCACATGTTTAGGAAATACGCAGGTGCAATTGCAGCCTTATATCTGCCTGGTGTTCAGCTGTTAAAGAAACCACGTCGCCCCCCCCCTCTAGTAAGGGCGAAACAGCGGGCGATCTCAGAAACGGGGGGGCAACGATGCAGGTTGCCCGCTTCCAATCAGAACTAGAATCTCAGTTTGGGTGATGGATCGCCCCCTCCGATGGTCATTCTTAAAATGATTGTTAGACAAGAACAGCTGGCCCGGCGTGGCGTACCGCCGAAGCTCCCCCCCCTCTCCACGCCATTATAATTTGGCCGCCACCTCAGTGCCGTATATTAGGAGATCAGTAAAGGGCCATCACTTTAAATGGATGATATAAGGAGCGAGGGGAAAGCCAAATATTAGAACAGAAAGTCGGCTCAGCAAAAAGGAAGAAAAATAGGCTGTTCTCCAATAGAAGAAAATGTACAGAATCTAAAAAATAAATTGGCCGTTTGCTCTACCTACGCGTAGACGGTGGCGGCGGGATGATAATTCTTAAAGCAGAACTCCAACCTTTCTTGCTCAGTCTTGCACACTTTGTACCGCCTCCTCTCCTGGACTGCTTCCTCTGATTTTACCGCATACTGTAAGCTTCTCACCATGTGCATTAGAAGCTGCAGTAAGTCAGACAGAGACCCGCCCTCCGTAACTGGCCCACCCCTTTCATTCATTGGACAGATCATAAAGTCTGAGCATCAAATGTGGGCGTTACCTATGCAAATGCAGCCTTGTCTAGGAACGCCCACTCTTCCAGCCCAGCGAGGCATTTTGATGTTTGCATAACTCCTCCCACTGCTTGCATTGGGGCTCTTGAGAGGAGCACTGAGGCAGGGTGCACCCTGCTGGCCCCTCCCACCAACCATGATCTGCCTGCAAAGCACGGAGACCCAGATATGATGTCATTTCCATATTTTTCTTTAAAAAATATAAAGATCACAAAAAAGTCTCTAGAGGGAGCTCTAGCTTTCAGAGTCTCTCTTAAAGCTGAACTCCGGGATAGGTAAATATTATCTAAATATGTTCGTCCTGTGTACTAAAGAAGCACAGAGAACCAGAGATGATGTATTTTCCATATTTTTCTTGAAAAAATATAAAGATCACAAACTAGCCTCTAGAGGGAGCTCTAGCTTTCACAGCCCCTCTTAATATTTACCTATCCCGGAGTTCAGCTTTAAGAAAGCCTCTGAAAGCTAGAGCTCCCTTTAGAGGCTAGTTTACGATCTTTATATTTTTTCAAGAAAAATATGGAAACCTGACAGCGGACACCTGTTCATGGGCTTGTTGCGGCAGCGGCGGCGGCGGAGGTCTAGGTCTTGTGATGGGTTCCTATTCTGTCCTCCCGAGGCTGTGGAAATAATGACGGGTCATATATTTTCCTGACGGCTTCCAGTGCTAAATAAACGCGTGCTAAAAGCCGCAACACGTGGGTGCGGATCACATTTAAGAAGGAGGCGATTATGTATGCGTCGCTTCTCATTGGCCGAGCTTAGTTCTATGACATAATGGAAGATGAGAAGACATGGTCCGTCCAATGGATTGGACTCCCATGTCTGGTCTCTGCCGCTGTCTGTGCCCCCGTTAGGGAGATTCGCCCTCTCTATTTGTCCTGTTTACTGAATGTAAAGGGTGCAGGGTGACTGGTCTTGTCTCTGCCCCTTCCTGTAGTTCTCTACAGTGGGTGGAGCCTGCTAGGGTCCCTCCCATGGCTCTGCTCTCTCTTCTTATGCAGGGTGACTATTCTTGTCTCCGCCCCCTCCTGTAGTTCTCTACAGTGGGTGGAGCCTGATAGGGCCCCTCCTACAGCTCTGCTCTCTCTCCTTGTGCAGGGTGACTTGTCTTGTCTCCGCCCCCTCCTGTAGTTTTCTGTAGTAGGTGGATCCTGATGGCCCCTCCCACAGCTCTCTCTTCATGTGCAGGGTGACCAGTCTTGTCTCCGCCCCTTCCTGTACTTCTCTATAGTGGGTGGGGTCTGCTAGGGCCCCTCCTACAGCTCTGCTCTTTCTCCTTGTGCAGGGTGACTGGTCTTGTCTCCGCCCCCTCCTGTAGTTCTCAACAATGGGTGGAGCCTGCTAGGGTCCCTCCTACAGCTCTGCTCTCTCTCCTTGTGCAGGGTGACTGGTCTTGTCTCCTCCCCCTCCTGTAGTTTTCTGTAGTAGGTGTATCCTGATGGGCCCCTCCCACAGCTATGCTTTCTCTCCTTGTGCAGGGTGACTGGTCTTGTCTCCTCCCTCTCCTGTAGTTCTTTATAGTGGGCGGGGCCTGATGGGCCCCTCCCACAGCTCTCTCTTCATGTGCAGGGTGACCAGTCTTGTCTCCACCCCTTCCTGTACTTCTCTATAGTGGGTGGGGTCTGCTAGGACCCCTCCTACAGCTCTGCTCTTTCTCCTTGTGCAGGGTGACTGGTCTTGTCTCCGCCCCTCCTGTAGTTCTCTACAGTGGGTGGAGCCTGATGGGCCCCTCCCACAGCTCTCTCTCAGTGTGCAGGGTGACCAGTCTTATCTCCGCCCCCTCTTGTAGTTCTCTATAGTGGGCAGAGCCCCTTGTGCAGGGTGACCAGTCTTATCTCCGCCCCCTCTTGTAGTTCTCTATAGTGGGCAGAGCCTGATGGGCCCCTCCCACAGCTCTCTCTTCATGTGCAGGGTGACCAGTCTTGTCTCCGCCCCTTCCTGTACTTCTCTATAGTGGGTGGGGTCTGCTAGGGCCCCTCCTACAGCTCTGCTCTTTCTCCATGTGCAGGGTGACTGGTCTTGTCTCCGCCCCTCCTGTAGTTCTCTATAGAGGGTGGAGCCTGCTGGGTCCCTCCCACAGCTCTCTGCACAGGCTATGTACAGCACAGTGATGATGTCACCGCTACTTTTACAAGGCAATATATAAGTTTGCAAAGGCATTTGGTGCCCACAAAGTGGATTTATTGAGGAATAGACATCAATTAAAGTTTTTTTGCGGGTGGAGTTCTGTTTTAAGTTTCTTTCATATCATCCACTTTTCATTTCACATCGTGGGTAGCCTCCCCTCCCCCATCCTCCGCTCTGAAAGGGTTACCGAATTACTGACACACACTTTTCAAAAATTAATTTTAAGGCCTCTATAAATCAAATCAGACAGCCGTAGTCTCCGCCAGGAGAGCTTCCTAAATGCACTCCGAGTCCATGATAATGGCGTTTAATGATGTCGAGTAAAACGCTCCTCCGGATAATTCGGCTCCCCACCACGCAGGACTGCGCTCTGGCTCAAAACACCTTCTCATGGAGTTACCTCCAATACTATGCAGCTTGAAAGGAGCACGCCTTATCTCACACATGCTTGCTTTTCTGCAACCTAGTAACTGCTGAGCTGCAGCAGCTGGAAAATGTACAAGAGCAAAGACCAAGGACCAATCAAGAGCAGGGAATGCACAAGAGCAAAGACCAAGGACCAATCAAGAGCAAAGAATGCACAAGAGCAAAGACCAAGGACCAATCGAAAGCAAGGCATGCACAAGACCAAGGACCAACAAAGAGCAAGGAATGCACAAGAGCAAAGACCAAGGACCAATCAAAAGCAAGGAATGCACAAGAGCAAAGACCAAGGACCAATCAAGAGCAAGGAATGTACAAGAGCAAAGAGCAAAGACCAATCAAGAGCAAGTAATGTACAAGAGCAAAAACCAAGGACCAATCAAGAGCAAGGAATGCACAAGAGCAAAGACCAAGGACCAATCAAAAGCAAGGAATGTACAAGAGCAAAAACCAAGGACCAATCGAAAGGTGGAATGTACAAGAGCAAAAACCAAGGACCAATCAAGAGCAAGGCATGCACAAGACCAAGGACCAACCAAGAGCAAGGAATGCACAAGAGCAAAGACCAAGGACCAATCAAGAGCAAGGAATGTACAAGAGCAAAGACCAAGGAATGCACAAGAGCAAAGACCAAGGACCAATCAAGAGCAAGGAATGTACAATAGCAAAGAACAAAGACCAATCAAGAGCAAGGAATGTATAAGAGCGAAAACCAAGGACCCATCGAAAGCAAGGAATGTACAAGAGCAAAAACCAAGGACCAATAAAGAGCAAGGAATGCACAAGAGCAAAGACCAAGGACCAATCAAAAGCAAGGAATGTACAAGAGCAAAAACCAAGGACCAATCGAAAGCAAGGAATGTACAAGAGCAAAAACCAAGGACCAATCAAGAGCAAGGAATGCACAAGAGCAAAGACCAAGGACCAATCGAAAGCAAGGCATGCACAAGAGCAAAGACCAACCAAGAGCAAGGAATGCACAAGAGCAAAGACCAAGGACCAATCAAGAGCAAGGAATGCACAAGAGCAAAGACCAAGGACCAATCAAAAGCAAGGAATGTACAAGAGCAAAAACCAAGGACCAATCGAAAGCAAGGAATGTACAAGAGCAAAAACCAAGGACCAATCAAGAGCAAGGAATGCACAAGAGCAAAGACCAAGGACCAATCGAAAGCAAGGCATGCAAAAGATCAAGGACCAACCAAGAGCAAGGAATGCACAAGAGCAAAGACCAAGGACCAATCAAAAGCAAGGAATGTACAAGAGCAAAAACCAAGGACCAATCAAGAGCAAGGAATGCACAAGAGCAAAGACCAAGGACCAATCGAAAGCAAGGCATGCACAAGACCAAGGACCAATCAAGAGCAAGGAATGCACAAGAGCAAAGTCCAAGGACCAATCAAGAGCAAGGAATGTACAAGAGCAAAGACCAAGGACCAATCAAGAGCAAGGAATGCACAAGAGCAAAGACCAAGGACCAATCAAGAGCAAGGAATGTACAAGAGTATCAAACCTGATCAAAGACTATGTAATCGGTAAAAACGTGGCAAAGCGCACGGTTGGGAGCTATTCATTCTTAATAATAACCCAAATGTGCTTAGAAAAATGCACCAAACCACTCAAAAAATACCCCTGTTTCTGAAACACAAAAAAATAGCTGAAAAAAGGCTTCTGGGTGCTATTCAATCTTAATAGCAACCCAAATCGGGTTTAAAAAAGGGGCGTTTTGTTGCACAAAAAAAAAACGAAAAACAAATTACGCTGTCCAAAAATGCCTGCGTTGTGTGTAAAACGCACAATTTGTTGCCAATCATTCTTAATAGCAACCCAAACACACTTTAAAAAAAGGGCCTTTTGTCACACAACAAAATTTTGCTGTCCAAAAATGCCCATATTTCTGAAACGCGGTGACATTGTGGCAAAAAATGCGTTTGGTTTTTAAAAGTAACTCCAACGCGCTTGAAAAAAAAAAGGGGGTGTTTTTTTTTGTTGCACACAAAAAAAAAAAATAATAATCACGCTGTCCATAAATGGCTGCTTTTCTGAAACGCCGTAAAACATTGCAGCAAAATATGCGTTTAGGTGGCATTCGTTTTTTTAATGGTAACCCAAATGCGCTCAAAAAGAAAAAAAAAAATGGGCGTTTTGTTGCACCAAAAAAAAAAAAAAGAAGAAAAATTACGCTGTCCATAAATGCCTGCGTTTCTGAAACATGGTAACATTGCGGAAAAATATGCGTTTAGGTACCATTCATTCTTAATAGCAACCCAAACGGGTTTAAAAAAAAAAAGGGCCTTTTGTCACACAACAAAAATCGCACTAAATCGCGCTGTCCAAAAATGACTGCGTTTCTGAAATGCGGCAACATTGCGCCCAAATAGGTTTTTAATAGTAACCCTAACACTTAAAAAAAATGGGTGTTTTGTTGCACATAAAAACACACCAAATTGCGCTGTCTAAAAATGCCTGTGTCCCCGAAACGCAGCAAAATTACAGCAAAAACGTGCATTTGGGTGCCGTTCATTCTTAATAGCTTTTTTTCACACTACAAAAAGGGCACTAACTCCCACCGTCCAAAAAATGCCCGCATTTCCGAAATACAGGAAAATCATGGCAAAAGCGCGTTTGGGTGTCATTCGCATTTGATTGCAATTGCACAAAAAAACACATTATATCACGCTGTTCAAAAATGCCTGCGTTTCTGAAAAGTGGTAACAAAAAGCGCATTTGGTTGCCATTCATAAAACGCACTTAAAAAAAAAATTGGCAGTTTTTTTGCGTAACAAAGCGAGCAAACAAAAAAAAAAAAAATAAAGAAAACACACTGAATCACGCTGTCCAAAAATGCCCACCTTTTGCGTGCCTTCCTGACCCGCACAGAAGCGCACTGTGCTTAAGCAGATGCAATGAAGGTGGCAATAAATATCTGCTTTCCATCGAATCGCTTCGGCCGCATTCACACTTCGCGTTTTTCCTGAACGTGCAACAAAACACACAGGAAACGCTTGTTTTGCGGCGCATTTTGGGAAACCATTTTTATCAGACAAGAAGCAAGGGGAAAGTTTCTAAACAGCAGCACAGACAGGAATAATCGATCTAAGGTCCGGTCACACCTATCCGCAGTGAATTGCTGAATCGAAATGCGGTAAAATTGTAAACAAAAATGCGCAACCATGCATTTGGAAACCATTGAATTTAATTTCATTATGCACTTAAAAATGCACAAATGCAGTTAAAAAAAAAAAAAAAAGCGCTCTGTCGCATGAAAAATAGCGGGCTGCCCTATGTATGATGCGAAGAAAGCATAAAAAAACATGCAGAAAATGCCGCAATCCAGAAAGTGCATTTCTGCTACGCAAATTGTGAAAGGGACCCCTAGGCGATTCGCATAAGGCCAGCCTATTTGCTCGTTGCCCCCAAAAAAAAGCTCCTGCTTCTTTTCAGGCGGCGCGATTCACGCGATTTTTTCAAAAACGCGATTTTCACGTGGCAGTCGCAGCAGAATCGCAACGCATTGGGGGTGCGAATGAAGGATAATGGCAATCCAAAACGCGCATCGCGCTTTTCGCAGGGATTGCCAATGCGATTTTGGAATTGCGCCAATTCTGCCCGCAATTCCAAATAGCAAAGTGGGAATGGGGCCTTAAGCTTTATTAGCCAAAACAGCGTCTTAATTACTCAACGGGATTTTTGCAAGCTTGGGGGAAAAAAAAAAAAAAAAAGCAGGGTTGACATCCATTATACTTATAGAAAAAACTTTTAAATTATTAAGATGATCTAAAAGGCTTTCAGAGCAAATTAAATCTTTTTATTTTTTTTTTTTTTAAATCATTTACAACGCCACTACAGAATTGTGACATCTTAAAGGCGATATAATTCTGATGTTCAAAATGTTGTTTGTTTTTTTTTTCCTTTTCTACTTTTGAGAAATGTTTCTCTTTATTGAACAGTTTGTCTGCTTTCTGTAAATGTCATTATTATTATTTTTTTCTTCCACTAAATTGTATTTTGTTCGGTGACACCTACGGAGTGAAGAAAAATTGTTCGACTAATATTCTTCCATTAGGAGGCCCGGGAGAATTGTCAAATTGACATTAATTTTCCAAAAAAAAAAAAAAAAAAAAGGAACACACGCAGCCAAATGGCTTACGGAACGCAATACATATAGAAGATGAAGGAATCTGAACACAAATATTCGAGGTTAGAATCTCAGTTTCTCCAATTTGGAAAGCAGCTATGATATATTTTGCAGCTGGAATCCTCCAATGACCGACTTGCGGTGGATACCCCACCGCCCACCGCTGGGAGCTGCAATGGGTGCAAGAAGCCATCCTAAATTTATATAAGATTTCTTTTTTTTCTACTTTTTTTCTGTTTACAAGGATTTTATTGTTTTTTTTTCACAGATATATATATATATATATATCTATATATATATATATATATATAGATATATATATATATATATATATTTATTTATTTATATATAGAGAGAGAGAGAGAGAGAGATATATATAGATAGAGATAGATAGATAGATAGATAGATAGATAGATAGATAGATAGATAGATAGATAGATAGATAGATAGATAGATAGATAGATAGATATTCCATTTTTTTCCTATCTCTTTCATTTTCTGCAGTTTGGGAACCGACTATATTTTGCCACTGGAATCCTCCAATGACCGACTAAGTATCTGATGACCGAAAAAAACATACAGCCATCTGATGACGAAATGAAGCCATCCTAAATTTAAATAGGTTTTTTTTCCCCTCTCTTTTTTTTTTTCTTTTTTTCCCTCCTTTTTTCTGTTTATAATAATTTTATTGGGTTTTATTACACATATAATAAATAACAATTGTAAAAGTAAATTCCAAAAATTAAATACAGATAATTTCCAATAATGAGAAATGCACATATATGTAGCAATTGTGTATATAACGTAAATATACAGTCTATGTTAAAAAGAAAAAAAAATAGCAGCTAATCAGCTCATGTGTTGACAAGAAGCATGCTGATAGAAGAGAGCAGAGCGACAGAGAGAGGAACTCATCACTGTGCTGCTTCTCCTTTCACTGTTCATTCACAGGTTGGGGGCTCGTCCGGGATGACCTGGGTTTAGAGGGAAAGGATTGAATGATGCTGGCCATCAGACTGAGGATATCTAGTGGCAGAATAAAAGTACTGCAGGAAAATCTCTGAACTGAAGCTGAATATTGCTGTCTTTACCTTTAACACATTCTCACTGGTGTAAGGTGGAAGCCTTTTATGCCAAAACTGCCACATACACGCGTCCAGCTGGCTACGCGTTTCTGTGCGTAGATTGCGCTCAACTGTCACCAACAGCACTACTTACGTTCTGGAGCCGGTTGATAATGTGACCAGCATGACAGCCAATCACGGTGATCACATGATCAGAAAGTCCCGCCTGCGTCTCCCAGGCTTTGGAATCTCTTAAAGGGCCAGTGCAAGCCAGCGGTGAGGAGCTAATTGGCTCTTATTTTTGGTTATAGTTCTTTTTTAAGAGCCATTCACGAAAACATTTTTGGGGCGTGGTAAGCACCAAAAAGTAATCAGCATCAATGGCAGTTTCCAGAAGCCATCAGCAAACCGTCCTTGAGGGGGCGCTGTGACAAAAGTAAAGACTTTCAAAGCGCAGTCATTTATAGAGCCAGATGCCGATTCGTTTAAAAAAAAAAAAGACTATTGATTAGTTGCTAGGGGTTACAGCGTTTTGCAAATCACTGTGGCGCTTTCCGCTGGCTTACTAAATAACCCGATTTGTCTGGAGGCCGACGTAACGCATTCTAAATGATGGCGGTCTTGCACAGCGCGCTGACAGGCGGAATATGTTGGAAAATCATAAATAAGTGATAATAAGTCGGAGCTCTCCCCTGCGGGGGTTAAGGTAATGCGTTTTCCGCTCTGCCCCTCCGCGGCTCTCCTGGCGGACTCCCGGCAGATGGATCTGGTGCGATACGTAGCGAGGAACGCAGTTTTAATGACCTACTTTCTGCCAAGTGTGAAGAGGACTCCGAGCTTCTCATCCTCGCCGTCTTTTTTATACTGTCAATCACCGGTCTCTCTTCATCGCTGAGGCCAGGCGCGCCAGCTGACCCGCGTCTTACGCCTTGACCACCTCTGATGCCGCGGATAAATCATCTTTCCTTATAGTCTTTTTACTGTTTTTTTTTTTTTAAACATTTGAGAATTAGCTTGAGCCCCTCTTTCAACTCATATGTGCGACCGCTAAACAGAGTGCTTTAACGTCACGCATATGTGTCACTGGATGACCGAAGTTCATGTGCTGAAAGCGCGCTCCCGGCAACTAAAGATCGGTAGCTGGCAAGACCAGCTCCTGATCATGTGACCACTGCCAATCGCCAATCCTTTTCTGACCCCCCGGGTGTTCAGAACTGTTTAAGGGCTGGAACACATCGCAACGTGCGCACGTTTTTGTTTGTACATTCACACTGTAGGGTGTTTTTTAATGGGCTTTCATGTAAACCAAAATAAGACATTTTCGACTAGCAACTTTCTAAACATTTTTGGACAGGCTTGGACCCGACCTCCATTAGGATTCTATTGGCATTCTGGCATATAAGAAGCCCCATTGTTGGTGTCAGTGGGAGAAACAGTGCCCCATCATTGGTGTCAGTGGGAGGAATAGTGCCCCATCATTGCTGGCAGTGGGAGGAATAGTGCCCATTGGTATCAGTGGGAGGACTAGTGTCCCATCGTTGGTGTCAGTAGGAGGAATAGTGACCCAACATTGGTGTCAGTGGGATGAATAATGCTCCATCACTGGTGTCAGTGGGGGGAAAAGTTCCCATCATTGGTTTCATAGGGAGGAATAGTACCCCATCATTGGTTTCAGTGGAAGGAATTGTACCCCATCATTAGTGTCAGTGGGGGAAATAGTTCCTCATCATAGGTATCAGTGGGGGGAATAGTGCCCCATCATTGGTATCAGTGGGAGGAATAGTGCCCCATCATTGGTGGCAGTAGGGGGATAGTGACCTTTTTTTGGTGTTAGTAGGAGGAATAGTGCCCATTGTTGGTGTCATTGGGAGGTATCGTTCCCCATCATTGGTATCAGTGGGAGGAATAGTGCCCCATCATTGGTATCAGTGGGAGGAATAGTGCCCCATCATTGGTATCAGTGGGAGGAATAGTGCCCCATCATTGTTGTCAGTGGCAGGAATAGTGCCCCATCATTGTTGTCAGTGGCAGGAATAGTGCCCCATTATTGATGTCAATGGGAGGAATACATAGTTACATAGTAGGTGAGGTTGAAAAAAGGCACAAGTCCATCAAGTCCAACCTATGTGTGATTATGTGTCGGTATTACATTGTATATCCCTGTATTTTGTGGTCATTCAGTTGCTTATCTAATAGTTTCTTGAAGCTATCCACCGCCTGTGGTAGGGAATTCCACATCCTTGCCGCTCTTACAGTAAAGAACCCTCTACGTAGTTTAAGGTTAAACCTCTTTTCTTCTAATTTTAATGAGTGGCCACGAGTCTTGTTAAACTCTCTTCTGCGAAAAAGTTTTATTTCTATTGTGGGGTCACCAGTACGGTATTTGTATGTTGAAATCATATCCCCTCTCAAGTGTCTCTTCTCCAGAGAGAATAAGTTCAGTGCTCGCAATCTTTCCTCATAACTAAGATCCTCCAGACCCTTTATTAGCTTTGTTGCCCTTCTTTGTACTCGCTCCATTTCCAGTACATTCTTCCTGAGGACTGGTGCCCAGAACTGGACAGCATACTCCAGGTGCGGCCGGACCAGAGTCTTGTAGAGTGGGAGAATTATCGTTTTAATAGCGCCTCATCGTTTGTATCAGTGGGAGGAATAGTGTCCCATCATTGGTATCAGTGTGAGGAAAAGTGCTCCATCATTGGTGTCAGTGGAAGGAATATTCCCCCATCATTGGTGTCAGTGGGAGGAATAGTGTCCCATCATTGGTACCAGTGGAAGAAATAGTGATCCCTGGTCGGTGTGAGGAAAGGGTCAGAAACTCAGTTGGGTTTTACTGTTTTCTGTGTGAAATTTCCCACCTATTGCAGAACCTCAAGCTGGACAGGAACAGAGTTGGGAACTATGGCTGGGGGATCTCACTGTTTGTTTCTCACCCCCTGGCTTCTTATATACAGCCAGGGGGTGACTCAACCAAGCAGGTTTCACCTCAAAATAAAATATCACTTTTAAAAATTCATGTGGCGAGGTCCTGGCCCACCAGGGAGCACCTACAACAGCCAACAATGGTCAACTGAAAGAGTGAGCCACACAGGCCCACATCAACATGTTCTAACATACCGCCTGTTCATTCTGAGCTCATCTGGAAGACACAATGGTGGGAAGGAACACCCAAAACTCTCAGGTGGACATTGGGAAATAAAGTAGTGAGATGTCACTGTTGGAAAATCCAAAACCTCTAGGAAGTCAAAGGCCAACTCAACCACCAATAGAGAAGTTCACTTTCGGGTGGAGTTATCCTTTAACCCCCATTTATAGCTATACATAATGGGAAGATTCATTATTGCAGGATCCAAAAAAGTAATCTTTTTGGTGACAGCAACCCAGAAATAGCTTTGGAGGACCTGTGCCAGAAGGAAGGCACATTGTTGCTAGCGGGGATGATGGGCTAATTGCTACAGGTGTCAAGCCGGTTCCCAGCAATCCTCAAAAGCGAATAAAAGGAAGACAGAAGACTCTGTGATTAATAAGGCATTTCTCAGAGCTGAGCCCGCTAACAGCAGCAATGAAAGACACGCTCCCACGCTGGGCACCTCTCGAAGACGCTGCCTTCCTCTGATACACAAAACACACAGTGAATGCATTTATCTGTTGACTTTTGGTAATAAAAACAATAATGGGCCACCCTGCCAGGCGGCAGAGCGCGGAAGGAGCCACCACACAGCGCCATTTGCACTTGCTCATCTTCTAGAATTTATTCATTTTTTCCCCGCTCTGACTAATAACCGGGCTACTGGGGTCTGGGCTCCACCCCCCCCCCCCCCCTCCTTCCTTCACCTTCTCTGGCGTGGGCTGGAAGAGATGCATTTTAACTTGTTTACAGATAGTCGGAAGATCACCAAAGACGAGAGCCAGAAAAAGTCTACAGTGGCAGGAGAGACACATACTGTATATAGGAAGTATTTTTTATGAAAAAATAACGTGGTTTGGTGGTCAGTTGGAGTAAAATAAACTAAGGATGTATGGCCAGTGGAAGGAGAAATAGTGCCCCATCATTGGTGTCAGTGAAAGTATTGTTGCCCCATCATCGTTTCAGTGGAAGGAATCATGCCCCATCATTGGTGTCAGTGGAAGGAATAGTGCCCCATCACTGGTGTCATGTGGTCAGTGGGAGAACATCATCCCCCAAGGATGGGGCGGAAGGGGGGGCAGTGAGAGCACCTATGACTAGTGGAAAAAGAAATAGTGCCCCATCATTAGTGTCAGTGGAGAAAATAGAGCTTCATCATTGGTGTCAGTGGCCGGAATAGTTCCCCATCATTAGTGTCAGTGGAGAAAATAGTGCCTCATCATTGGTGTCAGTGGGAAGAATAGTGTCCCATCATTGGTGTCAATGGAAGGAATATTTCCCCATCTTTGGTGTCAGTGTGGGGGGGGGGGGGTAGTGCCCCATCATTGCTGTCAGGTGGCCAGTGGGAGAACATAATGCCCCATCACTAGTGTCAGTGGAGGGAATAGTGCCCCATCATTGATGTCAGTGGGAGCAATAATGCCCCATCATTGGTGTCAGTGGCAGAAATAGTGCCCCATCATTGGTGTCAGTGGAAGAAATGGTGTTCTATTGTTGGTATCAAGGGGAAGACTAGTGTCCCATTATTGGTGTCAGTGGCAGGAATAGTACCCCATCATTGTTATCAGTGGGAAGAATAGTGCCCCATCATTGATGTCAGTGGGAGGAACAATACCTCATCATTGGTGCAGTGGGAGGAATAGTGACCCTAATCAGCCTCAGTGGAAGAAATTGTGCTGAATTGTTGGTCTCACTGGTAGGATCTGCCCCAGATTGTTGGTGTCAGTGGAAAGAACAGAGCCCCATCTTTGGTATCAGTGGGAGGATTAGTGCCCAATCATTGGTATAAGTGGAAGGAATAGTGGTCCGTCATTGGTGTCAGTGGGAGGAACAGTACCCCATCTTTGGTGTTAGTAGGAGGAGTAGTGTCCCATCATTGGTGTCAGTGGGAGGAATAGTGAACCATCATTGGTATCAGTGGGAGGAATAGTGTCCAATCATTGGTATCAGTGGGAGGATTAGTGTCCCATCGTTGGTGTCAGCAGAAGGAATAGTGTCCCATCACTGGTGTCAGTGGGAGGAATAGTCCCCTATCATTGGTATCAGTGGGGGGAATAGTGTCCCATCATTGGTGTCAGTGGGAGGAATGGTGCCCCACTGTTGATGTCAATGGAAGGAATTGTAATAAAATAATGCCTAAAAATCCGCAGGTAAGTGTGAAGCACATTTTCAAAGCCTTTGCAAGCCAAGAATCTTTAACGCTCATGTAGACACCCCCCTCACCTGTAAAAGCTTGTATGAGATTTCACCGATTGAGTTTACCGATTTTCTTAAATAAAAATGAGCAGCCAAGCACAATCACCGCACTCTGTTAGCCAGGAAGCAGGACTTGCTAAGCAAATAGGGCTTTTGAAATATAACACATACTGATAAGATTATACCTGATAAGTTGGTTACACACACACATGAATATCTAAAAAAGAACCTTCAAAGAGTTATAGATACCCTCTAAGGTCTGTGTTTTCAGCCGCGATTTAAGCTGCACTCCCTATGAGTCAATATACATTTTTCCATGACCTTCTGTGACAAAAAGTTGGCCCTTTTCCTCTCTATCAGCCACCCCATCCCCCCCCCCCCCCCCCAACCCAACCCCCACCAGTCCAATCCCAATCCCAATCTCCATATCCATTGAGCAGAGGCTTTTATAAACCCTCCAGCTCACAAACAATGCTTGGGGGTTAAGTCACCGGGGAGAGCGGACGCATGGCAAAGACTCATAAAAGCATGTTTGCAGTTGATAAGAGGTTTAGAAAGAGGCAGACGAGGGAGGGGGGGGGGAGAAAAAATATTATGAAGACTTTATAATAGAAGGCGCCGGAGCTTTTCAATCTGGGCCCAAAGGTGATGGCTGAATTCTAACGGGTTCGCAGATTGAAGGCTGTCAGCGTCGCATGGAAGGTCAGCGGGGGTCGCCAGTAATATCGGGCCCCCGCGCCGCTCTTCTGTCAAGTCATGCCTGACCCCGAATATATGTATACAGAGTATTTTTCTGAACGTATAGCGCTAGATGGTGGCGAGAGAGACTTCCATTAAGTCGACAGCTGAGGCATTTCTACTGTCTTTTTTTTGTGCCTTCCTCTAAAAGGGAACGTCGCTAAAGTGGTCTAAAAGTGGTCTAAAAGGGAATGTCGCTAAAGTGGTCACGCGACCCAAGCCGACCATTCACTTTACAATCTGGTTGCAAGGGCCAAAACACATTTTTTCACTGTGGTGCTTTGCCGGGCATTTGGCATATTAACTCACAAATTACCGCAATGCGCATTATGTACGTTAGAGCGTTTTGTGCGCCATTCATTTTTAATGGTATCTTAATGGTCAGGGGTCTCCAAACTTTTTAAACAAAAAGGGGCAATTATCAATATACTGTCCTTCAGAATTTCCGGGGGCCCGACTGTGGCTACTAAGAGTAGAAAAGGTCCTGATATCAGTGTGAATACACAACGCCTCATCTTTGGAGGAAGTGAGCATCATCATTGGTGTCATTGGGCCCCATTGTTGGTGTTATTGGGAGGAATTCTGCCCCATCGTTGGCGTAATTGGGAGGAATTCTGCCCCTTCAATGGTGCCAGTGGAGGGAAATATGCCCCATTGTTGATGTCAGTGTGGAAATAGTCCCCCCCCGAGAGCAAGCAAAGGGTCATATCTGGCTCCTGGCCCACAGTTTGGAGACCATTGTTCTAAGGCAATGATGGCGAACCTTGGCACCCCATATGTTTTGGAACTACATTTCCCATGAGGCTCATACACTCTGTAGTGTAAGTGAGCATCATGGGAAATGTAGTTCCAAAACATCTGGAGTGCCAAGGTTCGCCATCACTGTTCTAAGGCAATGCAACTCCAACACACATATGTTGCAGCACACTACAGCGTACAATATAGAAAGCCACAAATGGTTAAACGGGTGGCAGGGTCCTTAATGGGTACTATATAAACCCCACCATATTTATATAAAAAAAAATGCAAAACTTTTCTAAAACAATACAAATCAAATACACCAGGCCATCAAATTTGCCTGCCCAAAGGCTGATGCGTTTCTACAGTTAGCTCCTCCTCGGGGTTACATATTGGACATTTATTTAAAAAATAAACAAAAAATAAGCAACACAAATAAGAAAATGTTTTACATTTATTTTTCTTTAATATTATGCATAATGTTATCAGTGGTCAAACCCTCCCCTTTCCAGAGAACATTGCAACCAAATTTGCCTGCCAAAGTCTTTGACACTTAGCTCTTCCTCAGGGGCTACACATTGGACTTTTATTTTTTTTTAAATGGAAAATAAGCAACACAAAAAAAAAATGTTGTTTTTTTTTTTTGATATCATTCATAACAGTATCAGTGGATAAACCCTCCCCTTTCCGGAGGACATACAATGTAATCCCAACTGAATATGCCTGCCCAAAGTCTCAACACGTTTCAACACCTAGCTATTCCTCAAGAGGTGCACATTGGACATTCATTTAAAAAAAACAACAAACATAAAATAAGCAATACAAAAAAAGTAAACATTTTCATTCACCTCAAGAGTAACCATAAGCTATACTTCAGTTGCTTACATTATATGCATATCATATGGTCAATCGCAACTGGCCTGAACTGGGACAAAATAAAAACTTGCTGGTGAATGTGAACAGGAGGGAAGGGAAAAACTGGACTACTGCAGAGATCCCACAAAAGTGCTGAAAAAATGTAAATGTTTTCTCTTTTTGTGCTGCTTATTTTCTGTTTATTTTTTATAAAGGTCCAATGTGTAGCCTATGAGGAAAAGCTAAGTGCCGAACGCGTTGAGACTTTGGCAGGCATTTTTGATTGCAATTACACTGTATGTCCTCCGGAAAGGGGAGGGTTTGACCACTGATATCATTACGAATAATATCAAAGAAAAACATTTTTTCTTTATTATGTTGCTTATTTTCTGTTTATTTGGTTATAAAGGTCCAATATGTAGCCCGTGAGGAAGCGCTAAGTGTTGAAACGTGTCAGATTTGGGCAGGCAAATTTGATGGCCTGGTGTATTTTAACTGTATTGTTTTAATTACGTTTTGCTTTTTTTTTATATAAATATGTTGTGGTTTATATAGTACTCATTTAGGACCCTGCCACCTGTTTAACCATTAGTGGTTTTCTATATTGCAGTGTTTTTGAGGCCAAGAGCTAAATGTTGAAATGTGTCAGGCTTTGGGCAGGCAAACTCGATGGCTTGGTGTATTTTAACTGTATTGTTTTATTAAAGTTTTGTACTTTTTTAATATAAATATGGCGTGGTTCTTATGGTACCAGTTAAGGACCCTGCCACTCGTTTAACCATTTGTGGTTTTCTACACTGTACTAGTGTATTTGGGGCTAAGAGCAAAATGTCAAAACCTGTCAGGCTTTGGGCAGGCAAACTTGAAGGCCTGGCGTATTTTAACTGTATTGTTTTAATAAAGTTTTGTATTGTTTTATATAAATATGGTGTGGTTTAGTACCCATTAAGGACCTGCCACCCGTTTAACCATGTGTGGTTTTCTATACTGTATTAATGTATCTGTCCCTTTTGCGTGCTAAAAGTCTCCCTTCTTTCCATCTCAGAAAACTGGGTGATATGACCGAGATGCCACCGTCTTTAAAAGTCGGCCAAGTATGGGGTGGTTTTTATGGTACCAATTAGGGCTCTGCCACTCGTTTAACCATTTGTGGTTTACTATACTGTACCAGTGTATTTGGGGCCAAGAGCTAAGTGTCGAAACATGTTAAATTTGGGCAGGCAAATTTGACGTATTTTATCTGCATTGTTTTAATAAAGTTTTGTATTATTTTTTTTATATAAATATGGTGTGGTTTAGCACCCATTAAGGACCCTGCCATCCATTTAACCATGTGTGTTTTTCTATACTTTACTGGTGTATCTGGGGCTGGGTACGGCTGCAGTCTCCAATCACAAGTCCCTTTTGCGTGATAAAAGCCGGGTGGTATGACCGAGATGCTGACATTTTTAAAAGTTTAAACTTTTTGAATTATTGCAAAAAATGTCCCAAGAAATTGCCCAGAGCTGCAGCAGGTGAAACTGACCAAAAAAAAGGTAATAAAAAAAAAAACAAGAAAACAAAATAGCAAAATATCCCATTCAGCTTTTTATAAACCTCCTCATCGTCCTCGGGGGGCCTTGTTTCAATCGGAAGACAGATTAGCTTGTTTGGGCCAAATTTCGAGCATCCTTCTCAAAAAATCAGTCTATTCTCCCCTAAAACAAAGCACGGGATGTCTTCAAATTGATTAATTAGCGGCATATTTCCTGCGATTAGGGAGGGCGAAGGGAGCCCCTCAAGGATGGGATATTAATAAGCAATCCTTATCAAGACTATCATTAAACCGCCTTTGTTTGGGGACAAAAAGAGTCCTAATTACAGTTGATTTTATTTGTACAAAAGCGTCTTAATATAAACACAGGGGAAGCAGCGGGGAGCTTCCGAGATGTGAAGGCGGGTGGTATTAAAGACACTGGCTCGTTGTGGAGTGCCACCGAGAGCCTCCTGCCAGGTCTGACGGGCCGGGGGGAGATGGATGAAGTGCCCAAGCACGAGAGAGCGACTGGTGATTAATTATGGCAGATAATGAAGCGCGCAGGAAACTGCCAGAAAAAAAAAAAACAAGCACTGGATACAATGCCCCCCCCCCCCATTTATTAAAGCGGTATTAAACCCAATAGCCTTTTTTCCCCTCTATTTTCACCTGGTGATCTGGCCACTAACACACCTCCTGTATTAGAGCGCCCCTACTCTGGATGAAGGAGCACAGGGGGCACCTTTGGACAGCAGTCTGGGGGTAGGGTAGTGTCAGATGGACTAGCAGATTTAAATACATTAACAAATTCAAGCCAAAATCCAGTTAATACTTTATAAGCAGTTACAGCATTTTTTTTTCTTTTTGGGATAAAGATTTTAGATAACATACCCCTGTCAGTGGTAAATGGTCTGTCTCAGCTACATCTGCAGGAGAGCTTGTTCTTATAAAAAAAACAACAAACTTACTGGCTAGATCACCAGAAGAAAATAGAAGAAAGCCTAAAAATGAAAACTAAAGCAGCCACCACATCTAAAAATAGGTAAGTTGCAATATAATAAAAGTTTGCTTTTGAGTTTGATACTGCTTAACAGGGTGAGGTTACATATAAAAGTTATTTTCCATCACATAATTATCACAACTGGAATGAAATCGGTTGAAATTATTTTTGCTGCGTAATTACTAATTTAGCGGTCAATGAAATGGACAGAGAGCATTAATTATTGAGCTTCTTAGGTGAAATTTTCTTGAACAACAGAAATAAAAATAAAAATTACCCTCATACCTCTAAAACCTAAAACTTGAAAAAGTAAGAAACTAACACTCAGCTCTGGGACTCAGCCCAGATTTTCGGGACGCTCAGATTTTTTTGAAATCCTGGGACAGTCCCGCAGAATCCGGGACATTTGGGAGGTATGCACTTTTTTTTATTCTTCTTTTGGGATGTATTTTATTCTGGTTTATACCCCCTTTTCTTACTGACCTGGAAGCGACGTATAAAATACCACTTCCGTGTCCCCATGACACGTGGCTGGGCAAGAAATTAATATAGTGCGATCTGCACTGCATTCGTTTCATTGGAGGACAGGTGAGACATCAGGGGACTTTTAGATTCCTGATGTCTCATTAAAGAGAACCTTCCACCAAAATGCATCACATAGGGGACTTTTTCTCTATGCCCCCCCCCCCCCCCCCCAAAAGATTTTTTGAGCCACCTCACCCTCCACCCCCACATAAACCAGGCTGTCACTGTAAATACTGTGCATGCTGGGAATTAGGCCTCATTGGTTGGTATGGGCAACTTTTTTGTATCTCAAATAGTTATCAAGGTCTACCATACATTTTTAAAGCCCTGAAGAAGGATTCTGTTACTCTCAAATCATGTTGTCCTTTAACTGCTAATAAAAGACAATCACAGATGCAAAATGTTGAAAATGGTCTATCTTCTTTCTTTTCAAAAGGATAAGTAGGTCTACCATCATGAATGATGCCCTAATATGGCTGCCTCTTCTTTACCTTATCCATAAATTGGCTTCCAAACAACCAGGTTCTTTACTTCTTGTTTCCAATACAGATTGGAAAAACAAACAGAAGTTTGAACAGAAAATTTCTGTTTCTGAAATTAAAAATGGCAAGGCATAGTAGAAAAAACAGGGGGAAAAACTAGGGCAATTGCCGTATAATCGGTGCACGCTGAAAAGTAGGTCCTTTTGGTTGGTATGGGTGACTTTTTTTTTATCTCAGATGGACAATGAGGTCCTAACATGGTGGCTCCTTCTCTCTCTCTTATCCGTGAAGTATACACAGAAATGATCTACCATCACAAATGAAGGAACATGAATGAAGGATATACTGAAATGAATGAAGGATCTATCATTATAAATGAAGGATCTATGTCATGAATGGAGGATCTGCCATCGTGAATGAAGCATCTACCTCATGAATGAAGGATTTACCATCATAAATGAAGGATCTACCACCATAAATGAAGGATCTAACATCATCAATAAAGGATCTACCATCATAAATGAAGGATCTACCATCATAAATGAAGGATCTACCATCATAAATGAAGAATCTACCATCATAAATTAAGGATCTACCATCATAAACAAAGGATCTATGTCATGAATGAAGGATCTACCATCATGAATGAAGGATCTACCATCATAAATGATCTACCATCATAAATGAAGGATCTATGTCATGAATAAAAGAGGTCCCATCATGAATGAAGGATCCACCTTCATAAAAGAAGGAGCTATGTCATGAATGAAGAATCTACCATCATAAATGAATCATAATCCATCATAAACGAACTATGACATGAATGAAGGATCTACCGTCATGAATGAAGGATCTGTCATCATAAATGATCTACTATCATAAATTAAATATCTTTGTCATGAATAAAGGATGTGTCATCACGAATGAAGGATCTACCATCATAAAATAAGGATCTACTCTAATGAAGTATCTACGTCCTGAATAAAGGAGGTCTCATCATAAATAAGGAATTGATGTAATGAATGAAGGATCTACCTCATAAATTAAGGCTCTACTATCATAAATGAAGGATCTATCTCATAAATGAAGGATCCACTGCCATAAAGAATGCCTTAAAACAGCTGCTTCTTCTCTTCCTTATACATGTAAAGGATCGGTGGAAGCAGACCTCCCAGAAACAATTATTCACTCTTGTTGTTCACACTTTGCACATTTTCCCCCGGCAAACTTTGGGCCTGTAAGATTACTCTGTACTAATAGGATTACAAGCATACAAGCTGCACGGAATTGATTTTTTCCCCTCCTCTTATATATGATTTTCTGTGCATTACCCGTTGGCGTCTTTTTATTTTCAACCATCAAACCAATGTTTCAAGATGGCTACTTGCACTGCCACTCGAAAAGTAGTGTGAAAGAGTTCAGCAGATATTTTTCAGAGCTGAACTCCCAGCAAACTGCTAAATACACAGATTAAATATTTACAGGGAGATGTTTACCTGCCAAAGGATATGTATTTCTGTGTATCCAGTCCTGAGATTTTCACAGCTCTGTCACAATCAGATTCCCTGTTACCTTCTGTTCCTCCTGTTAAAGCTCAAAATGTTTGAATTTCCCATCATTTTCTGTACCAGGGACAATATTCACAATCTCATCTTAGACAGTGTCCCCATCTGAAAATGTCTCCTCTATTCCTGTTTGGGTGACAGCTCTGGTACTAGTCATGAGCTAAGGTTTGACCCGAGCCCAGTTCCTCCCACACTTACGGAAAGCTGTCACATGATAGCAAGCCACCAGCCAAATGATCTGTGTCTGGAAAATGAGGCCACTGATGTCACCAGCATCCCTGCCCCTTTGCAAGGTGTGGCTGCAGGGCAGGAATGCTGGCAACATCATTGACCTATTAAAGCCACATTGCCATATTTGGTCAATGACATTGGTCATGTGAGCATATTCGTTAAACGCTGTCACCAAACTTTCCCGTCTCACCTTTCTAGCTGCGGAATGGTGAATTTCCCAGCCACAGCTGATTGGGCCAGCAGCTAGTTATTAGCAATGAGTTAGAGTTTGGGCCAAACCCAGGGCCTGCAGGAAGTCATCACATGATAGCAAGCCGCCAGCCAAACCAACTAATTCTGGGAAATTATATCAACCATGTCATCAGCATACCTGTCCCTTTGTAATGTGGGGTGGGGATGCTGGTGGCATCATTGACCTAATATGGCCACACTTGGACAAGTGACATTGGCCAGGTGTGGCCATGTAGTTATATTAGGTCAATGATGTCACCAACATCTCTGCCCCTTTGTAACGTGTGGCTGCAGGGCGAACATGTTGGTGATAATATTGATATTGACCTGTTATGGCCACACCTGGACAATGTCACTTGACAAGTGTAGCCATGTGGCCATATTAGGTCAATGATGTCCCCAGCATCCCTACCTATTGTGGTTGCAGGGAGGGAATACTGGTGACACTGACCTAAAATGGGCACAGGGCCATCTTTGGTCAATGACATTGTCCAAAGATGGCCATGTGGCCATATTAAGTCAATGATGTCACCGGTCTTCTTGCCCCTTTGTAACGTCTGGCTGCAGAGTGGACATTGAGATAATATCATTGACCTAATATGGCCACAAGGCCACACCTGGACAATGTCACTTGTCCAAGTGTAGTCATGTGGCCATATTAGGTCAATGAGATCACCAGCATCACCATCCCAGCCACACCTTGCAACGGGGCGAGGATGCTGGTGATATCATTGACCTAGTATGACCACACTTAGACAAGTGACATTGTCAAGATGTGACCATGTACCCATATTAAGTCAATGATGTCCCCAACATCCTTACCCCTATATTATGTGTGGCTGCAGGGAGGGAATGCTGGAGACATTGACCTAAAATGGGCACAGGGCCATATTTGGTCAATGACATTGTCCAAAGATGGCCATGTGGCCATATTGGGTCAATCATGTCATCAGCCTTCTCACCCCGTTCTAACATGCAGCTGTGCAGTGGGGATGCTGGTGATATTAACCTAATGTGGCAACATATGTGGTCAATGACAGTGTCCAAGGAAGGATATGAGACCATACTGGGTCAACAATGTCACCATATCCCTGCCCCTTGAACCTGCGGCTGTTGGGCGGCGATACTGGTGATATAATTGAGCTAATATGGCCATATTTGGTCAATGACATTGTCTAAGTGTGACCATGTGGCCATATTGGCTCAATGATGTCATCAACATCCCTACCCCTTTATTACGTGTGGCTGCATGTGACATCAAAGACCTAAAATGGGCACATGGCCAAATTTGGTCAATGACATTGTCCAAATTTGGCCATAATAGGTTGATGATGTCGCCAGCATCCCTGGCCGATTCTTCAGCTGCATTTGATTGGCCCAGTGGCCTGCTATGATGTGACAGGTTCCAATAGGTTTGGTCCAAACCTCAGCTTAGGATGAGTGGTCACCAGGACAAACAGAGAGGGTGATCTCCCAAACGGTGACTTGGACAGGCAGGCAGGGGGTCTAAACTCTTTCCAATTCCATCAAAAAGTTTGGGTTTTACATATGCTTTAAATTTTGACTCCTTGATATTATAACTTCCCTTTAAAAATGCAAAAGATCAAAAAAAAAAAAAAAAGTAAAATTTGTATAAGGAATCGAAAGCGTGTGAGAGGCTCTTGAAGGCAGCTGCTGGTAATGAGCCATTGAGGGGTCTGTGAATGCGGCTGATTATAAAACAAAGGTGACATCAGTCGGGCCTTGTATGGGACGGCCGCAGGAAGCCATTCAAAGCCAAGTCAACAGCTACAGCCTGAGTGGTACGGGAGGGTTTCCGGACTGACAGCTCCCTCCGAAGCTCCTAGAGAAAGTTTATTGTCAGCGTATTACGCCGGGACGGGGGCTGAGTCACGCCAATTTTTTTCCTCCAGCCACCTGCCGCTGGTTTAACATAAACAACAGAAAAAAAAAAAAAAAGCAAATTAAGTTAAAGGGTCAGACCTTCCTGAAACCAAAAGTTCTGAACTCTGAGCACACAGCGAACTACACAGAATAAGTACATACACTCATCAGCCACTTTATTAGTTACACCTGTTCCATTGCTTGGTAACACAAATTGCTAATCAGCCAATCACAACTCAATGCATTTAGGCATCTAGACGTGGTGAAGACGACTTACTGAAGTTCAAACCGAGCAGCAGAATGGGGGAAGGAAGGGGACTGAAGTGACTTTGAACGTGGCATGGTTGTTGGTGTGGGACGGGCTGGTCTGAGTATTTTAAAAACTGCTGATCTACTGGGATTTTCACACACAACCATTTCTAGGGTTTATAGAGAATGGTCTGTAAAAGAGAAAATATCCAGTGAGCGGCCGTTGTGTGGAGGAAAATGCCTTGATGGTGTCAGAGGAGAATGGGCAGACTGGTTCCATCTGATAGAAAGGCAACAATAACTCAAATAACCACTTGTTACACCCAAGGTATGCAGAATACCATATCTGAACGCACAACACATCGAACCTTGAAGCAGATGGGCTACAGCAGCAGAAGACCACACCGGGTGCCACTCCTGTCAGCTAAGAACAGGAAACGGAGGCTACAATTCTCACAAAAATTGGAAAAACGTTGCCTGGTCTATTGATCTAGATTTCAGCTGTGACATTCAGATGGTAGGGTCAGAATTTGACGTAAAAACAATATGAAAGCATGGATCCATCCTGCCTTGTATTAACGGTTCAGGCTGGTGGTGATGTAATGGTGTGGGGGATATTTTCTTGGCACACTTTGGGCCCCTTAGTACCAATTGAGCATTGTTTAAACACCACGGCCTACCTGAGTATTGTTGCTGACCATGTCCATCCCTTTATGACCACAGTGAACCCATCTTCTGATGTCTCCTTCCAGCAGGATAATGCACCATATCACAAAGATCCAATCATCTCACCACTGGACAATGAGGTCTCTGTACTCCAATGTCCTCCACACTCACCACATCTCAATCCAAAAGAGCCCCTTTGAGATGTGGTGGAACGGGGAGATTCGCAACATGGATGTGCAGCCAACAAATCTGCTGCAACTGCGTGATCCTATCATGTCACTATGGAGCAAAATCTCTGAGGAATGTTTCCAACACCTTGTTGAATCTATGCCATGAAGAATGAAGGCAAAAGGGGGTCCCAGCCCCCCTTTATCTGTATCGGCCACTAATAAAGTGGCCGATACAGTATCTCACAAAAGTGAGTACACCCCTCACGTTTTTGTAAATATTTTATTCTATCTTTTCATGTGACAACACTGAAGAAATGACACTTTGCTACAATGTAAAGTAGTGAGTGTACAGCTTGTATAACAGTGTAAATTTGCTGTCCCCTCAAAATAACTCAACACACAGCCATTAATGTCTAAACTGCTGGCAACAAAAGTGAGTACACCCCTAAGTGAAAATGTCCAAATTGGGCCCAATTAGCCATTTTCCCTCCCCGGTCTCATGTGACTCGTTAGTGTTACAAGGTCTCAGGTGTGAATAAGTAGCAGGTGTGTAAAATTTGGTGTTATCACTCTCACTCTATCATACTTGTCACTGGAAGTTCAACATGGAACCTCATGGCAAAGAACTCTCTGAGGATCTGAAAAAAAGAATTGTTGCTCAACATAAAGATGGCCTAGGCTATAAGAAGATTTCCAAGACCCTGAAACTGAGCTGCAGCACTGTGGCCAAGACCATACAGCGGTTTAACAGGACAAGTTCCACTCAGAACAGGCCTCACCATGGTCAACCAAAGAAGTTAAGTTCACGTGCTCAGAGTCATATCCAGAGGTTGTCTTTGGGAAATAGACGTATGAGTGCTACCAGCATTGATACAAAGGTTAACGGGGTGGGGGGTCAGCCTGTCAGTGCTCAGACCATATGCCGCACACTGCATCAAATTGGTCTGCATGGCTGCCATCCCAGAAGGAAGCCTCTTCTAAAGATGATGTACAAGAAGCCTGCAAACAAATTGCTGAAGACAAGAAGACTAAGGACGTGGATTACTGGAACCATCTCCTGTGGTCTGATGAGACCAAGATAAACTTATTTGGTTCAGATGGTGTCAGGCGTGTGTGGTGGCAACCAGGTGAGGAGTACAAAGACAAGTGTGTCTTGCCTACAGTCAAGCATGGTGGTGGGAGTGTCATGGTCTGGGGCTGCATGAGTGCTGCCGGCACTGGGGAGCTACAGTTCATTGAGGGAACCATGAATGCCAACATGTACTGTGACATACTGAAGCAGAACATGATCCCCTCCCTTCGGAGACTGGACCGCAGGGCAGTATTCCAACATGACAACGACCCCAAACACACCTCCAAGATGACCACTGCCTTGCTAAAGAAGCTGAGGGTAAAGGTGATGGACTGGCCAAGCATGTCTCCAGACCTAAACCCTATTGAGCATCTGTGGGACATCCTCAAATGGAAGGTGGAGGAGCACAAGGTCTCTAACATCCACCAGCTCCGTGATGTCCCCATGGAGGAGTAGAAGAGGACTCCAGTGGTAACCTGTGAAGCTCTGGTGAACTCCATGCCCAAGAGGGTTAAGGAAGTGCTGGAAAATAATGGTTCCAAGAATTCCAAAATTCTTCCTTTATTGGCGTTCCCAATGTGATAATACAGAACACCAACAGGCTGCATGGCTGACTCATTTCACACACTACATATGCGCTTAATCATAACCCATAAGCACATGTGTAGTGTGAGAAACGCGTCAACCATGCAGCCTGTTAGTGTCCTGTAATGTCACATTGGGAACTCCAATAAAGGATTTTGGAACAAGCCGTGGTGTGCAGCGATTTCTTCTTTGATTGCTATAAACGGAAGTGAACCGGGGGCAGGTCCTGTTTTCATCCAGCTTTCTTGCCTCACCTGGAACGGCGGGTCATCCTCTTTCATTCATATTACCAAAGTATTGGGACGCTTGCCTTTACACTTTAACTTTAATGGCCTCCCAGTCTTCGTCTGTAGGGTTCAATATTGAGTTGGCCCACCCATTGCAGCTATAACAGCTTCAACTCTTCTGGGAAGGCTGTCCAGAAGGTCTAGGAGTGTGTCTATGGGGAAGGGACTTGACTGGCCTGCACAGAGTCCTGACCTCAACCCGATAGAACACCTTTTGGGATGAATTAGAGCGGAGACTGTGAAACAGGCCTTCTCCCCCAACATCAGTGCCTGACCTCACAAATGCTCTTCTGGAAGAATGGTCAAACATTCCCATAGACACACTCCTAAACCTTGTGGACATCCTTCCCAGAAGAGTTGAAGCTGTTATAGCTGTAAAGGGTGGGCCAACTCAATATTGAACCCTAAGGACCAAGACTGGGAGGCCATTAAAGTTGAAGCATAAGGGCAGGCGCCCCAGACGTTATTACCCTATTGTACCTTATTACCCTCACGCGGCCCCTGCCATGCCTCTCACCCTCGGAGTCTTCCCCGCTCCTAGGATTCCCATTCTTTGTCACCGGCGGACGGGCGTCACCACACTTCCAAATCGTACAACTAACATTCAGCGCGTTTCTCTGAGTCTGCATTTATCTTATTTTTCCTCGCGGCTGGTAACTTCTCCAGGAGGGTGAGGATATGAATTATGTAATTGTAACAGGTGATTACCGCATTGTGCAAATCTCTCGTTAAAGTAGCTGCTACAATAGGCGCTGCCAGCCTTCCGCTGTGCTGTTTTTGTACGTTTTCGGCACGCTTTACCCCGCCGCCACTTCAATGTTTGGAAAGAGGCGTGGGAGGATGTTTTGCTCCCCAGAGAACCCTTTAGCTGCCTGAAAAAATGTGCAATGCATTGTGGGCTGGCGCAAAAAAAAGGGGCTATTTGGGTAAACGGAGGGAACCCCCGCTGGCATCAAATGGGAAACGTGACCGAAAATACAGAGAACCCCAAGTAGAATATAAAACATACATTTTTTTTTCTATTTTTCATTTTCTAATTTTCTAGGAATATAAAAAGAATTTTAAAAAAATATCTGAATACATGTAGAACGCTTTAAGCAAAACTCTAGATAAAAAAAATTTAAATGTTTTTTTCTATTTTTAATTTTCTAGGAATATAAAAAGAATTTTTAAAAAAATATATATGAATATACATAGAACGCTTTAAGCAAAACTCTAAATAGATTTAAAAAAAAATTAAATTTTTTTTTTCTATTTTTAATTTTCTAGGAATATCAAAAAAAAAAAAAATGAATATACGTAGAACACCTAGCACTGAATTCTAAGTGGATTACACCACTTTCAGACCGGGCCTTTTCTGGCACTTTTTGTTCCTATGTAACAATCAGTATTTTTTGCTAGTAAATTACTTAGGACACCCAAACATTACATTATATTATATTAGATTTTTTTAAATTAAAGGCCCTAGAGAATAAAATGGCGGTCGTTTCAATTTCTTATGTTTTTTCAAACGCAATTTTATAATCGCCTTAATGAATTTTAATGCAAAAAAAACACAATACATAACCACATAACTTTTTTTCTAAATATATATATATATATATATATATGCTCAGCGTAACATCAGCGTAAATGTATATGTATTTTACATATATATATATATATATATAATGATGTTACGCTGAGTAAATAGATACCAAACATGTCACACTTTAAAATTGCGCACGGCCATGTAATAGCGACAAATGACGTACATTTTACAATCTATAGGTGATGCTTTAAAAGTCTTTACAGGTTACCACTTTAGATTTACAGAGGAGGTCTAGTGCTAGAATTACTTCCCATGATCCGATGTTCGCGGTGATACCTCACATGTGTGGGATAATCGCCGTTTGCGTGCGTGCAGGACCGACGCGCACATTTGCCTTTGCGAGCATTGGGGGGGGGGGGGCGGACACTTACATTTTTTATGTTTTAATCTATTTTTATTTTTTTTTACACTGCTGCTTTAAATTTTATTTTTATTTTTTATCACTTCTATTGTGATAGCAATAGGCATGTGACAGGTCCTCTTTATGGAGGGATGTGGGGTCTACATCTCCAAATCCCTCCTCTGCCCTTAAAAGCACTCAAAACACCAAGATGCTTTTGATTTTTTGTAAATGGCGCCGTTGACATTGGGGTAAACCAGAAGTGATGTCAGGATTAATATTAATAATTCAATTTTTAAAATAATATATTATTATTATTATTATTATTATTATTATTATTATTATATTTATATCAATATTAATATGTATTAATATTTAAGTTTATATAATGATTATTATTATTATTATATACATAATATTATTACATTATTATAAGGTGCCTCCATGACAGTTCTGTTAGAGAGCATGAAGGGTTTTCTGAAACAACAGCTGCTTTCCTACCGTCTCTCTGTCATTGAATGGCATTCCTTGAACAAAGCCGACAGATAGGGGTAGGTAGGGAGTCATTCAGTTCTGAGCTTGAGCTATTGAGTTTTGTAAGTAACTGACTTTTCTTTTTAATATTCACATTTTATAATAATATTAACAAATTATTTATTTAAAAAAAAAAAAAATATTATTTAATTTATATCAATATTAAAATGTATTAAGTTTACGTAAAATTATTATTATTATTATTATTATTATTACACAATAATAACAATACATATTACTATTACATTATTACATGGTGAACCAATGACAATGTTCTGTTAGAGAGCATGAAGGGTGTTCTGAAACAACAGCTGCTTTCATACCGTCTCTCTGTCATTGAATGGCATTCCCTGAACAAAGTAGACATGTGGGGAGTCATTCAGTTGTGAGCTTGAGCTATTGAGTTTTGTAAACAACTGACTTTTTTTAATTTCCTTTTTTTTTTATAATATTTATAAATTAGATTTTTAAAATAATATTTATTATTATTTAATGTATATTAATAATAATGTGTATTAATATTTAAGTTTATATAAAATTATTATTATTACATATCAATAACAATACATATTTAATTATTACATTATTATAAGGTGCCCCATGACAGTTCTGTTAGAGAGAATGAAGGGTTTTGTGAAACAACGTCTGCTTTCATATTGTCTCTCTGTCATTGAATGGAATTCCCTGACCAAAGCCGTCAGATAGGGGTAGGTAGGGAGTCATTCAGTTCTGAGCTTGAGCTATTGAGTTTTGTAAGCAACTGAATTTTTTTTTAATATTTACATTTTATAATAATATTTACAAATGATATATTTAAGAAAATATAGTATTATTATTATTTAATTTATATCAATATTGAAAAATATTAATACTTACGTTTACATACATTAATATTACATAATAATAACAATACATATTACTATTACATTATTACAGGGTGAACCAATGACAATTCTGTTAGAGAGCATGAAGGGTGTTCTGAAATAACAGCTGCTTTCATACCGTCTCTCTGTCATTGAATTCCCTGACATGTAGGGGTAGGTGGGGAGTCATTCAGTTGTGAGCTTGAGCTATTGAGTTTTGTAAGCAACTGACTTTTTTTTATATATTTTTTTTCAATATTTACATTTTATTTTATAATAAAATTTAGAAATTGTTTTTTTTACAAGGATATTTTATTATTATTATTTAATTGATATCATTATTAACATGTATTAATATTTAAATTTATATAAAATGATTATTATTGTTATTATTATTACATAATTGGTGAACGGTTCTCTTTCGCTCGCCCAGGCTGCTGGCTGAAGAACTCAGCGAGTGTCTCTCTCTCTTCCCGTGGCGGGGATCAGCCAACTTGAAAATAAATTCATTGCCTCGGCGCGGGGATAAAACCGCGACCCGAAAAAAGGGAGAGCGCGCTGGCTGGAAGAATCCCATAAAAGATTTATATGTTTAAAACATCTCTAACAAAGAGCTCTCGGATCTGTGTGAAAAGCCGAATAAATCTCCATGGATGCCGAAAGAAACAAGGCCGCGCATGCGGCCAGGGGGGCGACTTAACAGTTTTTGGAAAACAAAGTTTATTTAGAGAGTGTGTTGGCAACCTAAGTGAACAATTAAGCAGCAGTTGGATCAGATCATGACAGTTCTTGGCTGTGTTCGCAAATGTCTGACACAGATCAGCCCCCTGCTGCACTCTTTCACCTTGCTACAAAGTTACAATGCACAGTCTGAGTGATCACTGAAGGAGAGGAGACTGAGGAAACGTTTTCTTCTGTCTGCAGTAGATTTATGGCATTAAAGATTTTCTCCTATACCCTTAGGCTCAGGCTAGGCGCGCGGCGTCACACGCTTGCACGCCGTCACGCACTTGCACGCCAATGTAACGCGATTAGGGCAGTTCTGAAATTGCGCCGCACAGAATCACATGGTACTGCGGCACCATGCGGTTTGGCGTGCACGAAAACTCACACGCATGGGGTGCCATTAGCAATTAATAGCACCGCCGCAGTCTGCTAAAGGGCAACGCGTTTCAGAAAAGCGCGCGATTCTGCAAGGAACATGTGTTGGCGTAACGCGCGAGATAACGCGCACAGGACCCCAACAGCGCGCTGTGAATGAGCCCTTAACAAGCATTTAACCCTTGCATTGTTGAAGGGGAGGGGGCACTGCACAGGTATGTTTTTTTCATTTTTTTGCTTAAATCCCGGAGTCCAACTTTAATCTTGAAATGATCAATAGATTATTCGGCTGAACTCCGCAACGCATCCCCAACGCCGCTTCCTGTCAAAAGTTGAAAACTCGGCCGCGTTCAGCCAGCTTTGAAATGCTAAAAATGGCCGAATAGATCAAAGCAACCGCAACGGGTTCAAGTCCCTTCCAGGGTTCAACACAATCCGTCCGCCTTCAACTCTTCACTCATTTTTTTTGTTTTTTTTGTATTTTGGTTTAAATTGCCTGAAAAATGGCGCATGTGTGTGTGGCCGGCATTAGACCGAGATCACGCCGAAGACAAGACTGTGATCTCCTGTCAGCAATCCATACCGACAATAAAAAATCTACTTCCATCAAATGTCATCACAGCACTTCCCTACCAGGTCTACTGGGAGATAACAAAAATTGTCAAAAAAAAAATTATATTTATTATATATATATATATATATATATATATATATATATATATATATATATATTTTTTTTTTTTTTGACAATTTTTGTCATTATCATTATTATTTAAAAAAAAAAATATATATATATATATAATTTATTTTTTTAAATAATAAAGATAATGACAAAAATTGTCAAAAAATAATTAAAAAAAATATTTTATATATATATATATATATATATATATATATATATATATATATATATATATATATATATATATATATATATATATATAAAATATTTTTTTTTTTTTGACAATTTTTGTTATCTCCCAGTAGACCTGGTAGGGAAGTGCTGTGATGACATTTGATGGAAGTAGATTTTTATATATTTATATATTAATATTTATTTTTTATTTTTTTTTGACAATTTTTGTCATTATCATTATTATTTAAAAAAATAAATTATATATATATATAAAATAATGACAGCCACAATAATAATTATAATAACAATTAAAAAGTAAATAAAGTGGTATTACAAAAAGTTATAATAATAAATAATCACTTTCTTTTATGTAGCACAAAAATAAATATATACAGTATATCTTAAGGGCACATTGGAGCTTTATATATATATTTATAAAGCTCCTATATGTATTTAAGATGTGCATATTTTTGTGGTATATAAATGAAAATTATTGTTATTAGAATTCTCCTAATTACTGCTACTGCAATTATTGCTGTTATTATAATTATTACTGCAGATGTCACTACTAGTATTTTACTAGAATTTAGCTGTAATTGTTCTCATTATTAGTATTGTTGCAACTATCATTAGTAATTATGAAGGTCAGTAGTGTGTTATAGATATATATTTATATATTTATTTCTTTAATTTACTCCGTGTGTGTATAATATATATATATATATATATATATATATATATATATATATATATATATATACATACGTATACATACACACACACACACATACATACATACATACACAGTAAAAAAAATATTTTTACTTATTCTTATTTTTACTTATTCTTCATTACAATATTTTGTAAATATTTTCTTCTATCTTTTCATGTGACAACACTAAAGAAATGACACTTGTCTACAATGTAAACTAGTGAGTGTACAGCTTGTATAACAGTGTAAATTTGCTGTCCCCTCAAAATAACTCAACACACAGCCGTTAATGTCTAAACCGCTGGCAACAAAAGTGAGTACACCCCTAAGTGAAAATGTCCAAATTGGGCCAATTAGCCATTTTCCCTCCCCGGTGTCATGTGACTCATCTCAGCCTAGCCAAAGCGACTGATTAAAGCGTCACCTCCTGTCCTGGGTGTCAACAAGAAATGAGAATAAGAGAAAGCGAGAGGAAGTGAGATATTTCCCCTCCACTCCCATCCCAAAATATTGGCTTTCCTATCACAACCAATGGTCACAGTGACACATAGGCCACAATAAAAGCACTTAAGGCATGCTAAAGTGGCCTCTCAACTTATGTCACTTTAGCATGCTGTACTTTTTGGCACATTGTACGGGTTATTGAACCTTTAGGATCACAGAGAGAGAGAGAAGTTTCCACTCTTTAATTAAATGAATAATATCTAAAATATCATATATGTATATATTATATATTTAATAAAATAGAAAAAAAAAGGTTTGCGCTAAAATTTCCGCTTTAAGCGGCCGCTAAAAGCCACAGAAGCACCGAGCGCAGCCCAGAATCCAGGCACCAGTCACCCAAAGAGCACTAGGTATGCAAATATCCTCAGACAGGTATTGGAGGAAACGATAAGCTGAAAAAAAAAGGCGCCATTTACATCTCCGCCGTTCACTTGACTGTAAATGACCCCCTTTGTGTTTGTGTGTTTGTGATGCGTTGCGCACACTTATCAGCAAATACGCAGGCGGCGGCGGCGCCTCCTTTCTTGGCGGCTCGGTGGAGCGTGGATGGGGGTTAGCTCCTGTCCTATTATTGCCTCCTCTCCTCCTGTGATTACCTCCTCGCCTATTATCTGCAGAACTCTATTCAGAATAACCGCGCGATAAATAGTTCAGCGCTGATTTCACCGCACAGCGAGCGACGGGTCCGAAATCCCAAACTTTGGCTATAAGTAAGCTTCTGGGTATTAATTGTTCCTCCTATATCAGCATCGGTCCATTCGTTTTAAATAGGGGGCCACTGTGGCCCCTGACATCACCAAAGGGCCACACATCACATTTTGTGGGTTGGATTCCACTGAATTTTTAAATAAAAAAATTAGCATAGCGGCGAATTTGCACGTACATGCGTTGTGTGTGAACTGGGCAAAAACGAATGTCCTTTAGGCTATTTCCTCTACTGAGTGAATGTTCTTTAGGCTATTTCCTCTACTGTGTGAATGTTCTTTGGGCTATTTCCTCTACTGAGTGAATGTTCTTTAGACTATTTCCTCTACTGAGCGAATGTTCTTTAGACTATTTCCTCTACTGGGGGAATGTTCTTTAGGCTATTTCCTCTCCTGAGTGAATGTTCTTTAGGCTATTTCCTCTCCTGAGTGAATGTTCTTTAGGCTATTTCCTCTCCTGAGTGAATGTTCTTTAGGCTATTTCCTCTACTGAGTGAATGTCATTTGGGCTATTTCCTCTACTGAGCGAATGTTCTTTAGGCTATTTCCTCTACTAAGCGAATGTTCTTTAGGCTATTTCCTCTACTAAGCGAATGTTCTTTAGGCTATTTCCTCTACTGAGTGAATGTTCTTTGGGCTATTTCCTCTACTGAGTGAATGTTCTTTGGGTTATTTCCTCTACTGAGTGAATGTTCTTTGGGCTATTTCCTCTACTGAGCAAATGTTCTTTAGGCTATTTCCTCTACTGAGTGAATGTTCTTTAGGCTATTTCCTCTACTGAGCGAATGTTCTTTAGGCTATTTCCTCTACTGAGCGAATGTTCTTTAGGCTATTTCCTCTACTGAGCGAATGTTCTTTAGGCTATTTCCTCTACTGAGCGAATGTTCTTTAGGCTATTTCCTCTACTTAGTTAATGTTCTTTGGGCTATTTCCTCTACTGAGCGAATGTTTCTTTGTTATGGACTGAAGTAATAGTTATGGCCACTAGATGGCGCTAATGAGCATAGACAAATACATGCAGCCTCTTTTACACTGGCTGTGGAAATAGGCCATTCAGCCGCCGTTTTACCGACACCCGTGGCCACCCACCTAAAAAGTCCACAATACGGCTGGAAGGGGGCTGTTCACATCACAAATTGAATGCAGCCTATCGGCACTCCGAAAAGTGTTTTACCGCAGATCGCTTTTCAATAAATGAGTTTAGCCGAGGCTTTATTCACGTTTTTTTTCCCGCATGTTTTCGTGCTACGCACACAGGGCAGCCTCAAATGAAACGCCAAACGCGCCAAAGAAGCTCCTGTACCTTTTTTGGCCGATGAGTTTTACGCATTTGGTGTGCACCTGCTTGCCCACGTTTGGGGTGCCATTACCAATAAAAGGACAACGTACGTTTTTTTTTTCACGCGTTCCGTGAACACGTGTGAAAGTGCTCAGGTGTGAACGGAGCCCACGTCTTTGTAACAGGAGATACAATGTAACAATGGTACAATACAGATACAATGGTTACATTTATGTTCTAATTCCCTCTAGCGTTCTCTAGAATCGTTACATTGTATCTCTTGTTGCAAAGACGTGTGTATTTCCTGTGCTCCTCCCTCCTCCTCTGTAGACCGGCCCCTTACTGTCTTGCAGGCGCTTTGAGTGACGCAGAATAGGGTGTCAGAATGTCACATGCCTCACGCGGGGCGCCAATTGGCTAAATGATCTTTGCCAGACGTGTGCATTTCCTTGTATGTTGTGCCATGTCATGAATTTACTAAAAAGGGGAGGGGTCTGTTTCATTACAGAAAAGGGGAGGAGTCAGCATTATTTTAGGAAAGGCGCCGATCATACAAAAAAAGGGAGAGAAAAGAGGACCTATCTAACGTCACACATCGATCGTCTGCAGGGGGCACCATACCAGCGGTATCACCGAGTCCCTTCATTCCGTCCCCCCCCTGAGAAGCTCTGGCTTCCACGGGGGAATCAATGGAGGAAGCTCTAGAGGGAATCATCTAATGCTGGAAGATCGGTCGTGAAAAGCACATCATGCAAGAAAAAATATAAGTGACCGATCGCATCAAAGTCTCCAGGAACTCCACATTTTTTTAAGATGCCCACAGGGAACGCAGCCTACCTGCTTAACGATAAAAACAGGTCTCTGCGAATGTATATGGGACTTTTGCCTATCCTGGAGTGCAGCTTTAAGAGAGTCGCTGAAGTATGAAGAGCTCCTCCTAGAGGTCAATGTAAGAGCTTATATTTTTTAATGAAAAATATGGAAATGATGTCATCACAGTGAGTCTCAGTGAGTCAGGGAAGAATACACAAGACGTCTGTATGTAGATGTTTGCCTATCCTATGGGTTTAGCTTTAAACGAGTCACTGAAGCATGGAGAGCTCCCCCTAGAGGCCAGTGTATGATCTTTACATTTTTTCATGAAAAATATGGAAATGATGTCATCACAGTGATGTCATCGCAGGGTCTCTGTGGGTCGGGGAAGAATACACATGACAAATGTATATAAATAAGGTTTTCCTATCCTGGAGTTCAGCTTTAAGAGAGTTGCTGAAGCATGGAGAGCTCCCCCTAGAGGTCAATGTAAGATCTTTATATTTTTTAATGAAAAATATGGAAATGATGTCATCACAGTGAGTCTCTGTGGGTCAGGAAAGAATACACATGATGACTGTATGTAGGCAATGTCTGCCTATCCTGGAGTCCAGCTTTAAGAGAGTCGCTGAAGCATGGAGAGCTCCCCCTAGAGGTCAATGTAAGATCTTTATATTTTTTAATGAAAAATATGGAAATGATGTCATCACAGTGAGTCTCTGTGGGTCGGGGAAGAATACACATGACAAATGTATATAAATAAGGTTTTCCTACCCTGGAGTTCAGCTTTAAGAGAGTGGCTGAAGCATGGAGAGCTCCCCCTAGAGGCCAATGTAAGATCTTTATATTCTTTCATGAAAAATATGGAAATGATGTCATAACTGTTGAGTCATCATTGGATCTCTGGTGGGTCTGGGAAGAACACACATGATGACTTTTTGTAGACAATGTTTTCCTATCCTGGAGTTCAGCTTTAGGAGAGTCACTGAAGCATGGAGAGCTCCCCCTAGAGGCCAATGTATGATCTTTATATTTTTTTAAATATTGAAAAAATATGGAAATGATGTCATCACAGTGATGTCATCACTGGGTCTCTGCGAATGTATATAGACTTTTGCCTATGCTGAAGTTCAGCTTTAAGAGAGCCACTGAAGCATGTAGAGCTCCCCCTAGAGGCCAATGTATGATCTTTATATTTTTTTCATGAAAAATATGGAAATGATGTCATCACAGTGAGTCTCTGCGGGTCAGGGAAGAATACACATGATGACTGTATGTAGGCAATGTCTGCCTATCCTGGAGTCCAGTTTTAAGAGAGTCGCTGAAGCATGGAGGGCTCCCCCTAGAGGTCAATGTAAGATCTTTATATTTGTTCATGAAAAATATGGAAATGATGTCATCACAGTGGAGTCATCATTGGATCTCTGGTGGGTCTGGGAAGAATACACATGATGACGTTTTGTAGACAATGTTTTCCTATCAGCTTTTGGAGAGTCATTGAAGCATGAAGAGCTCCCCCTAGAGGCCAGTGTATGATCTTTATATTTTTTCAAATATTGAAAAATATGGAAATGATGTCACAGTGATGTCATCACTGGGTCTCTGCGAATGTATATAGACTTTTGCCTATGCTGAAGTTCAGCTTTAAGAGAGCCACTGAAGCATGGAGAGCTCCCCCTAGAGGCCAATTTAAGATCTTTCTATTTAATTAAACATTGAAAAATATGGAAATGATGTCATCACTGGATCTCTGTGGGTGGGTCAGGGAAGAATACACATGATGAATGAAGGTAAACAAAGTTTGCCTATTCTGGAATTCAGCTTCAGGAACTACAAGTCCCAGCTACTCCAGTAAAGGTGCCAGTGTCCATGCCCCCCCCCCCCCATGGTGGGACTACAAATACCAGTACGGCTTGTATCTCACCTGCCAACTTTTCAAGTTTTTGGGACGACATCCCCCAGTATGCCCAGCCCCCTTCCCGTGCAGCCCATTATACGCCATGCTGGGACTTGTAGTTCTACAAGAAGGGTCGGTGAAGAGCTGTTTTTTTTCCTCCGTGTTTGCGCCCCCATCAGCCCGGAGGACTGCTCGGCGTCTTGGATCGGCTTCATACTGTCATACTGCTTTCCACAGAAAAAATGTGCTTCTCCTGCCCACTCCGCCACTGCAATTAAATCCACATGTTCTCCGCCCTCCGCCAAAAAGCATGGCGCCCGCCGCAGGTAACCCCTTCCTCCCCAGACCCCAGACTGGACTTTTCTGCAGAACTCTGCAATAATCAGCAATTAGGGGTTTTGTTCGCAGGGTGTGCTAAGAGCCTGGAATACATTCCCTGAGGATCCAACCAGACTTCAATCCGACCTACGGGCTTTCCGCTCCACTCTTATATAGTTGTAAAGTCTCCTGGACTGGAACGGCTTACTCCGATATCACCGCACACTGTGAGCTTCTCACAATGTGCATTAGAAGCTGCAGCAAGTCAGATAGAGCCCCGCCCTCATTTCCTGGCTGGAGGACGTCCAGCATCATCCAGCACTTTCCTCCCTGGCCTGACTGTCCCTGGCCCCCGCCTTTTCATTCATTGGGTTTTCGATCTTTCAGTCATGGAGGCTCAGCATCACATGTGGGCGTGGCCTATATAAATGCCCCCCTGCCTTAGGAACGGCCACTCACCCCGACTGACACTCACCCAACCAGGCGTTTTGATATTTGCATATCTCCTCCCACTGTTTACATCTAGGGGGTCCTGAGAGGAGTACTGAGGCAGGGGCTGTATTCAGGAAGCTCTGTACAGCACCCTGCCGGCCCCTCCCACCAGCCATGATCTGCCTGCATTGCACAGAGAAGCACAGAGACCCAGAGATGATGTCATTTCCATATTTTTCTTTAAAAAAAAAATACAAAGATCATAAATTACCCTCCCAGGGATATGTAATTAGAGGACCTCCAGCTGTTGCAGAACTACAAGTCCCATGAGGCATAGCAAGACTCTGACAGCCACAAGCATGACACCCAAAGGCAGAGGCATGATGGGACTTGAAGTTTTGCAACAGCTGGAGGTCTGCTAATTGCATATCCCTGTTCTAGAGGGATCTTTCCGTGGCTTCAGTGCTTCGCCTTAAGCTGAGCTCCGGGATACGTAAATATCATCTGAATACATTTGTCCTGTGTCATAGAGACGCACAGAGGCCCGGTGATGATGTCACTGGGTCTAAACTGAGGGATGGAATGAGAATGGAAACATTTTATTTAAAAATTTTATTAGCAATTTTTTTTGGGGGGGCAATATAAGAAGATTATAATGGAAGGGGAGGGGAAGGGAGAAAAGAGGAGAGGAAAGGAGAGGGGGAAAAGAGGAAGAGAAAAAGAGGGGAGAGGGAAAGAGAGGAGAAGGAAGGAGAAGAAGAGGAGAGGAGAAAAAGAGAAGAGAAGAGGAGAGGGAAGAAGAAAAGAATAAGAGAAAAATAGAGAGAAGAAAGTAGAGGAGAGGGGAAAAAGAGAGGAGAGAAGAAGGAAGGAAAACAAGAGGAGAGGAAGAGAAGAGCAGAGTGAAGGAGAAAAAAAAGGAGGAGAGGGGAAAAAGAGGAAGAGAAAAAGAGGGGAGATGGAAAGAGAGGAGAAGGAAGGAGAAGAAGAGGAGAGAGAAGGAGAAAAAAAAAGAGAGGAGAGAAAAGAAGAGGAGAAAAGGAGAGGAGAGGAGAGGAGAGGAGAGGAGAGGAGAGGAGAGGAGGGGAGAAAGTAGAGGAGAGGGGAAAAAGAGGAGAGAAGAAGGAAGGAAAACAAGAGGAGAGGAGAGTGAAGGAGAAAAAAAGAGGAGAGGAGAGAAGAAGGAAGGAAAACAAGAGGACAGGAAGAGAAGAGCAGAGAGAAGGAGAAAAAAAAGAGAGGAGAGAAAAGTAGAGGAGAACAGGAGGGGAGAGGAGAGTGAAGGTGAAAAAAAAGAGGAGAGGAGAGATGAGGAGAAAGGAGAGGAGAAAGAAAAGGAGAAAAAGACGAGAGGAAAAAGTAGAGGAGAAAAAGCAAGGAGAGAAGAAGGAAGGAGAAGAAGAGGAGGAGAGAAGAGGGGAGGAGAAAAAAAAGGGGGAGAGGAGAGGAGAGGAGAAAAAGAAGAGAGGAGAAAAAGAGAGGAGAGGAGAGGAGAGGAGAGGAGAAAGTAGAGGAGAGGGGAAAAAGAGGAGAGAAGAAGGAAGGAAAACAAGAGGAGAGGAGAGTGAAGGAGAAAAAAAGAGGAGAGGAGAGAAGAGGAAAGAAAGAGGAGAGGAGATGGAAGGAGAAAGGAGAGAAGAGAAAAAGAGAAAAGGACAAAAGGAGAGGCGAAAAGAGGAGAGAGAAGAGGAGAAAAAAAAAAAAAAAGGGAGGAGAGAACCCATAAAGTCACTTTAATATTTGCATAACTCCTCCCACTACTTGCATCGGGGCTCTTGAGAGGAGGACTGAAGCAGGGGGCTGTGATGTTTTCAAGAAGCTATGTACAGCCCCCTGCTGGCTCCTCCCACCAGCCACGATCTGCCTGTATCGCATAGAGAAGCGCAGAGACCCAGTGATGATGTCATTGGGTATAAAATAAGGTGTGTAATGAAAATGGAAAGGTTTTATTTACGCTCTCCTTTCATTTCTGTACAATACTCAATACCCTTCAGCTCTGATGCACGCAGTGGGCTGGTTCTTGGGAGGAGCTATGCAAATCAAATCAAAATGCCTTGAGGGGTGGATGTCAGCCTGGCGAGGTGGTCATGTTATTTACATACATAGGTAATACCCACATGTGACGCTCAGCCTTCATGGTTGCAATGAGTAAAAGGGACGCGGGCCAGGCTGGGGAGGAAAGGGCTAAATGATGCCGAACGTCCTCCAGCCCGGATATGAGGCAGGGCTCTACCTGGCTTGCTGTAGCTTCTAATGCACATGGCGAGAAGCTCACAGTGTGCGGTGAAATCAGAGTAAGCCATTTTCAGTCCAGGAGAGGAGCCGGTACAGTTCATCTTGAGCTGTCATCTTGCCGATGATCTCCGGGGGGGCGGCGGCGGCGGGGGGGGTGGGGGGCTCCTATATGTAATTACGCCAGAAAGCCAATGAAGGCTAAATGATTAACTGGGAGTAGGGGAGGCGAAATGACGGCGTCAGCATAAAGCGCGGTGGCCGGTGACACATTCCTCAGACGAAGTGCCAGATTACCCAACAACTTTTCTGTATACAACACGAGAAAATCAATAGAAATTCATCATGGACCCCCCCCCGACTCCCCCGCAGCGGCCCCTGTCCAGGCCGCCGTTCCTTCCAGCGTAATGTTCTGTTACCGCCACACAGGCCCCCCGCGCCGCACACTCTCTGCTTTTAATTAGACTTAATTGCATCTCATTTGCATGAAGGTTTAGATGCCTCTCGTGTTGCAAAGCCCCTCGGGGGTCCCCGAACAATGGGGGGCTTTCATGGCAGCTACTCTGCGCCTTCACCGGCCCCGGGGGGCACCAATAAAAACGCCTCCATTGGGCCACCATGGAACTACAAGTCTCAGCATGCCCCCGAGTGTTGTTACGCCATTAAGCGGAACTCCGGCCTTCCCTTCAGTCTTACACAGTTGTAGCGGCTCCTCTCCTGGACTGAAACGGCTAACGCGGATTTCCCCCCGCACACTGCGAGCTTCTCACTATGTGCATTAGAAGCTGCAGCAAGTCAGATAGAGCCGCATTTCCTGTGCTGGAGCACATCCATCTAGCCCTTTCCTCCCCAGCCTGACTGTCCCTGGCCCCGCCCCCCTTTAATTCATTTCATGTAAAGGCAGCCTGCCTAGGAACGCCCACTCCTCTAGACTGGCATTCCACCTATCAAGGCATTTTAATATTTGCATAACTCCTCCCACTGCTTGCATCAGGGTTGAGGGCTCTTGAGAGGAGTACTGAGGCCGGGGGACTTTGATGTTTTCAGGAAGCCGTGTACAGCCCCTCACACCAGCTATGTGATCTGCCAGCACTGTATAGAGAAGCGCAGAGACCCAGTGATTATGTCATTTCCATATTTTTAATGGACAATTCATTGCTTGGTGGGGAGAAAACCTTTAGAAAGTCTCTTCTAACCCTCTGGAACTCCATTGGTGAGATCTCTGCCCTAAGTTCCTGGGTCTGAACATCCATTATGAGGGGTTCTCACTATCCCTGTGCTGAGTTCCCGGTTCTGTACACCTGCTGTGCCCATTATGAGGGGTTCCCACCATCCCTGTGCTGAGTTCACAGGTCTGTACACCTGATGTGCCCATTATGAGGGGTTCCCACCATCCCTGTGCTGAGTTCCTGGGTCTGTACACCTGCTGTGCCCATTATGTGGGGTTCCCACCATTCCTGTGCTGAGTTCCCAGGTCTGTACACCTGCTGTGCCCATTGTGAGGGGTTCCAACCATCAATGTGCTGAGTTCCCAGGTCTGTACACCTTCTGAGCCCATTATGAGGGGTTCCCACCATCCTTGTGCTGAGTTCCTGGGTCCTTACACCTGCTGTGCCCATTATGTGGGGTTCTCACCATCCCTGTACTGAGTTCCCGGGTCTGTACACCTTCTGAGCCCATTATGAGGGGTTCCCACCATCCATGTTGGATCTCTCTTTACTTTATCTAATGGAGAATGTAAAAAGGAGCGGTGGTGGGACACACAAAGTTGGGTGGAAACACATACAACTCCCAGGTGGACCAGGGCAGAGCTGGGAATGACGACCAGGGAGATCAGATCTCTCTTTTGCAATATCCAAAAAGCCATTGCAAAGCCAGGGGCGGCCGACTTGGCCCACGGGGCTCTCCACCCACAACCCAAAACACCACTTTCTGCTTTACTGATCCTTTCAATGTGAAGAAGAGCGGAGTTGGCCACCAGCGGCACATGACTCTGCCCTGGCACTGGATGTTGCAAGATGCTGACCAGGCAGACAGCTGTGCCTGTGGGAGTTTTTATTTTCCATGATCAGTAATGTGGCCTTCTAGTTAGGAGGACAGGATGCAGAGAGGCACATCTGGGGAAGGAGGTGGGGGGGGGGTGGGGGCTCCATGGACCAGCACGGTCCCTTCCTCTTCCTGTGAAATTTTGGAAGGAAAGAAATCCCTCACTACCTCCTCCCTCTTCCCATTTCCCTCTCTCCGGCCTTTCACGGTGCGGAAGACAAGGTGTTAAAAGCGTGTGCCAAACACACAACAGCACCGCGTGGCCTATGAACGGGCCAGGGGTTGGGGTTGGGGTTGGGTTGGGTTGGGGGGGGTTGGCAACTACAAAGCGCCTTGCGCACTTGGCGTGTCGAAGAGAGGCCACTTTACGTTGCTGGAACTGCCGATGTTCTTGTGACCCTCCACTTGTACTTTCACATACGTATCATTTCGGATAATCACTCAGTTTTTTTTTTTTCCAACGATAGCACACCCATACACATATGAAGACGCAATTTCGAGGTTAAAAATTTGCGCAAATTTTTCAGTTCCTGGCGACAGACATGCAACCGCCATAAAAGTCGATCATCTCTAGAACTGTAATTTCTGCCGTTCATAAAAATGTCTTCTCATGCGATCAAAAGTCGCGCACGATATACTTGCGCATTTCCTGCACCTAATAGCGTGCGGTTATGTGCGATATTCCTGGTGGAGAAAACCATTTGCGTTTTTTTTTTGTTTTTTTTAACGACCAGATGTACAACATTCGTCCATAAAGGAGCACGTCTCCCAGCTGTAAAAGCCCCCCTTTAGAGATTGCACCCCTCTGAGACCCAACACCACTTTACCATAACGCGGAAAAGGGAAGATTCCGTCTTCTACGGAAAAAGCAGAACAAGCTTTGATCAGCTGCTAAGACGAGTTCTCACCATCTCTTCTGTTAACCCATACATCACTCGACTGTCGCCAGCGATAAAATGCAATGCCAGTTGTTCTGTGCGACTAGAGGTTTCAAACCCAGGTCAACGGGCTTTCCCCCATATTCCTGAAGAGTTCATCTCCTTATAGACCCGCCATTCTTTACCAGAGTTCTGTGGAACTTAAAGGTTCCCTCACAGGTTGCTGCTAGTGGTTCCTTGAGCTCTCACCTGATCCTGCCAGCATAATTCCAGGCCCAATGCCACTTGGCAATGGAAGAAGCACTCTTCCCACTGACCCTCAACGTAAGGGACATACTTCCCACTGACCCTCAACGTAAGGGACATACCTCCCACTGACCACCAATGTAAGGAACATTCTTCTCACTGATCACCAATGTAAGGAACATTCTTCTCACTGATCACCAATGTAAGGAACATTCTTCTCACTGATCACCAATGTAAGGAACATTCTTTTCACTGATCACCAATGTAAGGAACATTCTTCTCACTGATCACCAATGTAAGGAACATTCTTTTCACTGATCACCAATGTAAGGAACATTCTTCTCACTGATCACCAATGTAAGGAACATTCTTCCCACTGATCACCAATGTAAGGAACATTCTTCTCACTGACCCTCAACGTAAGGGACATTCTTCTCACTGATCACCAATGTAAGGGGCATTCTTCTCACTGACCCTCAACGTAAGGGACATTCTTCTCACTGATCACCAATGTAAGGAACATTCTTCTCACTGATCACCAATGTAAGGGGCATTCTTCCCACTGATCACCAATGTAAGGAACATTCTTCCCACTGGTCACCAATGTAAGGAACATTCTTCTCCCTGATCACCAATGTAAGGAACATTCTTCTCACTGACCACCAATGTAAGGAACATTCTTCTCACTGATCACCAATGTAAGGAACATTCTTCTCACTGATCACCAATGTAAGGAGCATTCTTCCCACTGACCACCAATGTAAGGATCATTCTCCTCACTGACCACCAATGTAAGGATCATTCGTCTCACTGATCACCAATGTAAGGATCATTCTCCTCACTGACCACCAATGTAAGGAGCATTCTTCCCACTGATCACCAATGTAAGGGACATTCTTCTCACTGATCACCAATGTAAGGAACATTCTTCTCACTGATCACCAATGTAAGGAACATTCTTCTCACTGACCACTAATGTAAGGAACATTCTTCCCACTGACCACCAATGTAAGGAACAATCTTCCCACTGACCACCAATGTAAGGAACATTCTTCTCACTGACCACCAATGTAAGGAACATTCTTCGTACTGACCACCAATGTAAGGGACATTCTTCTCACTGAACACCAATGTAAGGAACATTCTTCTCACTGACCACCAATGTAAGGAACATTCTTCCCACTGACCACCAATGTAAGGAACATTCTTCCCACTGACCACCAATGTAAGGAACATTCTTCCCACTGACCACCAATGTAAGAACATTCTTCTCACTGACCACCAATGTAAGGAACATTCTTCTTACTGATCACCAATGTAAAGAACATTCTTCTCACTGACCACCAATGAATAATTTATAGCAGGGGTTCCTCGGGACCTGACAAAGTTTCCAAGGATTTATCTGGGGTTAAAGGATTAAGAAAGACTTCTATAAGGCCCTCTGATCCCTCCTGTATTGAATTGTACTGTAATTGTACTGTCTGCCCTAATGTTGTAAAGCGCTGCGCAAACTGTTGGCGCTATATAAATCCTGTATAAAAATAATAATAATAATGATCCAAAATTCTAAAATGATCAACACGCCTGTTTCACAATCCCTTCAATCTTCACAAAGTATCTTTTTCAGGCAACATAGCAAATATCGCTGACTACTCAACAGGCAGGCTGCCATTCCCACCCCGAAAAAGCCCCCATGCTGCCTCAGAACCACCGCCGTCCATCCACCCTTTCAACCACCAAAGCGATTTACAGCTCTAGTGAGGTCACCACATGGCTGCAGTGCAAGCAATTCCATCAAGCCCCATCTCCATTCAACAGGTTAAGGCTATGGAGCAGATAAAGAGCCCAGGCTACGGAGCTGATCCAGAACCCAGGCTACGGAGCAGATCCAGAACCCAGGCTACGGAGCAGATCCAGAACCCAGGCTACGGAGCAGATCCAGAACCCAGGCTACGGAGCAGATCCAGAACCCAGGCTACGGAGCAGATCCAGAACCCAGGCTAGGGAGCAGATCCAGAACCCAGGCTAGGGAGCAGATCCAGAACCCAGGCTACGGAGCAGATCCAGAACCCAGGCTACGGAGCAGATCCAGAACCCAGGCTACGGAGCAGATCCAGAACCCAGGCTACGGAGCTGATTCAGAACCCAGGCCAAGGAGCAGATCTAGAACTCAGGCTATAGAGCAGATCCAGAACTCAGGGTACAAAGCAGATCCAGGAGCCCAAGCTACGGAGTAGATCCAGAACCCAGGCTACGGAGCAGATCCAGAACCCAGGCTACGGAGCAGATCCAGAACCCAGGCTATGGAGCAGATCCAGAACCCAGGCTATGGAGCAGATCCAGAACCCAGGCTATGGAGCAAATCCAGAACCCAGGCTATGGAGCAGATACAGAACCCAGGCTATGGAGCAGATACAGAACCCGGTAAGAAGAGCAGATACAGAACCCAGTAAGAAGAGCAGCTACAGAACCCAGTAAGAAGAGCAGCTTCGGAACTCAGTAAGAAGAGCAGCTTCGGAACCCAGTAAGAAGAGCAGCTTCGGAACCCAGTTAGAAGAGCAGCTTCGGAACCCAGACTACGGAGCAGCTACAGAACCCAGGCTATGGAGCAGCTCCAGAACCCAGGCTATGGACCAGATCCAGAACCCAGGCTGCGGACCAGATCCAGAACCCAGGCTACGGACCAGATCCAGAACCCAGGCTACGGACCAGATCCAGAACCCAGGCTACGGAGCAAATCCTGAACCCAGGCTACGGAGCAGCTCCAGAACTCAGGCTATGGAGCAGATCCAGAAGCTAGGCTATGGAGCAGCTGCAGAACCCAAGCTACAGAGCAGCTCCAGAACCCAGGCTATGTGGCAGAACTAGAACCACCCAGGCTATGGAGCAGATTCAGAACCCAGGCTATGGAGCAGATCCAGAACCCAGGCTATGGAGCAGACCCAGATCCCAAGCTATGGAGCAGATCCAGATCCCACGCTACGGATCCAGAACCTAGGCTGCAGAGCAGTTCCGAAGCCCAGGCTACAGATCTAGCAAAGTCTCCGAAAAAGCCTGCAGCTCGGGGGGGAGAACGATGCATTGTGTAGCACAAGACTGTCACGCAAGGCAAAGCACGACGGTTGCAGTTCCTAAACTGAGATCAGTTTACCAATAACAACCACAATGTAACAAAAACACAAGATATCGAGGAAAATAATAAAGAGATTGGTTTACAAACAACAGCTCACATTGGGTTAACCCATCCCAGCCATGGTCCTGAGTCATGGCACAATCATGAATAGTATCCAGCATCTCCCCCCAACCTCCTCCTTCTTCTTCTTCTTCTTGGATCACATCAGCCTGGACCAAAGTTGCAATACCAAGCAAAAAATAAAACATAAAAGCATCAAAAAGCCAAGAGCATAAAATATATAAAACACAACATCATGATGAAGCCAACGCCACCGAAAAAGCCCCAACGCAAGATCTGGTGGCAACATCTCAAGGGGGTTCCTCAGCCATCCACAGCCTAATACAATACAGATGTGGCAACACTGCAAACCCCCCCAGCCTACATGTTGCTCTTTTTTTATTTGTGACTCTTAAACAATGTATCAAATGTTACCTTGGGAAAGTGAGTCTGGCAGGGTGAAGATCCATAGGAAGAGGAAGAACATGCTCTTGATCCTTATTTTCTTTTTCTTTTTTGTTTTTTGGGGTGACTTCTAGGAAGAGATGTTGGATTTCGATGTAATTTTGTTTCGTTGCTCCTTTTTTTTTTTTTTGTAGGTAAGCAAAATGGCAACACAAATCCAAAATTCCCCCAAAAAATATGTGAAAGTAGATCCCAGGTTGTGGAGAAGGTTGTGAATTTGGCTCCCACAGTAGAAGCTCCACTTCCTCCACTTCTCTCTCTCTCTCTGTAACACAAAAAAAAAAAAAAAAAAGTCTTGGAATGAGAGAATGATGAATCCAGCGGAGGAAGAAACCATTCCGCAGGCAGGAGAGGGGGAGGGACTGACTTTTTCAAACTCCCTTTTTTCTCTCTCCCTCCAACAGAACAACAAGAAGGAAAAAAAAAAAAGTTGGATGGAATGAGGAGCTGAGTGGACAAGACAAGGGGGCCGGGGTGAGGAGGGGGAGGGGAGGGGGTCTGCTGGGAATTGCTGATGTGGAAAAAAAAAAAAAAAAACAGGGATTTTGGAATTTTGGAAGTTTTTAGTTTATGATGGGAGAATTTTTTTTTTCCTCCCCCTCCCCCCCACTTTAATGCTCCGTCCCTCCCCCCCCACCACATTCCATATCATGTCTGGAAGAGACATTTAAAGGATCATATTTTTTTTTTTTTTTTTTACGTTAACAAAGGAACGAGATTGTGGCGAGGGAAGGCGATCGCCGGAGACAGTCACCCGATAGTCGCGGCGTGAGATTTGTGCGCAGCGCCAACTTATCGTGATCTAGTGAACGGGGATCCGTTATAAAGTTTATATCTACCGATCTGTCCAACCCGGCGATCGTCCTCCAATCTCACCATACATAGTGCAATCTGATTGGACAATCTCAGGTGATCGTATGCTATACAATCTGATTGTACAATCTCAGGTGATCGTACGCTATACAATCTGATTGTACAATCTCAGATAAACGTACGCTATACAATCTGATTGTACAATCTCATCTGATCGAACGCTATACAATCTGATTGTACAATCTCAGAGGATCATACGCTATACAATCTGATTGTACAATGTCAGGTGATCGAACGCTATACAATCTGATTGTACAATCTCAGATGATCGAACGCTATACAATCTGATTGTACAATCTCAGGTGATCGTACGCTATACAATCTGATTGTACAATCTCAGATGATCGTACGCTATACAATCCGATTGTACAATCTCAGATGATCGAACGCTATACAATCTGATTGTACAATCTCAGATGATCGTACGCTATACAATCCGATTGTACAATCTCAGATGATCGTACGCTATACAATCTGATTGTACAATCTCAGATGATCGTACGCTATACAATCTGATTGTACAATCTCAGATGATCGTACGCTATACAATCTGATTGTACAATCTCAGATGATCGTACGCTATACAATCTGATTGTACAATCTCAGGTGATCGTACGCTATACAATCCGATTGTACAATCTCAGGTGATCGAACGCTATACAATCTGATTGTACAATCTCAGATGATCGTACGCTATACAATCTGATTGTACAATCTCAGATGATCGTACGCTATAGAATCTGATTGTACAATCTCAGATGTTCGAACGCTATACAATCTGATTGTACAATCTCAGATGATCGTACGCTATACAATCCGATTGTACAATCTCAGGTGATCGTACGCTATACAATCCGATTGTACAATCTCAGATGATCGTACGCTATACAATCTGATTGTACAATCTCAGATGATCGAACGCTATACAATCTGATTGTACAATCTCAGATGATCGTACGCTATACAATCCGATTGTACAATCTCAGATGATCGTACGCTATACAATCTGATTGTACAATCTCAGATGATCGAACGCTATACAATCTGATTGTACAATCTCATATGATCGAACGCTATACAATCTAGGTGATCGAACGCTATACAATCTGATTGTACAATCTCAGATGATCGAACGCTATACAATCTAGGTGATCGAACGCTATACAATCTGATTGTACAATCTCAGATGATCGTACGCTATACAATCTGATTGTACAATCTCATATGATCAAACACTATACAATCTAATTGTACAATCTCCTTTAGGTGACCTTCTACTATAAAATCCGAGTGTACAATTAGGCAGGCAATTCCATTATATAGCTGATGGTAGATTTAAAGGAGATTGTACAATCAGATTGTACAGCTTTAAGCTGACCATAGACTATCCAATCTGATTGTACAATCTCCTTTAGCGGTACTAGGATCGGCCTTATTAGATACACATTGGATGGATTGGTTAGGTCTGTCTTAATATGGCATCGTTTTGGTAGACCTATAGACTATTGCTCAGAGATTGTACAATCAGATTGTATAGTGTACGGCCAGCTTTCGATCTACCGTGTTATCTCTGTGTTGTTCTGGTAGCCATAGTCGGCTCGGTTTTCTCCCGTTCCCCCTGCAGGTTAATGGTGGAATCTCCCCTGACAGTTGCAGTATCGGCCTCTTGCAGTCCCTGTGCAGCAGGGCTAGCAGGTGGGAGGAAGAAGCAACACAAGGAGCCACAGGAAGCATGCTGATAGGAGGAGAGAGCAGAGTGACCTCATCACTCTGCTCCTCCTCCCTTTACTGCCCAATCAGAGGCTGAGGGGGGGGGGGGTGGTTCCCTAGCTCAGTAGAATGATGCCAGCTAGCAGACTGAGGACATCTAGTGGCCGAAGAAAGGTACTGCAAGGGAAATCTCGGGATTGAAGGTGAATATTGCTGGCCAGCAGACTGAGGACATCTAGTGACCGAACAAAAGTACTGCATTGGACATCTCTGGATTGAAGGTGAATATCGCAGCAAAGGCTGGGTTTGTTATTTTTTTGCATCATTTAATGGTCTGTTCACTTTTATGTTGTTGTTTTTGGCCGTTCCGGGTTGGGAGACAAAGAAATGCAGAGCGGCGATTAAATATTGTGAGCTTCTCATCGTCTTTATGGCGCATGTTTTAACGATGCCAGAAGCGAGTTGCGGCCTCTTTGAACGTGTCTGAAATGTGACTTTAATTACAGGCAGTTGAGTCAGAATGGAGCGTGCTTCACCCCGGCGTCACTTCCTCCGTCCGTCCGTCTGTCTGTCTATGGAGCGCCGTCTGGGCTTACAGTCCGACCCAAACTTCTACAGAGAGGGGGAGGGGTTAGAACCCCCTTTTTTGGGGGGGGGTGGGGGTGGGGGGCTCTGTGCTCATTATGAGAAGTTCTAGCCGTTGTGAGGTTGTCTCATTCTTCATTTACGTTACGAAGAATGCAGCAGGAGGAGTGAGACCCCAGCGTTGAGAATTAAAATCCCGTCCCTGAGCTCTAGTCATGTGACTTTGGGATGATGTCATCAGTTTGCTGCAGGCAGGAGGAAACATTTCCCCAGTCTCCTCTTCCACCCCAGTGATCAGTCAGACTGTACATTGTAACTTTGTAGAGAGTCATCAGGGAAAAGCACCCCAACACCTTAATAAATGCACCCAGCCCGACCCTACATCCCCCACAGCTTAATGAATGCACCCCCCACAGCTTAATGAATGAATCCACCCCCCCCCCCCCCCACTGGCAGTGTACCCCTCACCTCCATGACTGCACCCACCCAGCCCTGCACCCCCCACAGCTTAATGAATCCACACACCCCCACTGGCACTGTACCCCTCACCTCGATGACTGCACCCACCCAGCCCTGCACCCCCCACACCTTAATAAATGCACCCAGCCTGGCACTGCACCCCCACACCTTAATGAATGCACCCCCCCTGACCCTGCACCCCCACACATTAATGAATGCACCCCCCCTGGCCCTGCACCCCCACCCTTAATAAATGCACCCACCCTGACCCTGCACCCCCCACACGTTAATGAATGCACCCCCCCTGGCCCTGCACCCCCACCCTTAATAAATGCACCCACCTTGGCACTGCACCCCCACACCTTAATAAATGCACCCACCCTGCCACTGCACCCCCACACCTTAATGAATGCACCCACCTTGGCACTGCACCCCCACACCTTAATAAATGCACCCACCTTGGCACTGCACCCCCACACCTTAATAAATGCACCCACCTTGGCACTGCACCCCCACACCTTAATGAATGCACCCCCCCTGACCCTGCACCCCCCACACGTTAATGAATGCACCCCCCCTGGCCCTGCACCCCCACCCTTAATAAATGCACCCACCCTGACCCTGCACCCCCCACACGTTAATGAATGCACCCCCCCTGGCCCTGCACCCCCACCCTTAATAAATGCACCCACCTTGGCACTGCACCCCCACACCTTAATAAATGCACCCACCCTGCCACTGCACCCCCACACCTTAATGAATGCACCCACCTGAGCACTGCACCCCCACATGTTATTGAATGCACCCCCCCTGGCCCTGCACCCCCACACCTTAATAAATGCACCCACCTTGGCACTGCACCCCCACACCTTAATAAATGCACCCACTATGGCACTGCACCACCACACCTTAATAAATGCACCCACCCAGCCACTGCACCCCCACACCTCAATGAATGCACCCACCTTGGCACCGCACCCCCCCCCCCCCACACCTCAATGAATGAACAGCTGTATGAGCAGACCCCCGAGGCCAGGTGGTTTACACCTACAGCACAAAGAATGCCTTTGTTCCTCTGATTCAGGCGTCTGCATTGACTCAGCCGGCGCTGGCTACAACACAAAAGACTGGAAGCCTGCGAGATGGACCAATAAGAAGAGGGCAGAGTGCGACCGATGGGACACGAGCGATGCGTTCGATAAACCGCAATGACCATCCAACAGGAGAAGGAATGAGACAATCAGAAGTTTTATCTCAGCTATGAGCGGATTCCGGAGGATGGATACCTATGCCGGCCTTATCTCTGGAATCCAGCTGTGACTTCTGTTCATCAGGGTCCCCAGCTCCTTCCGCAAGCGCCCTGGAGTCTCACTCCTCTTGCTGCACCGGGTAAAACATGTATGCCATGTTAACAATGGGGACGCAACAGGACGGGGCGGAGCTGGGGGGGGTCTCAAGTGAACAGACCTATCATTGTTCTACTCAAAGGGGAACTCCCCCCTTCCCATCAGTCTTGCACAGTTGTACCGGCTCCTCTCCTGGACCGAAGCGGCTTACTCTGATGTCACCGCACACTGTGAGCTTCTCACCATGTGCATCAGAAGCTGCAGCAAGTCACAGCCCCGCCTCATTTCCTGGGCAGGACAATCCTTCCCATCCTGCGTGTCCCTGACCCGCCCCTTTTCATTCATTGGATTTTAATCAACAGGCATTACCTAGCCTGCTTAGCAACGCCTACTCCTCCAGACAGACACCCACCCATCAGGGCCTCTTGATATTTGCATAACTCCTCCCACTGCTTGCATCAGGGCTGAGGGCTCTGGAGAGGAGTACTGGTGATGTTTTTAGGAAGATATGTACAGCCCCCTGCTGGCTCCTCCCACCAGCCGAGATCTGCCTGCATTGCATACAGAAGCACATAGACCCGGTGATGACATCACTTGTCCTAAAATAAAGTATCAAAAAAGCAGAGAGTTTGCCCGGATCAACCAACTTTGATTAATCAGTATTGGCCTTTAGCTGGTAAGTATAGATCAATCATGCAGACAAGTCTGAATGCAGTTCACGTTGCCCTTTAGTCATATAAGAAAAAACACAGGGAAGATACCCTAAAAAGAGGGTCAACAAAGAACACTATTTGAAATTACAAACCAGCTTTATTATTTACCAAAAATGAATTAAACACCAAATAGAAATTTATAAGCAGTGAAAAAGAAGCAATGTGGGCAGACGGCTGCCACAGCCAATTAAAAATTGGACAACGTTGTCACAAAGGGGGGGTTATAAAAACAAATGGGGAGCCGCGGCATACATCCACTCAAACATATCAGTCAATGCATCATACATCCTCCTCTAAGTAATTGGAGTTGGTGAAGTCCATGTAAGTGGGGTATTAATTTGCAGATATCACATTATCCTATAGGAAAGTATCCAAAGTATCACGGACAGTTCTAATACCAGCAGTATGATGAGGAAGTAGAGTGGGTGCACGGTCTGGCCGTGGGATCTGAGTGTGATATAGTCCAGTATAGAGAGGTTAGACTAGTTGCTAGTTGAATCACAAATAGATAATAGTTGTCTACCAGCTATATCAGCAGACTGCATACGTAACCATTTAGACTGCTATGTTGAAGAGATGTAATTAGCTTAGCTAAAACAGTGGGTGATTAACCAAGGAGACAGCAATAGAAGGATGCAGGAAAATCGACATACATTTGTAAGCGCTGAGTGGAGTAGGGAAGTCTCACCAATCACGCTGTCCTCGTCGTCGAATAGTGGCAATCCTTTGTTCCAGGTCTCTGTGTAGATGGAAATCACTTATGAGCCATTTGGAAACTCAGTGGGTTTGCAGTTTAAGTAAGGTTCCGTCCGTAGCTGAGAGGCCTCTGTGAGGCGGTTTTTTCGATGCAGTGCGTGGCTGAATAGAAAGGCTGTGATCAGCTGGTAGATGTGGAGTATAAACAGCAGGGCCAGATCGAATAGCGCGCGGCTCCCGGTGACGTGCTGACGTCACACCGCTGACGCGTTTCACCAGCCAATGGACGCTGGTTTCTTCAGAGCTAGGAGGAGACATTCGTGACGGGCTTAAGTAGAGATTTATCAGGTGCAGTTACTTGCACACTACCACTGGGTGTCACTAAGAGCTTCTCTTGTGTCAGACAGACAGCAATCAAGCAGCATACATTCTAAGTATATTAATGAGGCAAATAGAGGTAAAGATCGATGAAAAACGAGAAAGGGTATGGCTGAAAGGGGATTATTAGGATAGAAGATAAGGAGAAAATAAAAGGAGGGAAAAGGAAGGATTAGGTGAAAGAAAGAGAATGGGTAGTGATGGAAAGAGTGAAGTGACTGATTATAACATGTGGCGATGGAATTTTATCAAAGAGTTTTAGAGAATACATTATTTCTCAAGGAAGGGTTGTAGGCTACATTCTGTGTTTAATCCTTTGGGCACTAGAGAATCTAAATAATATGTCCACATTTTCTCCTTTTGAAGGAGAATGGTATCAAAGTCACCTCTTCTAGGGGGCAGGTTCAACACATAGATTCCCTTGACTGTAAGACCCCTAGGGTTACTGTCGTGGAATTCAGCAAAGTGTTGAGGAATAGGTCGATCATCATTTTTATTCTTATTTTTAATCTTATTTTTAATCCCACTGATGTGTTCGCCGATCCTGATCCGGAGTTGACGTTTCGTTTTTCCTATGTAGTTTTTATTACAAGGACATGTGAGCATGTATATGACTCGTGTCGTAGAACAATTAATAAACTGTTTAATCTTATAGTCCTTGCCTCCTCGCGGATCGGGGAACACATCAGTTTGATGCACATACCTACAGATGTTACAATGTCCGCATGCGTGCATACCTGGAGGGGGTTTTTTCCCTGAAAGCCAGTTTTTGCTGGTCGTTCTCGTGTATTCGGAGTGCACTAGCACATCGCCCAGATTACGTGCCCTTTTTGCTGTGAGTAGTGGTTTAGGACTAATTATGTTTGTAATTAGGGGTGTTGATCTTAGGATATGCCAGTGTCTGTTGAGGATCTCTTGGACCTGGGTCCATTGTGAGCCGAATCTCGTAATGATTCTAGGAAAATCATATGCTGGTTTAGCAGATGACTGAGTATTTGTTTTTGTAAGTAAGAGGTCTTCACGTTTTCTACCTAATGCATTGTTTCTGGCTTTTTTGAGGGAATTATGCGAATACCCTCTTTTCCTGAATCTACTATACATTTCCTGTGCTTCAGATTTAAATTGTTCCTCCTCTGAGCAGTTTCGCCTGATCCTCAAGAACTGACCTGTAGGTATCCCTTTAATTAGGGATTTTGGATGGTGGCTCTGTGCCAAGAGGAGGGTGTTCGCTGCTGTTTCCTTTCTAAAAGTACTGGTTACAATCCGATTTCCTCTTTTTGTAATTTGTAAATCGAGGAATGGAAGGGTATCAGGATGATAGGAGTAAGTTAAATGAATGTTTTTATTGTTAATATTTAGTTGGGATAGGAATTCTAGAAGTTGTTCTACAGTGCCCTCCCATATCATGAGCACGTCATCGATGTACCTTAACCACAAGGCACAGTGGTCAAGGTACATCGAGGACGTGTACACAGCCTCCATTTCCCAGAGACCCAAGTGAAGACAGGCATAAGACGGGGCCCAAGGGGCACCCATGCTGGTGCCTCTTACCTGTTGGTAGAATTTCCCGAGAAATTGGAAATAGTTGTTACCCAACATGAATTCCAATAATTCAATAATGAACTCATTATGGGCACCCAAGTCTGAGTAGTAGATGTCAAGAAAGGTTCTTATGGCTTGAATACCACAGTCATGGGGAATCGACGTATACAGGCTTTCTACATCAATCCCTACAAGTAGGGTGTTTGATGATAGGGAGAAGTCAGATAATTTAGAAAGTATATCTCTGCTGTCTTGGACATAGGATGAAAGTTTTGTTACCATATCTTTAATCATCGAGTCCACAAACTTGCCAACTTTCTCCAGGGGGCCATTGATGGCTGACACAATTGGTCTCCCTGGTGGGTTGGATAAGGATTTGTGTAGTTTGGGGATTATATAGAAGGTTGGGATTGTAATGTTATCAGCTCTGAGATAAAGATATTCTTTTTTGGTTAGAAGACCAGCTTCCATAGCTAGTTTTAGTTTTGTATTCAGAGTGTCTGTTAGGGCTGGGAAGGGATTCTCAGTGAGTTTTTTATAAGTAGAGGTATCACTCAGCAATCTGAGTGCTTCATTCTCGTAAATTTTTTCACTGAGTAACACCACATTCCCGCCCTTATCACTTCTTTTTATCACCAAATTGGGAGCTTCTTGTAGTTCACGTAAAGCTTTTCTCTCAGAGCCGGTAAGGTTATTAGATCCCAACCATTCCCAGTTAACCCTTCTAAGATCATGTTTGACCTGATCTAGGAATACTATTATCTATTTGTGATTCAACTAGCAACTAGTCTAACCTCTCTATACTGGACTATATCACACTCAGATCCCACGGCCAGACCGTGCACCCACTCTACTTCCTCATCATACTGCTGGTATTAGAACTGTCCGTGATACTTTGGATACTTTCCTATAGGATAATGTGATATCTGCAAATTAATACCCCACTTACATGGACTTCACCAACTCCAATTACTTAGAGGAGGATGTATGATGCATTGACTGTTTGAGTGGATGTATGCCGCGGCTCCCCATTTGTTTTTATAACCCCCCCTTTGTGACAACGTTGTCCAATTTTTAATTGGCTGTGGCAGCCGTCTGCCCACATTGCTTCTTTTTCACTGCTTATAAATTTCTATTTGGTGTTTAATTCATTTTTGGTAAATAATAAAGCTGGTTTGTAATTTCAAATAGTGTTCTTTGTTGACCCTCTTTTTAGGGTATCTTCCCTGTGTTTTTTCTTATATGACTAAAGGGCAACGTGAACTGCATTCAGACTTGTCTGCATGATTGATCTATACTTACCAGCTAAAGGCCAATACTGATTAATCAAAGTTGGTTGATCCGGGCAAACTCTCTGCTTTTTTGATTCTGTTTTTCGGGGCGGTCTTTGCCCTTTCCTTGCCTTGGGGGATCCCACCACCACTGTATAATTATCAGTGATCTAGCAAAGTGATAGACGGCTTAACCACACAAACTGTACATTCAAGTATACATATGGCATATATGATTAACCGTGATTTAGATGATGAGATTGATACGGCTTTCTCTTTTGATGGAAAGAGTGAAGAATCAGAGGGGGAATCAACACGCCAACTGTTCAAAAATCATAAAAAACTTATGGTTAAATTTTTGAACAGGAAATGGGACATTTCCTCTTTAAAATCACACATTTCTCACAATATCATCCCTAGAGGACTAAGGGAAAGAATTATCCCTGCCGAACATCTCCACACCCCCAGGTTTTTGAAAGTGTGGAAAGAGGAATGCCTCAAAAGAGGCCTATCACTTATGAGAATCATAGTATCTGAAGAAGAAACGCAGCTTCAGGAGATTCAAAGTGAATTAGAGCTAAGTGCAAAAGCCCTGGAACCTCATAAAAATAAACCTGACTTTGAGAAAAATAACGAATTTATCAAAAAAGAAATTGAAAGAATTCAAAAAAATCTAAAACACACAAAACAGGAAAAATTCAGACAAAACATTGCTGACTGGGAAGGGGGAGACATCTTTAACCCTTCCCTACCAAGTAGAAGTAGATCCTCTTCAAGGGGCTCTAAACATTCACAACGTACTAGAAGGAATAGAATAGACTCCTCCTCAGACAGTGACTTTGACAAAGAAATCTCTACAAAATCTGTCACTTTTTTAGAGGAACCTCAGGGCAACTCAATAGTAGAATGCCAAAAACAACCAGTGGAAAAGAGTCATCCCAGAGAAACAGGAAAGGGAAACATAGAAGGAAGAGGAAGGGACCGAGACACAGTTCAGAATCGGCGCAGTGGGAGACTAAGGAGTCAGAGAAGACGCTGAATGTATCTTCTAACTCAACAACTATGGATTTGAGCATAGTCAATCTATCCGACTTTCAGCTGGACTCTAATCACATTAAACTCCTTCAAAAAGGACTCTCCTTCTCCCCCACTGCGCCCATGAATGAATTTGAAGTATTCAAAGACATTAATCTATTTCTCAGGAAGGTCCTTTTCAAACTCTGGCACCAGAGAGGCCCTGATAACTCAAATACTATTGACCCTAACCTTGATAAGGAAGAAAAAGAGGCTATAGATAACCTAATATCCTTGCTGGAAGAAAACACTGACAGCGATTCGGAAACGGTCAGTAGCCATCCGATCACTAGAAAATCTAATTTGAGAATCAAGTCCACCAACATGCCACCACTATCAAAACATAAGTGGCTCCAAGTATTCCTAGATCAGGTCAAACATGATCTTAGAAGGGTTAACTGGGAATGGTTGGGATCTAATAACCTTACCGGCTCTGAGAGAAAAGCTTTACGTGAACTACAAGAAGCTCCCAATTTGGTGATAAAAAGAAGTGATAAGGGCGGGAATGTGGTGTTACTCAGTGAAAAAATTTACGAGAATGAAGCACTCAGATTGCTGAGTGATACCTCTACTTATAAAAAACTCACTGAGAATCCCTTCCCAGCCCTAACAGACACTCTGAATACAAAACTAAAACTAGCTATGGAAGCTGGTCTTCTAACCAAAAAAGAATATCTTTATCTCAGAGCTGATAACATTACAATCCCAACCTTCTATATAATCCCCAAACTACACAAATCCTTATCCAACCCACCAGGGAGACCAATTGTGTCAGCCATCAATGGCCCCCTGGAGAAAGTTGGCAAGTTTGTGGACTCGATGATTAAAGATATGGTAACAAAACTTTCATCCTATGTCCAAGACAGCAGAGATATACTTTCTAAATTATCTGACTTCTCCCTATCATCAAACACCCTACTTGTAGGGATTGATGTAGAAAGCCTGTATACGTCGATTCCCCATGACTGTGGTATTCAAGCCATAAGAACCTTTCTTGACATCTACTACTCAGACTTGGGTGCCCATAATGAGTTCATTATTGAATTATTGGAATTCATGTTGGGTAACAACTATTTCCAATTTCTCGGGAAATTCTACCAACAGGTAAGAGGCACCAGCATGGGTGCCCCTTGGGCCCCGTCTTATGCCTGTCTTCACTTGGGTCTCTGGGAAATGGAGGCTGTGTACACGTCCTCGATGTACCTTGACCACTGTGCCTTGTGGTTAAGGTACATCGATGACGTGCTCATGATATGGGAGGGCACTGTAGAACAACTTCTAGAATTCCTATCCCAACTAAATATTAACAATAAAAACATTCATTTAACTTACTCCTATCATCCTGATACCCTTCCATTCCTCGATTTACAAATTACAAAAAGAGGAAATCGGATTGTAACCAGTACTTTTAGAAAGGAAACAGCAGCGAACACCCTCCTCTTGGCACAGAGCCACCATCCAAAATCCCTAATTAAAGGGATACCTACAGGTCAGTTCTTGAGGATCAGGCGAAACTGCTCAGAGGAGGAACAATTTAAATCTGAAGCACAGGAAATGTATAGTAGATTCAGGAAAAGAGGGTATTCGCATAATTCCCTCAAAAAAGCCAGAAACAATGCATTAGGTAGAAAACGTGAAGACCTCTTACTTACAAAAACAAATACTCAGTCATCTGCTAAACCAGCATATGATTTTCCTAGAATCATTACGAGATTCGGCTCACAATGGACCCAGGTCCAAGAGATCCTCAACAGACACTGGCATATCCTAAGATCAACACCCCTAATTACAAACATAATTAGTCCTAAACCACTACTCACAGCAAAAAGGGCACGTAATCTGGGCGATGTGCTAGTGCACTCCGAATACACGAGAACGACCAGCAAAAACTGGCTTTCAGGGAAAAAACCCCCTCCAGGTATGCACGCATGCGGACATTGTAACATCTGTAGGTATGTGCATCAAACTGATGTGTTCCCCGATCCGCGAGGAGGCAAGGACTATAAGATTAAACAGTTTATTAATTGTTCTACGACACGAGTCATATACATGCTCACATGTCCTTGTAATAAAAACTACATAGGAAAAACGAAACGTCAACTCCGGATCAGGATCGGCGAACACATCAGTGGGATTAAAATAAGATTAAAAATAAGAATAAAAATGATGATCGACCTATTCCTCAACACTTTGCTGAATTCCACGACAGTAACCCTAGGGGTCTTACAGTCAAGGGAATCTATGTGTTGAACCTGCCCCCTAGAAGAGGTGACTTTGATACCATTCTCCTTCAAAAGGAGAAAATGTGGACATATTATTTAGATTCTCTAGTGCCCAAAGGATTAAACACAGAATGTAGCCTACAACCCTTCCTTGAGAAATAATGTATTCTCTAAAACTCTTTGATAAAATTCCATCGCCACATGTTATAATCAGTCACTTCACTCTTTCCATCACTACCCATTCTCTTTCTTTCACCTAATCCTTCCTTTTCCCTCCTTTTATTTTCTCCTTATCTTCTATCCTAATAATCCCCTTTCAGCCATACCCTTTCTCGTTTTTCATCGATCTTTACCTCTATTTGCCTCATTAATATACTTAGAATGTATGCTGCTTGATTGCTGTCTGTCTGACACAAGAGAAGCTCTTAGTGACACCCAGTGGTAGTGTGCAAGTAACTGCACCTGATAAATCTCTACTTAAGCCCGTCACGAATGTCTCCTCCTAGCTCTGAAGAAACCAGCGTCCATTGGCTGGTGAAACGCGTCAGCGGTGTGACGTCAGCACGTCACCGGGAGCCGCGCGCTATTCGATCTGGCCCTGCTGTTTATACTCCACATCTACCAGCTGATCACAGCCTTTCTATTCAGCCACGCACTGCATCGAAAAAACCGCCTCACAGAGGCCTCTCAGCTACGGACGGAACCTTACTTAAACTGCAAACCCACTGAGTTTCCAAATGGCTCATAAGTGATTTCCATCTACACAGAGACCTGGAACAAAGGATTGCCACTATTCGACGACGAGGACAGCGTGATTGGTGAGACTTCCCTACTCCACTCAGCGCTTACAAATGTATGTCGATTTTCCTGCATCCTTCTATTGCTGTCTCCTTGGTTAATCACCCACTGTTTTAGCTAAGCTAATTACATCTCTTCAACATAGCAGTCTAAATGGTTACGTATGCAGTCTGCTGATATAGCTGGTAGACAACTATTATCTATTTGTGATTCAACTAGCAACTAGTCTAACCTCTCTATACTGGACTATATCACACTCAGATCCCACGGCCAGACCGTGCACCCACTCTACTTCCTCATCATACTGCTGGTATTAGAACTGTCCGTGATACTTTGGATACTTTCCTATAGGATAATGTGATATCTGCAAATTAATACCCCACTTACATGGACTTCACCAACTCCAATTACTTAGAGGAGGATGTATGATGCATTGACTGATATGTTTGAGTGGATGTATGCCGCGGCTCCCCATTTGTTTTTATAACCCCCCCTTTGTGACAACGTTGTCCAATTTTTAATTGGCTGTGGCAGCCGTCTGCCCACATTGCTTCTTTTTCACTGCTTATAAATTTCTATTTGGTGTTTAATTCATTTTTGGTAAATAATAAAGCTGGTTTGTAATTTCAAATAGTGTTCTTTGTTGACCCTCTTTTTAGGGTATCTTCCCTGTGTTTTTTCTAAAATAAAGTATGCAATGAAAATGGAAAGGAGAATCACAGGGACCCAGTGATGATGTCACTTTATATTATGAAGAGGAGGAGCTGGGACACATCAAGGTGGGCGGAGACAGCCAAAACTCCCAGGTAGACAAGGGCAGAGTTGGGGATTAGGTCAGGGAGATCTATCTGAGACACACACTATATTACCAAAAGTATTGTGACACCTGCTTTTACACGCACATGAACTTTAATGACATCTCAGTCTTAGTCTGTAGGGTTCAATATTGAGTTGGCCCACCCTTTGCAGCTATAACAGCTTCAACTCTTCTGGGAAGGCCGTCCACAAGGTTTAGGAGTGTGTCTATGGGAATGTTTGACCATTCTTCCAGAAGAGCATTTGTGAGGTCAGGCACTGATGTTTTGGACGAGAGGTCAGGCCAGTCAAGTTCCTCCACCCCAAACTCTCTCATCCATGTCTGTATGGACCTTGCTTTGTGCACTGGTCCAAATCATTTGGTGGAGAGGGGATTATGGTGGGGGGTTGTTTTTCAGGGGTTGGGCTTGGCCCCTTAGTTCCAGTGAAGGGAACTATTAAGGCGTCAGCATACCAAGACATTTTGGACAATGCTTTCATGCTCCCAACTTTGTGGGAACAGTTTGGGGATGGACCCTTCCAGTTCCAACATGACTGCACACCAGTGCACAAAGCAAGGTCCATAAAGACATGGATGAGCGAGTTTGGGGTGGAGGAACTTGGCTGGTCTACACAGAGTCCCGATCTCTCATCCACATCAGTGCCTGACCTCAAAAAAGCTCTTCTGGAAGAATGGTCAAACATTCCCATAGACACACTCCTAAACCTTGTGGACGGCCTTCCCAGAAGAGTTGAAGCTGTTATATCACTTTAAGAGTTCCCTTTGCTGGGACTAAGGGGCCAAGCCCAACCCCTGAAAAACAGTCCGACAACATAATCCCCCCCTCCACCAAATGATTTGGACCAGTGCACAAAGCAAAGTTCATAAAGACATGGATGAGCGAGTTTGGGGTGGAGGAACTTGACTGGTCTACACAGAATCCTGACCTCAATCTGATAGAACACCTTTGGGATGAATTAGAGCGGAGACTGCGAGCCAGGCCTTCTCGTCCGACATCAGTGCCTGGCCTCACAAATGCTCTTCTGGAAGAATGGTCAAACATTCCCATAGACACACTCCTAAACCTTGTGGACGACCTTCCCAGAAGAGTTGAAGCTGTTATAGCTGGAAAGGGTGGGCCAACTCAATATTGAACCCTACAGACTAACGCCCCGTACACACGGTCGGACATTGATCGGACATTCCGACAACAAAATCCTAGGATTTTTTCCGATGGATGTTGGCTCAAACTTGTCTTGCATACACACGGTCACACAAAGTTGTCGGAAAATCCGATCGTTCTGAACGTGGTGACGTAAAACACGTACGTCGGGACTATAAACCGGGCAGTAGCCAATAGCTTTCATCTCTTTATTTATTCTGAGCATGCGTGGCACTTTGTGCTTCGGATTTGTGTACACACGATCGGAATTTCCGACAACGGATTTTGTTGTCGGAAAATTTTATAGCCTGCTCTCAAACTTTGTGTGTCGGAAAATCCGATGGAAAATGTGTGATGGAGCCCACACACAGTTGGAATTTCCGACAACAAAGTCCTATCACACATTTTCCGTCGGAAAATCCGACCGTGTGTACGGGGCATTAGAGCTGGGATGCCATTAAAGTTCATGTGCGTGTAAAGGCAGGCGTCCCAATACTTCTGACAATATAGTGTATAAGAAGCCAAGGGCTGACTCCGCCTTCAATGAAAATATCACTCTGGGGTGGACTGACCCTTTAAGTGATAAGGAGAAGGTGATAAGCACGAGCGGGTGATGATGTCAAACTGTGGATACATTTCTTTCCTCGCCCTACTATTGTCCCCGCAGAGTTCCCATCACCGTCTACATGGGGGGGTGCACCAGCCAGGGAACGGTATCGCTCCAGATATTTATAGAGGCACGCGATGACACGTAGGGGAAGTGGGGAAACACCATTGAAATTCAGCGAAGGACGCGCACACAAAGGAGGAATCATTTCATTTTCATCGTCAATTGTTGCTTTGCCTTCCTCGCCGAAGTAAATAGTTATTTGGTGCCGGCGGGATGCTCGGAGAAATGCAAGGAAAAAACTGTTATTGCGCAATGCCCCCTGCTGGCCGGCGAGGGAAAACGCAAGCAAACATTTTCGCCCACGGAAAGGCGAATTGAAATCTACGTCACGTACAACGGAGATGTGTGAATCTCTTCGAGGAGACCCGTAATATTGCTGATATCGGGGGATTTCAAAGGGGCGGCCTACCCCACGAAAGTGATGTTTCAGATATAGGTGGAGTCCGGTGGAGTCACCCACTGGCTTTTTTTTAAATTCTTTAGGAACCCCCCCCCCCCCCATGGCAATGGTTCCTACCTACCTTTTGGGAACTCTTGCCCACCTTTGAGCCACACTCTACCATATATTCTTAGATTTCCTCACTCCTCCCGCCAGCCATGATCTATGTTAGTTCCATATTTTTCTTTAAAAAAAAAATGTTTAAGATCATAAATTAGCCTCTAGAGGAAGCTCCCTGTACTGTCAGTGCCTTCTTAAAGCTGAACAGAAGAGAGGAAAGAGAAGAGAAAAGAAGAGAAGAGAAGAGAAGAGAAGAGAAGAGAAGAGAAGAGAAGAGAAGAGAAGAGAAGAGGAGAGGAGAGGAGAGGAGAGGAGAGGAGAGGAGAGGAGAGGAGAGGAGAGGAGAGGAGAGGTCATGGGAGGGGAGAGGGGAGGGTAGAATAGAGAAGAGAAGAGGACAGGAGGGGAGGGGAAAGAAGAGAAGAGGGGAGGGGAGGGGAAAGAAGAGGAGAGGAGAGAAGGGAATAAGAGAGAAGAGAAGAGGAGGAGAAAGAAGAGAAGAGAGGAGGAGGGGATTGGAAAGAAAAGAAGAGAAAAGGGGTGGGGAGGGGAGGGGAGGACAAAGAAGAGAAGGGAAGGGAAGAGGAGAGAGGAGAAGAGAGAAGAAGAGGAGGAGAAAGACGAGAGGAGGGGAGCAGAAAGAAGAGAAGAGGGGTGGGGAGGGGAGAAAGAAAAGAAGAGAAGAGGGGTGGGGAGGGGAGGGGCGAAGAGGGAAGGGAAGGGAAGAGGAGAGGAGAAAGAGGAGAAGAGGGGAGGGGAGGAGAAAAGAGAGAAGAAAAGAAGGAGAAAAAGAGAGAAGAAGAGAAGAGTAGGAGGAGGGGAGGGGAGGAGAAAGAAAAGAAGAGAAGTGGGGAGGGGAGGGGTGAAGAGGGAAGGGAATGGAAGTGAAGGGAAGGGAAGAGAAGAGAAGAGAAGAGAAGAGAAGAGAAGAGAAGAGAAGAGAAGAGAAGAGAAGAGAAGAGAAAGAAGAGGAGAGGAGAAAGAAGAGGAGAGGAGAAAGAAGAGGAGAGGAGAAAGAAGAGAAGAGGAGAAAGAAGAGGAGAGGAGAGGAGAAAGAAGAGGAGAGGAAAAAGAAGAGGAGAGGAGAACGAAGAGAAAAGGAGAAAGAAGAGAAAAGGAGAAAGAAGAGGAGAGGAGAAAGAAGAGAAGAGGAGAGGAGAAAGAAGAGAAGGGAAGGGAAGGGGAGGAAAGGGAAGAGAAGGGAAGGAGAAAGAAGAGAAGGGAAGGGAAGGGGAGGAAAGGGAAGAGAAGGGGAGGAGAAAGAAGAGAAGGGAAGGGGAGGAAAGGGAAGAGAAGGGGAGGAGAAAGAAGTGAAGAGAAGGGAAGGGGAGGGAAGAGAAGGGGAGGAGAAAGAAGAGAAGGGAAGGGGAGGAAAGGGGAGAGAAGGGGAGGAGAAAGAAGAGAAGGGAAGGGGAGGAAAGGGAAGAGAAGGGGAGGAGAAAGAAGAGAAGGGAAGGGGAGGAAAGGGAAGAGAAGGGGAGGAGAAAGAATAGAAGAGGAGGGGAGGACAAAGAAGAGAAGAGAGATGGGAAGGGGAGGGGCATAGAGGGAAGGGGAGGAGAAAGAAGAGAAAAGAGGAGAAGAGAGGGGTGGGGTGTGGCGGAGAGGGGAGTGGAGGAGAAAGAAGAGAAGGGAAGGGAAGAGAAGGGGAGGGGAGGGAAGGGAAGGGAAGATAAGAGAAGGGAAGAGAGGAGAAGAGAAGATTATAAATTAGGCTCTCCATGTTGTCAATGCCTCTCTTAAAGCTTAACTCTGGGATAGGTAAATATCATCTAAATACATTTGTCCTGTGTCATAGAGAAGCACAGAGGCCTGGTGATGATATCACTGGGTCTAAAATAAGGTATGTCATGAAAATTGAATGTTTTTAATTATTATAATGGGGGGGAGGGGGGCCCCAGGAAAGGCAAACAAATAAGCAAATAAATCATCTTTAAAATCTGCACATGACTCTAGCTGATTATATTTCTGGATGTACTGATCATTTTGGCGAGCGATTTTCAGCCGCTGTTAACTTCCACTTCGGAGTACAAACATAAAAAGACTTGCGAACCTAAAATCTGGTGTGCAGCTTGTTTTCGGGCCATATTGACAAACCAATATGAGTTTTGACCTATTTTACAAATCCCCGGCATTAGATAAGCAGCAGGTTCTGCCGGTTGCCAACTCCTGACTTCCCTTCCATGTTGTGCCACACAAGGCTCGGCCTCCAGCCTCCCTTCCATGCCAGCCTTGGAAAGCCGCGCTCTTGTTTGGCCTGATGGACGCCGCATTTTCCGTCGAGAGGCGGGGATGCCCCGGCTCGGGACGGGAGGGGTTAAGCGGCACAGGTGTCGCCCAGTACGGCGCGTGGAAGCCAGGAAAAGGATAACAGGTTCCTAGCAGATGGCGCAGCGATGGATGGCAGCTTTTCCCGCCACGTCCGCCAGACTCTTGCCCGAGTCCCCCCCATGTGGAGCGCTGAATTTTAAAAGGCATTAGGAATGTAATCTGTATCGTAGCGGTGAAGCGTATTTCTTGGCTAAAAGGGATGGGGGGGGGGGATAGCGGAACACATGGCGAGCATAATTATATGTACGTTTCTGTTCATTGCCTGGAAGGAAGAGGTGGCATTCTGCGTTCAGCTCATGAATACCAACCAGCTTCTCCGGGAACTTTGCGGTTAAAGTGTAACTCTGGTCACAATTGTGTCTATTTTTTACATGGAGAGGGGAAGGATTAAAATATCTGTTGGGCTTCTATCGCTGCAAAGGGGGGGGGGGGGGAATTTCACTCACTTCCTGTGATGGTGGTCAACAAAACAGGAAGCGGCCAAGTTTTTCTCCACCTCCAATGCACCGGTTGGTGACATCACAAGGGGCGGTGCCACCAGGTGACCCCATATTCATTCACATGGAGGGGGCTGGGATCTGGGGGCCCTCTTGTTAAAGGGGGCTTCCAGATTCTGATAAGCCCCCTGCCCGCAAACCCTCACAACCACTGTCCAGGGTTGTGGGGAAGAGGTCCTTGTCCTCATCAACATGGGAACAAGGTGCTTTGGGGTGGGGAGTGGGCAGAGCAATCCCCAAAGCACCCCACCCCCCATGTTGAGGGCATGTGGCCTTGTATAGTTCAGGAGGGAAGGGGGGCGCTCGCTCACCCCCCCCCCCCTCCTTTCCTGGCCTGCCAGGCTGCATGCTCAGATAAGGATCGGGTATGGATTTGGGGAGGGATCCCACGCTGTTTTTCTTTTCAATTTTGGCATAGGATTCCCCTTAAAATCTGTACCAGACCCGAAAAGGCCTGGCATGGATGGGGGGGGGGGCCACACAGTTTTTTTCACAATTCTTTATTGTGGCATTTTTACATTCAGCTGTCAGCGGGGAAGCCCGGGGACAGCTGATAAGTCTCCTGAAATTCGCACCGGACATGTATGAACCTAGCCTAAGGGCCCGTTGACACCAGAACGCACGCATTCCTGCTCGGTTTTGCGTGTTCCCCTAACGTGTTTTTAAAACTTAATACGTTTTTATAAAATTTTTCATTAAAAACACAAAATTATACAGAATTGACTCATCTTCAATATTCAATTCTCTGCTTTCAAACATTTCGTAGGTATATGTTTGTTTGGATACAATGAAATGTCTCACAACATATATGTGTAATTGTTATTGCCACTATGTGACGGTACCAGAAGCGGCCACCCCACCCGGACACCCCAAGTGGGTCCAATCTGTGTCCAGGGTATGGAAGCCACCCGATTTCCCCCTCCCAGCGACAATTCCTTTGGTGCATTGTGTTCTGTGCTGAAATAGGGTTCATAAAAACACTTTTATAAGATAGAGAAACTATTATTCAACCAAAAAAATAGAAAAAAAGGACACTCCTATGGCCACATCCGTATAAATTGTATGTCAAAAGAAAAAAAAAAAAGGGGGGTCAACAAGGACACCCTGAGCGGACTTTAGAGGCACAACAAACCTGAAGCATAATCAAAATAACAACATAATCAATTTTATTAAGTATAAATACATACAGTACAAAGACATTGACAAAAGATAATAAAAAATCATCTATATAGAAATATACATGATACAAGCCCAGATGTGTCTACGCGTTTCGTATAGAACTTCTTCAGGACACATTCAGGTTTCAGTTAATACACAAGAGGGTTACACTTGTAAAGAGGCTTTCACAAGTTCAAAGACAGTAGTTCAAATTTATTCAAGTATAGACGTCAAAGTCTTAGCAATAGATATGGGTGACCATCAACTGTTTCCGTTTACAACCAATCTCGGGGTTCAGTTCCAACAAGGAAAAAGCCAATAAATAGCCAATGATAAATAGTCGTACTGCAGCAACCATAGGAGGGCACCAAGGAGCCCATAGACCGTATCTGCTCAATGGTCCAAGTGGAACCGTGCAAATGCACTAGGAGAGCTTAAGGTAGAATTGGATGTAAATCCCCAGGAGGATACAGAGATGTTCCTGTATTATTCAACCAAGAAAGAAGATGAAATAGGATAATATAAAATAAGATAAAATAAAATAAAACCAAACCAGTACACAGTCTATAGATTCGGTTTGTGTTGAGGTATAGCATACCAACCAGAAAGCTTAATTTTTATAAGTGATATTCAAATCTCCCTAGCTTGTACCAATCAGTCCATGGCTTCCAATGGATATTTGCTATTTGATATTTTCCTTGTGATGAGGCAAACATTATTTTGTATATGGCATGCGTGTTTTGTTGTTGTTAGAACTTCCCGTAGCGTGGGCGTCTCATTGTCCTAACAGTGTCTCATAATCGATAGTCTAGTACTTGAGCAGAGTGTGGACGACTATCGTTCTATGCAAGGGTGGACTGACAACTCATGGAACCCCCGGGCAATAGTTGATTATGGGGCCCCCGGGCAATAGGAGAAGATTATGGGGCCCCCGGGCAATAGGAGGTTATGGGGCCCCCAGGCAATAGGAGATTATGGGGCCCCCAGGCAATAGATTATGGGGCCACACAGTATACAAACACACACATAGAGTATACACACACAGACACACAATATACACACACAGTATACACACACTGAAAAAGTACTGGAGAGGCGGGGCAGCTATAATCTTGGGATTTTTTTAAAAACACAGATTTTTACATACTGTCCCTGGTTTTATTGAGGCTGGCAACCCTGATGGGGCCCCTTGGTGGCATGGGGCCTTGGGCAGTGCCTGAGTGCCCGAATGGTCAGTCCGCCCCTGGTTCTATGTGTTGTATGGATGGAGTCTATTCCTAGTGATAATATGGCTAAGCCTGGTGATATAGGAATTTGTACTTTTAGTATTTGTGACAGTACGTCAAAAATGTTGGCCCATAGAACGCGTCTATTTGGGCAGTCCCACAATATGTGGTATAGTGTACCCACGTAACAGCACCCTCTCCAACAAAGTGGGGAGGTGTGGGCATCAAATTTGGAGATTCTCATTGGGGTTAAATACCAGCGGAGCAAAATCTTTTAGGTTATCTCCCAAAGGTTAACACTTTTGGTTGCTGAGTATGTTATTTGGAGCGCTTTTTGCCACTGTGCTGTAGTGTAGGAAGTATTCAGCTCCCGCTCCCAAGCATTAGCGTCAGAGAATTTGGTAAATATCATTTTGTTGTTCAGAGTATTGTAAAATAAGGATATATACCTTTTATATTGGTTCCCCTAACGTGTTTTTGACAGTCTGTTCAAGTCAACGAGCTGCCAAATGTGCAGGAATGCCAAGAAAGTACGGCGGGCGCAACTGTTAAAATCACGCCGTACTGCCACACCGTGCGGTTTGGTGGTAGCAAACCCGCAAGTGTTTGGAAGATGCTTTTGGGGTACTAACCAGAACTCACACACTCCTGCCCAGTTTTGTGCGTTGCCGCCTAAACATGTTTTGACAGCCCATTCAAGTCAATGGGCTGCCAAATGCGTGGGAACGCGAAAAAAGGACAGCGGGCTCAACTGTTAAAATCATGCCTCAATAAACCGCATAGTACTGCCATACCATGCAATTTAGTGGACGCAAGTAAGTAAGATGCTTTTGGGATGCACACCAGAACGCACGCATTCCCGCGCGGTTTTGCGCATTTTCATCATTGTGTTTTTGACAGCCTATTCAAGTCAATGGGCTGCCAAATGCGCGGGAAAGCGAGAAAAAGGACGGCTGGCACAACTGTTAAAATCATGCCGCAATGAACCGCATAGTACTGCCATACCATGCGATTTAGTGGACACAAGTAAGTAGGATGCTTTTGGGGTGCACACCAGAAGGCTTTTGGGGTGCACACCAGAATGTGCGTGGTTTTGGCACATTCACGCCCAATGCATTTTTGACCGCTTATTCAAGTCAATGGGCTGCCAAATGCGCAAAAAAAGTAAGGCTGTAGCAACTGTTAAAATCACACTGTACTACCATACCGTGCAGTTAGGTTGGCACATACACGCAAGTGTTTGGAAGATGCTTTTGGGGTTCACACCAGAATGCACGCACTCCTGCTCGGTTTTTCTGCGTTCCCGCCCAACGTGCTTTTTGACAGCCCATTCAAGTCAATGGGCTACCAAATGCGTGCGAACGCGAAAAAAGGAAGTCCGGCGCAACTATTAAAATCCTGCGGCACCGAACTGCATAGTACTGCCGTAGCATGCGGTTTAGTAGGCGCAAACACAAATGCAGTTGTAAGAGGCTTTTGGGATGCACACCAGAATGCTTTTAGGGTTCGCACTAGAACACACGCATTCCTGCGCGGTTTTGACAGCCCATTCAAATCAATGGGCTGCCAAATGTGCTGGAAAACGCAAAAAGTACAGTGGGCACAACGTTAAAATCGTGCCGCACTAAACCTCATAGTATTGCAGTACCGTGCAGTTTGGTGGGCGTGCAGTCCTGCACCACAAGTGGGCTGAATGGGCCCTAAAGAAGAACTCTAGACAGATATAAGGCCTTTCACATGGGTGGATTGGAGTAGTAAAAACAGGCAGTTGAGAAACAGTTTTACCACTCCCCAACCACCTAATGCCTATCCTATAGTCAAAGAGGAAAGCGCTACAGCTGTGGTAACTCCAATGCGGTCTGTTGAGTTGACAGACGGCACAAATTAATGCAGACATAATCATCAATACATCATTGAATATATTTTTTTAAAACTAGTAGTGTAAGTACCTGTATGTGGCCCGGTATCAATCCCTGTACAGAAGGGCTAGAGTGGAAGAGGAAGAAGCAGCACAAGGAGCCTTGTGTGCTGACAAGAAGCATGTTGATAGGAGGAGAGAGCAGAGATGAGCTCATTACTGTGCTGCTTCTCCTTTTACTGTCCAGTCGCAGGTTGGGGGCTCGTCCGGGATGATCCCGAATCGGTTGAATGATGCTGGCCATCAGATTGAGGACATCTAGTGGTAGAAAAGAAGTACTGTGGTGGAAATCTCTAGATTGAAGCTGGTAATTGCTGGTTTTGTTATGTTATCTTTTAATGGTCTATTCCTTTTTATCTTTTCTTTGACTGGAGTTCTGGTTTACCTTTTTGCTTCTCACCACTTAGATCCCCTCGGCCACCCCAGGAAGGTCTTAGTCAATTACACTGAATAACACACCATTTATTCACTTGGACTCCTCCAGGAAGTGGCAATTCCCTAGCACAGCCCCCTCCCGCTTTTTACGTTACAGACCTCTCCTCTTCTGGGAGGGTCTAATTATTTTCTGTGCTGGCCCAGCTCCTCTGCCCCTCCTCTGCTGCTTCTCATTTTACTGTCCAGTCCCAGGTTGGGGGCTTGTCCAGGATGATCCCGACTCGGTTAAATGATGCTGGCCATCAGATTGAGGACATCTAATGGTAGAAAAGAAGTACTGTGGTGGAAATCTCTAGATTGAAGCTGGTAATTGCTGGTTTTGTTATGTTATCTTTTAATGGTCTATTCCTTTTTATCTTTTCTTTGGCTGGAGTTCTGGTTTACCTTTTTGCTTCTCACCACTTAGATCCCCTCGGCCACCCTGGGAAGGTCTCAGTCAATTACACTGAATAACAATTCCCTAGCACAGCCCTCCCTCTTTTTACATCACGGACCTCTCCTCCTCTGGGAGGGTCTAATTACTATCTGTGCTGGCCCAGCTCCTCTGCCCCTCCCTTTACCTTCCTATTTAACCTTTTAAGTTATTGCCAGGGAAGGCGTGAAGGGAGATACTATAAAGAGTCACTTAAGTCTACCGCGGCTGCTGACATCACATCCAAGATGGCTGCACAACAGTAGTCTCAAAGGGATGTAAAACCAAATCTGCAATGGACCTTGTTTCGAGTATACCAAACACATCTCAAATTATACCCAAAGGATGACAGTTCTGGCAATGTACAAGCCTGAAAGCATTACATGCAGGTCCCCTTCTGATAACAGAAGCTTGCACTTATCTTTCATTTCTCTTGATCCACCGCGTGTTTGCGTAAATTCTGTGTTAAATGAAATCCGCCGAGTTATCGCTCTTGTCTATGATGGAGAGGGTGGGAAGAACTGGCTTCCTCTCCTCCATGCTGTTTACTCACGGCTTTGGCCGGGTATTTATTTTTCTCCTTATCAGCGGCTTCCACTTCCCCTGGAACCCTGTGGAGCGTCACGTGAAATCGCAGGCCTTAACATTTGACCGACGGACCGAATATAGATTGTGAGCGAGGAGCACAAAGGAAGCTGAAAGGTTGTCATTCTATCACATACATGAAGCTTCATTCAATGTGATATCATTGAATCCTTCATGGGAGAATGAATGGATCGAGATCTGTGGAAATTAGTGCACTTCCCGCACCTCTTACTGATACGTTTCCTGCACCTCTTGCAATCCAAATTGTAAACGAAAAGCACAAAGGAAGCTGAAAGGTTGTCATTCTATCACATACACGACTCTTCATTCAATGTGATATCATTCAATCCTTCATGAGAGAATGAATGAATCAAGAAATGTGGAAACAAATGCACTTCCTGCACCTCTTAAAAAAATTTTCTCTCCCAAGATCTCAGGGGACTCCTCCAAGATCTCAGAAGACCCCTACCCAGATCTCAGGAGACCCCCTCCCAAGATCTCAGGAGACCCCTCCAAGATCTCATCCAAGATCTCAGAAGACCCCTACCCAGATCTCAGGAGATCCCCTCCCAAGATCTCAGGAGACCCCTCCAAGATCTCAGAAGTCCCCTACACAGATCTCAGGAGACCCCTTCCAAAGATATCAGAACCCCCCTCCCAAGATTTCAGGAGACCCCTCCCAAGATCTCAGAAACCCCCTCCAAGATCTCAGGAGACCCCTACCCAGATCTCAGGAGACCCTCTCCCAAGATCTCAGGAGCCCCCCTCCCAAGATCTCAGGAGACCCCTTCCAAGATCTCAGGAGCCCCCTCCCAAGATCTCAGGAGACCCCTCCAAGATCTCAGAAGACCCCTACCCAGATCTCAAGAATCCCCTCCCAAGATCTCAGGAGACCCCCTCCAAGATCTCAGGAGATCCCCTCCCAAGATCTCAGTAGACCTTATGCAGAAGTTGTTTTTTTTATCAACAGATGAATGTAATGTTATACGGGGCACGTGGCGTCACATGTGCATGAGTATTACAATAATATTGCTGTTGTTGGGGTTTTTAAAGGGGGGGATGGGCAGCAGGGGAAGATCCGATTTAACATGAAAAAGATGTCTGATGATGGATCCACTTTAAACACATTTAAAGAAACAAGTCCTACAGAAAAAAAGCACACGTGTACAATTATCCCCCGGCAACCAGGCAAGTGACGTTTCAATGACAAGTGACATTGGAGGACTAAACTGCTCACAGAACTTTAGAGAGATTGGAGGAACTCGGTCCTCCTGCAGTGTCGCATCCCCTCCCCCCCCACATTTCTAATAAGATGTGACCCTTCCCCTCCTCTGCATTTAGCATGTGCACAGCGGCGGTTTAATTAATAACCTGGAGGCGTGTAGCCCACAGACAGCCCTTTCATCCCTGCTTGTCTTATTAATCAGTTAATTGAGTTATTAATGAGACGCACGCTGTAAATCATTATCCCCAAATCCAAACAACAACAGCAACAAGTTAAAGGGAATGTGCAGCGTGTGTTCAGTGACCCTCTATGGCGGCCTTCCCTTCAGTCTAGCATGGCTGTACAGGCTCCTCTCCTGGACTGAAATGGCTTACTTTCATTCTCACAATGTGCATTAGAAGCTGTAGCAAGTCCATTAGAGCCCTCCTCATTTCCTAACTGGAGGACATCCAGCATAATGAAGCCGAGGGGTCTCCAAACTGTGACCCGAGGGCCGTATGCAGCCCTTTGGAAGCCGAGGGGTCTCCAAACTGTGACCTGAGGGCCGTATGCAGCCCTTTGCTAGCCTATATCTGGCCCTTGGAGCACTATTTTACCAAATGATATGGGGTACTATTCTTCCCATTGATGCCAACAATTGGGCACTACTCCTACTGATCACAAAAACATATGAATTAAAAGAATTGGGTGGTGTGCTAGCCTGCCAACATCCTAAATAGCATTGTAGGAAAAGAAATGCATGGAAATGCATTCAATGGACGCCCCCTTGGACTTTTAAGGGCAGGAAAAAAAAATAAAGAGTAGATAAGTATAAAAGGCAAGAGAAATGCCAACTTTATTAATGTACAAAAATATCAAATTTTATATTTTTGTACATTAATAAAGTTGGCATTTCTCTTGCCTTTTACACTTATATACTCCTTATTTATTTTTTCCTACTGATCACCAATCGTGTTTAGCCTCAGTGATGCTGGGCCAAGTACATTTTCCACAAGACAGCCCACCTAAAGTCTGAAGAACATAAAACTGGCCCTTTGTTTGAAAAGTTTGGAGACCCCCGATCTAGCCATTTCCTTTTCTATCCTAGCGGAGAGATACTAAGACTTAGAATGCCTAAACCAGCCAAGTCGACCCAAGGAGGGCTCCAAAAAACCATGACCAAGAGCCAGAAGGAGGACAGCAAGAAGGGGAGAAGGCAAGGGCAGAAAGGAGAGTTATGCCGTCTACGTGTACAAGGTGCTCAAGCGGGTCCACCTAAACACTGGTATTCCATCCAAGGCCATGAGCATCATGAACTCCTTAGTCAATAGCATCTCTGAAGCGTCTTTCCTGGCTCATTACAGCAAGCGCTCCACCATCACCTTTCGGGAGATCCAGATCACTGTCCTCCTTCTCCTGCATGGAGAACTGACCATGCACGCCATCCCCGAGGGCACAAAGGCCATCACCAATTACACCAGCACCAAGTAAATCCAGACTCTCCAATCCTCCTTTCCTCTCCAGCCTGACTGTCCCTGACCCACAGAGACTTAGTGATGACATCACTTCCATATTTTTCATGAAAAAATATAAAGATCCCAAGTTAGCCTCTAGAGGGAGCTCTCCATGCTCAGTGACTCACTTAAAGCTGAACTCCAAAATAAGCAAATATCATAAAAATACATTTGTCATGTGTATTCTTCCTCAAATCTCGGTGTGCTTTGTGTATTTCTTCCAGATCTGTGCAGTAATCCAATGTGGGATTTTTGTGTTGTAATAAAGACCGCTCACTGCTGCTCTCTCTCCTTGTGCAGAGTGACCGGTCTCGTCTCCGCCCCCCTCCTCTAGTTTTCTGTAGTAGGTGCAGCTTGCTGGGCCCCTCCCACTGCCCTGTCCTCTGCACAAGCTATGTAAAGCACAATGATGATGTCATTGCAAGGTAATATCTGACCTAATAGTGACCTTTGTGAGCAATATCTGAAAATGTAAGTTTTAATGCCCAGAGTTCGGCTTTAACATTGAAATAAGGTATAGAAGATATCTTTGTATGGTGTAATGGAAACACATGAACCCCATCATCTAGAGGGGGAGTCCACATACTTTTGGCCTTATAGCGTACTTTCCAAAGACCAAGTTACCGTTCACTTTAAAGCAGCCATAACTTATTATAGTTTAGGCAACGGCTCAGTTTTTCAGCGTGATCTTTCTTGGACAACAGGGGTTAACGCCGGCGGAGTCCAGTTCTTTTCTTTTCTACGTTCCTGCGGTCCTTTTCTTATTATCTGGCGTTCCGCTGCTCCCCGTCTCAAGCCTGCCTCTCATCCTTTATGATTTAAACAGCCCGGCACCTCCTGGGGCGACGGTTAAAACCATCTTCTTTTGGCTCAGCAGAGCAGAAAGGCTTTTCTCGCACAATGGACGGTATTTCAGTTTCGGAATTACAGCTCAGCCAGATTTAGAAGGGGACCGGAGGAGAGGAGAAGATATAAAACCTCAGAGCCCCAGAAAAAGGTTTGAAAAGTCGGCGAACGCCCCAATCGCTTAAAAAAAAAAAAAGAGAGCAGAAGGTGTCAGATTAGGATTCAGTCAAGGGGCCCAAATCGGTCAAAATCTCCAAAGCATTCCTTGACAGCTTAAAATCATTTTAGATTGAAGAAAGTCCACCCAAAAAACTCAGTATGCCGGCGTTGGGGTTATATCATGCTGCAGCTTCTCTGAGAACACCAGTAGTGATATCTGTGTTATTTTTGGGAGGGTTCCTGGTGCCAAAGAGCACGAAATGATCAGTTTAAGAGTCCAAAAGTCCTTTATGAATATCATAAATACATCAGGAACACAAAAGGTATCTACTGGGGGCCAAAAACCTTCCTTCATCAAGGCTTGGCCAAAAGTCCTTTATAAATATCCTTTATAAATATCATAAGTACATCAGGAACACATAAGGTATCCAATGCGTTTCAGGGCCAAAAATCCCCCTTCATCAGGGCTCGGCCAGATACCAAAGGCATAGCTCCTAAAACGAAACTCTGACAGGAGGGGAAGTTCATAGTTCTGGCCCCCATATCACCATATTAACATCTCCTTGTGTCAGGGGTTTGTATCCAGGAGCTATGCTTTAAGTCAATTATATACCTTTTGCTCCATTGGTCAAGCCCTGATGAAGAGGGATTTTGGCCCTGAAGCACGTTGGATACTTTTGGTGTTCCTGTCATACTAGTGATATTAATGAAGGACTTTTGAGCTCCTAAGATGACTGTTTGGTGCTCTTTTGGGTTCCCTCGCTCGTGATTTCTTGATTTGGGTGACCCCTTTGTCTTGGGGGGGCTTCTCCAGTTTTGTGAAGGGCTAGCCAATTCCAAGCCTCCAGGCTCAACCAATGACTTCCTTTGATGGGTAGGCAACAACTCCCCTTAGATATGTATTATTGTCTATATCTCTGTTGCAGATTTCCGCTCACTTTCTATCTGGTAAAATGTTGGTATTGGATGGTTATTCAGTTATAGATTTAGATGGGGGCCAGAGGAATGGAGAAGATATAAAATCCCAGAGCCCGAGAAAAAGGTTTGAAAAGTCGGCGAACGCCCCTTAAAAAAAGAGAGCAGAAGGCGTTAGATTAGGATTCAGTCAAGGGGCCCAAATTCGTTAAAATCCCCAAAGCATTCCTTGACAGATTCAAATAATTTTAGATTGAGAAAAGTCCACCAAGAAAACACGGTATGCCGACGTTGGGGTTATATCATGCAGCAGCTTCTCTGAGAACACCAGTAGTGATATCTATGTTATTTTTTGGAGGGTTCCTGGTGCCAAAAGAGCGCCAAATTATCAGCTTAAGAGTCCAAAAGTCCTTTATAAAGATCCTTTATAAATATAAGTACAACAGGAACACATAAGGTATCCAATGCGTTTCAGGGCCAAAAATCCCCCTTCACCAGGTATTGGCCAGATACCAAAGGCATAGCTCCTGATACAAAACTCTGACAGGAGGGGAAGTTCATGGTTCTGGCCCCCATATCACCATATTAACATCTCCTTGTGTCAGAGGTTTGTATCCAGGAGCTATGCTTTAAGTCCATTATATACCTTTTGCTTCATTGGTCAAGCCCTGATGAAGGGGGATTTTGACCCTGAAACACGTTGGATACTTTTGGTGTTCCTGTCATACTACATATTAATGAAGGATTTTTGAGCTCTTAAGATGATCATTTGGTGCTCTTTTGGGTTCACTCGCTTGTGATTTTTCGATTTGGGTGATCCCATTGTCTTGGGGGGGGGGGTTCCTCCAGTTTTGTGAAGGGCTAGCCAATTCCACACCATAAGGCTCAACCAATGACTTCTTTTGATGGGTAGGCATCAGCAACTCCCCTTAGATATGTATTATTGTCTATATCTCTGTTGCAGATTTCCGCTCACTTTCTATCTGGTAAAATGTTGGTATTGGACGGTTATTCAGTTATGGATTTAGATGGGGGCCTGGAGAAATGGAGTTATAAAAACCCAGAGCCCGAGAAAAAGTTTTGAAAAGTCTGTGAGTGCCCTAGTCGCTTAAAAAAAAAAGAGAGAGCAGAAGGCGTCAGATTAGAATTTGGTCAAGGGGCCCAAATCGATTAAAATCCCCAAAGCATTCCTTGACAGTTTGAAATAATTTTTGATTGAAGCAAGTCAACCCAAAACTCAGTATGCCGGCGTTACGGTTACATCATGCAGCAGCTTCTCTGAGAACACCAGTAGTGATATCTATGTTATTTTTGGGCAGGTTCCTGGTGCCAAAGAGCGCCAAATGATCAGCTTAAGAGTCCAAAAGTTCTTTATGAATATCATAAGTATTACATGAACACAAAAATTATCTAATGGGTTTAGGGGTCAAAAACCCTCCTTCATCAAGGCTAGGCCAATGTACCAAAAGTTATCTATTGGACTTAAAGCATAGCTCCTGGAATACAGAATTACAGCTCAGTCAGATTTAGAGGTGTGCAAAGCATTCCTTAACAGTTTCAGTGTTTTTGATTGAAGAAAGTCCCCCCACAAGTCAGTATGCTGGCGTTGGGGTTATATAATGCAGCAGCTTCTCTGAAACACCAGTAGTGATATCTACTTTATTATTGGGAGGGTTCCTGGTGCCAAAGAGCACCAAATGATCAGCTTTAGAGTTCAAAAGTCCTTTATGAACTTCATAAGTACATCAGGAACACAAAAGGTAACTATTGTGTTTTGGGGCCAAAACCCCCTCTTCATTAAAGGCTAGGCCAATGTACCAAAAGGTGTCTATTGGACTTAATGAATAGTTCCTGGCTTACAGAATTACAGTTCAGCCAGATTTAGAAGGAGGCCAGAGGAGACAAGAAGATATAAAAACCCAGAGCCCGCAAAAAAAGGTTTGAAAAGTTGGCGACCGCCCCAGTCACTTAAAAAAAAAAAAAAGCAGAAGGCGTTAGACTAGGATTCGCTCAAGGGGCCCAAATCGGTAAAAATCCCCAAAGCATTCCTTGATAGTTTCAGAGTTTTAGATTGAAGAAAGTCCACCCAAAACTCAGTATGACGGCGTTGGGGTTATATCATGCTGCAGTTTTTCTGAGAACACCAGTAGTGATATCTATTTTATTTTTGGGAGGGTTCCTGTTGCCAAAGAAGGCCAAATGATTAAGAGTCCAAAAGTAGTTTATGAATATCATAAATACATCAGGAACACAAAAGGTATCTACTGGGTTTCAGGGCCAAAAACCTCCCTTCATCAAGGCTTGAACAATGTAGCAAAAGTTATCTATTGGACTTAAAGCATAGCCCCTGAACACAAACTCGGACAGAAGAGGAAGTTCATTGTTATGGCCCCAACTGTACCATATTAACTTCTCCTCCTTTCAGAATTTTGTACTCAGGAGTTATGCTTTAAGACCAATAGATACCTTTTGCTACATTGCCCAGGCCCTGATAAAGGGGATGCTGGCCCCGAAACTAGATGGATACCCTTTGTGTTTCTGTCTAACCTGTGATATTAATGTAGGACCTTTGGGCTCCTGAGACGATCACTTGGCAGTCTTTTTGACTCACTCACCCATGCCTTTCTCAGTTTGGGTGCCCACTTTGGTTTAGGGGGGGGGGCAGCCAAATTCAACCAATGACTTCTTTTGATGGGTAAAGATCTCCAGCACCTACACCTCCCTTTAGATTTATATTATTACTGTCTATGTCCCTGTTGCTGATTTCCCCTCCATTCCTGTCTGGTAAAATCAGAATTATTAATTATTAATTAATTCATTATTTAACTATTAATTTTTTTTTTTTGGGGTTGTCAAAAGAATAGAAATAGAGGAGAAATCTTGCAATGGGGAATTCCCTCCTGTTATGGCTATATGACAGGATCTCAAGAGAAATCTCCCCAATGGGACACAAATGGTTAAAAAAAAACACCTGACAGGAGTTGTAACCCTCCCATACATCATCCAAAATTTAAAAAAATGCCTTTAGTCCTTTTTAATTTAGGTGGAGTTGGGCTTAAAACCAGTTCTGGAGCTCTTTTCTATATATGATGTTTCTGAAAGCTTAGGGGTCGTAGGGCTAATAGCAAGCCATACATTATTGAGTAGGCCAGGTCGAACGTAGTGTACAAGTCTACTCTTCCCAGTTTAAACACCGTTGTACGCTGTGTTGTAAAGCTTCTAGGCTTTGTCCTGGGAGACTCGTCTGAGTAAACTCAATTATTAATAAAGGACGGAGGAGCAAATGGACGTCCAACTAGTGAAAGGGTCAACTATAAAGGGGGCAATGAGCGGAAGGGGGGGCTGGGGGGGTGGACCTTTACAAACTCCAAAATGGGTAGCAGTGGAGGGCAGTCCTATTCTTGTGTGCTGGAGTGGAAAGCACGTTTGGATGGAGTTACGCCATCTTTAGGTTAATGGGCTCTGCTTCCAACATCGAACACACAAAAGGGGCCCAGAATTACTGAGCAGAAGCCAATGGCTTGTATACAACACATTCAGCTGCTCTATGAAAGGACCTCGTACCTCCAGAGCTAGCTACAATTTTTCCTATAGTCATCCAAAAAAAAGGGGGGGGGGCTCCGATCTGTTCAGTATGAGAACCCCTTTCACGTGATGATCCCCCCATTAAGTTACAGCTCCCCCATCCATCAGAGTCCCTCTTTCACATCAGAGTCCCCAATTACATTACAGCCCCCCTTCACATCAGAAATTCCCCATTAAATTAGAGCCCCCCATCCACCAGTTTCGCTCTTTCACATCAGAAGCTCCCCCACAACATCGGAGCCTCCCCTTCCATCAGAGCACCACTTTTACTTTAAACGTCCCCATTACGTAAGAGCCCCCCTTTGGTATCAAAAGCCTCCCATTACATTAGAGCCTCCCCCTCCCCTTTAATCAGAGCCCCCTTCACATCAGAAGCCCCCCATTAAATTAGAGCCCCACATCCATCAGAGTCCCCCTTTAACATTACAGTCCCCTTTCAAATCGGAAGCCCCCCATTAAATTAGAGCCCCCATTTACATCAGAAGCCCCCATAAATTAGAGCCCCCAATCCATCAGAGTCCACCTTTAACATCAGAAGCTCCCCCATTACATCAGAGCCCCCATTTCCATCCGAGCCCCCCTTTACTTTAAAAGCCCATATTATGTAATAGCCCCCCCCTCCCTACATCAGCGCCCCTTTGGTATCAAAAGCCTTCTATTACATCAGTGCGCCCCTTCACATTCGAAGCCCCCCATTACATCAGAGCTCCCATTCTATCAGAGCACCCCTATTACATCAAAAGCCCCCCCCATTACAGAAGAGCCCCCCTTCCATCAGAACCCTCTTACACCAGAAGCCCGCTTTTACTTTAGAAGCCCCCCGTTACATTAGAGCCCCCCCCTCCCTTCATTAATAGCACAGCTTTTACATCAAAAGCCCTAATTACATAAGAGCCCCCTCCATTAAAGCCCCCTTTTGTTATCCAAAGCCCCCCATTACATCAGAGTCCCCCTTCCATCAGAGCCTCCCTTTTCATCAGAAGCCCCCCATTACAATAGAGCCCCCCTTTTATCAAAGCCTCCCTCTACATCACCCCCCCACCCATTACATCAGAGTCCCCCTGACATCAGAGCCTCCCTTTTCATCAAAAGTCCCCCATTAAATCAGAGTCCCCTTTCCATCAGAGCCTCCCTTTTCATCAAAAGCCACCCATTAAATCAGAGCCCCCCTTCTATCAGAGCCTCCCTTTTCATCATAAGCCTCCCCAGAGCCTCCCTCTACATCACCCCCCTATTACATCAGAGTCCCCCTTCCATCAGAGCCTCCCTTTTACATCAACCCCCCCCCCCCTTACATCAAAGTCCCCCTTTCATCAGAGCCTCGTTTTACATCAGAAGCCCCCCTCCCCCATTACATCAAAGTCCCCCTTCCATCAGAGCCTTCCTTTTCATCATAAGCCCCCCCATTACATCAGAGTTTCCCTTCTAGCAGAGCCTCCATTTACTTCAGAAGCCTCCCCCTCCATTACATCAGAGTCCCCCTTCTATCAGAGCCTCTCTCTACATCAACCCCTCCATTACATCAGAGTCCCCCTTCCATCAGAGCCTCCCTTTTCATCAAAAGCCCCCCATTAAATCAGAGTCCCCCTTCCATCAGAGCCTCCCTTTTCATCAAAAGCCCCCCATTAAATCAGAGCCCCCCTTCCATCAGAGCCTCCCTTTTTAACAAAGCCCCCCATTAAATCAGAGCCCCCCTTCTATCAGAGCCTCCCTTTTCATCATAAGCCCCCCCAGAGCCTCCCTCTACATCACCCCCCCCCCATTACATCAGAGTCCCCCTTCCATCAGAGCCTCCCTTTTCATCAAAATCCCCCCTCCCCATTACATCAGAGCCCCCCTTCTATCAGAGCTTCCCTCTACATCACCCCCCCCCCACATTACATCAGAGTTCCCCTTCTATCAGAGCCCCCCTTTACATCAGAAGCCCCCCATTACATCAGAGCCCCCCTTCTATCAGAGCCTCCTCTACATCACCCCCCCCCCATAACATCAAAGTCCCCCTTTCATCAGAGCCTCCCTTTTCATCAGAAGCCTCCCCATTACATCAGAGCCCCCCTTCTATCAGAGCCTTCCTCTATATCAACCCCCCCATTACATCAGAGCCCCCCTTCTATCAGAGCCTCCCTCTACATCACCCCCCCAAAACATCAGAGTCCCCCTTCCATCAGAGCCTCCCTTTTCATCAGAAGCCCCCCCCCCATTACATCAGAGCCCCCCTTCTATCAGAGCCTCCCTCTATATCAACCCCCCCATTACATCAGAGCCCCCCTTCTATCAGAGCCTCCCTCTACATCACCCCCCCCCCAAAAAACATCAGAGTCCCCCTTCCATCAGAGCCTCCCTTTTCATCAGAAGCCCCCCCATTACATCAGAGCCCCGCTTCTATCAGAGCCTCTCTCTACATCAACCCCCCCCCCCTACATCAAAGTCCTCCTTTCATCAGAGCCTCGTTTTACATCAGAAGCCCCCCTCCCCCATTACATCAGAGTCCCCCTTCTATCAGAGCCTCCCTTTACATCAGAAGCCCTCCCTCCCCCATTACATCAGAGACCCCTTTCATCAGAGCCTTCCTTTACATCAGAAGCCCCCCCATTACATCAGAGCCCCCCTTCTATCAGAGCCTCCCTCTACATCACCCCCCCCATAACATTAAAGTCCCCCTTTCATCAGAGCCTCCCTTTTCATCAGAAGCCCCCCATTACATCAGAGCCCCCCTTCTATCAGAGCCTCCCTCTATATCAACCCCCCCATTACATCAGAGCCCCCCTTCTATCAGAGCCTCCCTCTACATCACCCCCCCCCCCAATAACATCAGAGTCCCCCTTCCATCAGAGCCTCCCTTTTCATCAGAAGCCCCCCCTCATTACATAAGAGCCCCCCTTCTATCAGAGCCTCCCTCTACATCAACCCCCCCCCCCACATCAAAGTCCCCTTTCATCAGAGCCTCCCTTTTCATCAGAAGCCCCCCCATTACATCAGAGCCCCCCTTCTATCAGAGCCTCCCTCTATATCAACCCCCCATTACATCAGAGCCCCCCTTCTATCAGAGCCTCCCTCTACATCACCCCCCCCCCCAATAACATCAGAGTCCCCCTTCCATCAGAGCCTCCCTTTTCATCAGAAGCCCCCCCTCATTACATAAGAGCCCCGCTTCTATCAGAGCCTCCCTCTACATCAACCCCCCCCCCCCTACATCAAAGTCCCCCTTTCATCAGAGCCTCGTTTTACATCAGAAGCCCCCCTCCCCCATTACATCAGAGTCCCCCCTTCTATCAGAGCCTCCCTTTACATCAGAAGCCCTCCCTCCCCCATTACATCAGAGACCCCTTTCATCAGAGCCTTCCTTTACATCAGAAGCCCCCCCATTACATCAGAGCCCCCCTTCTATCAGAGCCTCCCTCTACATCACCCCCCCCCCCATAACATTAAAGTCCCCCTTTCATCAGAGCCTCCCTTTTCATCAGAAGCCCCCCCATTACATCAGAGCCCCCCTTCTATCAGAGCCTCGCTCTATATCAACCCCCCCATTACATCAGAGCCCCCCTTCTATCAGAGCCTCCCTGTACATCACCCCCCCCCCCCAATAACATCAGAGTCCCCCTTCCATCAGAGCCTCCCTTTTCATCAGAAGCCCCCCCTCATTACATAAGAGCCCCCCTTCTATCAGAGCCTCCCTCTACATCAACCCCCCCCCCCCCTCATCAAAGTCCCCCTTTCATCAGAGCCTCGTTTTACATCAGAAGCCCCCCTCCCCCGTTACATCAGAGTCCCCCTTTTTATCATAAGCCCCCCATTACATCAGAGTTCCCCTTCTATCAGAGCATCCATTTACTTCAGAAGCCTTCCCCCCCATTACATCAGAGCCCCCCTTCTATCAGAGCCTCCCTCTACATCACCCCCCCCCCCACATTACATCAGAGTTCCCCTTCTATTAGAGCCTCCCTTTACATCAGAAGCCCCCCTCCCCATTACATCAGAGTCCCCCTTCCATCAGAGCCTCTCTTTTCATAAGATCCCCCCCCCCATTACATCAGAGCCCCCCTTCTATCAGAGCCTCCCTCTACATCACCCCCCATTACATCAGCGTCCCCCTTCTATCAGAGCCTCTCTCTACATCAACCCCCCCCCCTATTCCATCAGAGCATTCCTTTTCATCAAAAGCCCCCCACTCCATTAAATCAGAGCCCCCCTTCTATCAGAGCCTCCCTCTACATCACCCCCATTACATCAGAGCCCCCCTTCTATCAGAGCCTCCCTCTACATCACCCCCCCCCCCATTACATTAGATTCCCCCTTTCATCAGAGCCTCCCTCTACATCACCCCCCCCCCCCCCCATTACATTAGATTCCCCCTTTCATCAGAGCCTCCCTTTACATCAGAAGACTTCCCCCCATTACATCAGAGCCCCCCTTCTATCAGAGTCTCCTTCTATATCACCCCCCCCATTACATCTGAGCCCTCCTTCCATCAGAGCACCATTCTTCAATCAGGACCCCCCCTTAACACCAAAGCCCTGTTTCACTTTAGAGTCCCCCTTTCTCCCAGAAGCCGAATTCAACGAAATTCGACAAATTTGTTAATTCGGAAATATTCAAATTAACGGAAACCCATTTAGCTAATTTTTCCAAAAATTAAAACTCGAAAATTCGAATTCAAACAAAAACCTGAAATGCGAAGATTTGAAAGAACGATAATTTGAAAGAGTGAAAATCTGAAATCCATAAATCCGAAATTCGAAAATCTGAAAGTACATACGAAAATCCGAAAATTCAAAAGAACGTAAATCTGAAAATAAGAAGGAAAATCAGAAGATTCGAAAACCTGAAAATTTGAAAATCCAAAATAATAACCAACTAACTAACTAACAATAACTATTACTAACTAAAAAATTATAGGCATTGGAATTTCCTTTCAAATTTGGCTGTTAGTGAATGTAGCGAATACGAATTTATCCGAAGTTACAAATTATTTGAAATAACAAATGCCTCATCTAAACGAAAGGAATGTAACCAATTAATAATAATTAAAAAAAAAAAAGTTTTTTTTTATTATTATTATTATTATTATTATTATTATTATTTATAATAAATAATAATTATTAAATAATAATAATAAAAAACGTTTTAATAATAATAATGATAATGATAATAGTAATAAAACCTTTTTATTATTATTATTTAATAATTATTATTTATTATTGATAATAATAATAAAAAGTTTTTTTATTATTATTTATTATTATTAAATCGTTACGTTCACTAACAGCCAAATTTTAAAGGAAATTCCAATACCTATAATTTAATAGTTAGTTATTATTAGTTATTATTTCGGATTTTTGAATTTTAAGATTTTCGTTCTTTCTAATTTTCACTCTTTTTTTTTTAATTTTCAAATTTTTGGATTTTTGTTCTTATTTCCAGATTTTCCTTCTTATTTTCGGATGTGCGAATTTTCAGATTTTCGCATTTCAGATTTTCAAAATGGAACATAACTAATTCAAAATTTTCAGAATTTACGAATTTATTTGAAATTTCATTCATAACGAATGACCCAAAAAACGATTTAAAAAAAACAAAAAACGAATAAAGCGAAAACGAACAAATTTTTCTACAGTACTCACATCTGCCTGCATTGCATACAGAAACACAGACACCCAGGGATCACTAGGTCTAAAATAAGGTATTTAATGAAAATGGAAAGGTTTTATTTCATCATTTAATTAGTAACAATGACTACTATTAATTGATTGTCATGTTAGGTTTTGGCATTGATTAAAGAAGATCAGCCATGACCATGGGCGGGGGAGGGGCAGATGCTGACAAGTGACGAGATGGATTTACTGGCCTCGGCCTTTGTTGGGGACGTAGACAAAGGTTCACGTTGTATGGTCTTTTTTTTCCACTGACACGTTCCCAGCTCGCAGCCCTCGTGCCCGGAGCTGTGAATAGATGGGGTCACGCCACTTTAGCCTTCCCTATTGGTGCACCACTCAGCCCGCAGCATCTGCGCTCCGATGCCGTAGCCTGAATACGAATTTCATGAGCGCGCATCTGGACGATTCATAAAGAAAAAAAGGGAGGCAGGCGTGAAGTTTTTCCATTTTTTAGGAGACGGATGGGGAACGGACCAGCCGCGTTCTCAAGGGGGGGTTAGCTGAATGGCAGCAAAGTTCTCTTGTCAGCAGACAGGTGCTCTTTATTGGATCCTTCTCCTGGACTGCCCCTTCTGCTACAGTTTTATGAGGATCACTGACTTTTATAAAGCTCGGGATTGTCACCAATTCCCAAATGAGGAATGTTCTGCAGAAGAATTCAAAAGTCAGATCAGATGTGTGGGCATCCCGGGGCCCTCTGGCTCTCCAACGGCCATCAGGGGGCGATACAGGAGCCCCAATGCAGACTACAGTGGGCTTATTGCAGGGAAGTCCTACCATTGGCATATCTATTGGTAATAAAACTGTTGGTACAGTGCATCTGGAAAGTATTCACAGCGCTTCCCTTTTTCCACATTTTGTTATGTTACAGCCTTATTCCAAAATAGATTAAATCCATTATTTTCCTCAAAATTCTACAAACAATATCCCATAATTACAATGTAAAGGAAGTTTGTTTGAAATCTTTGCAAATTTTTCAAAATTAAAAACGAAAAAATCCCATGTACATAAGTATTCACAGCCTTTGCCATTAAACTCAACATTGAGCTCAGGTGCCTCCTGTTTCCACTGATCATCCTTGAGATGTTTCTACAACTTGATTGGAGTCCACCTGTGGTAAGTTCAGTTGATTGAACATGATTTGGAAAGGCACACACCTGTCTATATAGGGTCCCACAGTTAACAGTACATGTCAGAGCACAAACCAAGCCATGAAGTCCAAGATTGTATGGAGGCACAGATCTGGGGAAGGATACAGAAAAATTTCTGCAGCCTTGAAGGTCCCAATAAGCACAGTGGCCTCCATCATCCATAAATTGAAGAAGTTTGGAACCACTAGGACTCTTCCAAGAGCAGGCCGCCCGGCCAAACTGAGCGATCGGGGGAAAAGGGCCTTAGTCAGGGAGGTGACCAAGAACCCGATGGTCACTCTGACAGAGCTCCAGTGTTTCTCTGTGTAGAACCTTCCAGGAGAACAACCAACTATGCAGCACTTAACCAATCAGGCCTGTATGATAGGGTGGCCAGGCGAAAGCCACTTCTCAGTAAAAGGAACATGACAGCCCACCTGAAGTTTGCTAAAAGGCACCTGAAGGACTCTCGGACCCTGAGAAACAAATTCTCTGGTCTGATGAAAAAAAGATTGAACTCTTTGGCCTGAATGGCAAGTGTTAATGTCTGGAGGAAACCAGGCACCGCTCATCACCTAGCCAATACTATCCCTACACTGAAGCATGGTGGTGGTAGCATCATGCTGTGGGGATGTTTTTCAGCAGCAGAAACTGGGAGACTAGTCAGGATTGAGGGAAAGATGAATGCAGCAATGTACAGAAACATCCTTAATAATAACTGCTCCAGAGCGCTCTGGACCTCAGACTGGGGAGAAGGTTGAAGAAGTGCCTTAAGTCCTGGGTTGCTTAACTTCAAGGTAAAATGCATATAAAAGCAAAGGAGAAGGCCTTCAAAAAAATACAAGGCTGAGGGATCATCATCATCATTCCAACTTTACAAAGAATGCAACAAGAAATGTAAGGGTAAAATCAGGGCCACTAAGATAGAACACAAAAGGCACATAGCGGAGGAGAGTAAGAAAAATCCCAAGAAATTCTTTAAGTACATAAATAGTAAGAAAGGGGGGTCAGATCATATTGGTCCCATAAAGAATGATGAAGGGAAACTGGTTACTAAGGATGGAGAGATGGCAAAGGTATTGCATTTATTCTTCTCCTCAGTCTTCACGAGGGGGCTTCAGTAACCAAAACTGCAGTATTATCCTCATGACACGTCACAGGAAGCACCCTCATGGCTAACAGAGGACAGAATTAGAAATAGACCTTTAAAAACTTAACGTTAATAAGTCACCGGGATTAGCTGGCTTGCACCCGAGGGTCCTTAAGGAATTTAGTCAAGTAATTGCCAGACCATTGTTCCTAATTTTTACTGACAGTCTACTGACTGGAATGGTACCAGCTGATTGGAGAAAAGCCAATGTAGCACCAATATTTAAAAAAGGGCCAAGATACATCCCTGGGAATTACAGACCAGTTAGCCTAACATCAATAGTATGTAAACTCTTGGAGGGGATGATAAGGGACTATATACAAGATTTTAGTAATGAAAACTGTATCATTAGCAGTAATCAGCATGGATTCATTATTATTCACGATTTATATAGATTCATGATTCATGAAGATTCGTGAAGAATCATTCTTGCCAAACCAATCTACTAACCTTCTATGAGAAGATGAGTTGCCATCTAGATAAAGGAAGGCCCGTAGACGTGGTGTATCTGGATTTTGCAAAAGCATTTGACACAGTTCCCCATAGACTTTTACTGTACAAAACAAGGTCCATTGGCATGGACCATAGGGTGAGTACATGGATTGAAAACTGGCTACAAGGGCGAGTTCAGAGAGTGGTGATAAATGGGGAATACTTGGAATGGTCAGAGGTGGAAAATGGGGTCCCCCAGGGTCCTGTGCTGGGACCAATCCTGTAATTTATACATAAACAACCTGGAGGATGGGGTAAACAGCTCAATCTCTGTATTTGTGGACGATACTAAGCTAAGCAGGGCAAAAAATTATCCGCAGAATGTGGAAACCTTGCAAGAAGATCTGAACAAATTAATGGGGTGGGCGACTACATGGCAAATGAGGTTTAATGTGGAAAATGTAAAATAATGCATTTGGGTGGCAAAAATATGAATGCAATCTATACACTGGGGGGAGAACCTCTTGAGGAATCTAGGATGGAAAAGGACCTGGGGGTCCTAGTAGATGATAGGCTCAGCAATGACATGCAATGCCAAGCTGCTGCAAGCAAAGCAAACAGAATATTGGCATGCAATAAAAAGGGATTAACTCCAGAGATAAAACGATAAGTTACCCTTCCCCACTTCCGGGAGACTGCGCTGTCCCCTCTGAAGTTTGCCCCCCCTCCTCCTTCCTCCACTGGGCCATTCAGAAAGTGCAACGCGCTTCACACATGTGCAGTAGGGAACCGGTCGGATTCCCTTAACATGAATGATAGTGGCAAAACCCGAGAGCCAATCCGAAAATCGGCTGAGGTGTCGACATCGCTGGATCCCTGGACAGGTAAGTGTCCTAATATTAAAAGTCAGCAGCTACAGTATTTTTAGCTGCTGAGTTTTAATGCTATCACGGGGGGTCTCACTGTGCCCATCAATTGCAGCCTCACTGTGCTCCATCAAACGCAGCCACTGTACCCATCAAATGCTGCCACTGTGCTATCAAATGCAGCCACTGTGCCCATCAAATGCTGCCACTGTGCTATCAAATGCAGTCACTGTGCCCATCAAATGCAGTCACTGTGCCCATCAAATGCAGCCACTGTGCCCATCAATTGCAGCCTCACTGTGCCCCATCAAACGCAGCCACTGTACCCATCAAATGCTGCCACTGTGCTATCAAATGCAGCCACTGTGCCCATCAAGTGCTGCCACTGTGCTATCAAATGCAGTCACTGTGCCCATCAAATGCAGTCACTGTGCCCATCAAATGCAGCCACAGTGCCCATCAAACACAGCCACTGTGCCCATCAAACGCAGCCACTGTGCCTATCAAACGCAGCCACTGTGCCCATCAAACGCAGCCACTGTGCCCTCAAACGCAGCCACTGTGCCCATCAAATGCTGCCACTGTGCTATCAAACGCAGCCAGTGTGCCCATCAATTGCAGCCACTGTGCCCATCAATTGCAGCCACAGTGTGACCCATCAAACGCAGCCACTGTGCCCCATAAAACGCAGCCACTGTGCCCCATCAAACGCAGCCACTGTGCCCCATCAAACGCAGCCACTGTGCCATCAAACGTAGCCATTGTGCCATCAAACGTAGCCATTGTGCCCTCAAACGCAGCCACTGTGCCCTCAAACGCAGCCACTGTGCCCTCAAACGCAGCCACTGTGCCCATCAAATGCTGCCACTGTGCCCTCAAACGCAGTCACTGTGCCCTCAAACGCAGCCACTGTGCCGATCAAATGCTGCCACTGTGCCCTCAAACGCAGACACTGTGCCCATCAAATGCTGCCACTGTGCTATCAAACGCAACCACTGTGCCCATCAATTGCAGCCACTGTGCCCATCAAATGCAGCCACTGTGCCCCATCAAACGCAGCCACTGTGCCCCATCAAACGCAGCCACTGTGCCCCATCAAACGCAGCCACTGTGCCATCAAACGCAGCCACTGTGTCCATCAAATGCAGCCACCGTGCCCATCAAATGCAGCCACTGTGCCATCAAATGCAGCCACTGTGCCCATCAACGCAGCCATTGTGCCATCAAACGCAGCCACTGTGCCCTCAAACGCAGCCACTGTGCCCATCAAATGCTGCCACTGTGCCCATCAAATGCTGTCACTGTGCCCATCAAATGCAGCCACTGTGACCATCAAATTCTGCCAGTGTGCCCTCAAACGCAGCCACTGTGCCCATCAAATGCTGCCACTGTGCTATCAAACGCAGCCACTGTGCCCATCAATTGCAGCCACTGTGCCCATCAATTGCAGCCACTGTGCCCATCAAATGCAGCCACTGTGCCCATCAATTGCAGCCACTGTGCCCATCAAATGCAGCCACTGTGCCCCATCAAACGCAGCCACTGTGCCCCATCAAACGCAGCCACTGTGCTCCATCAAACGCAGCCACTGTGCCCCATCAAACGCAGCCACTGTGCCATCAAACGCAGCCACTGTGCCATCAAACGCAGCCACTGTGTCCATCAAATGCAGCCACCGTGCCCATCAAATGCAGCCACTGTGCCATCAAATGCAGCCACTGTGCCCATCAAACGCAGCCATTGTGCCATCAAACGCAGCCACTGTGCCCTCAAACGCAGCCACTGTGCCCATCAAATGCTGCCACTGTGCCCATCAAATGTTGCCACTGTGCCCATCAAATGCAGCCACTGTGACCATCAAATTCTGCCAGTGCCCATCAAATGCTGCCAGTGCCCATAACACTGATATACTTTAATAAATCATTGTACCTGCTGTCCTGGGGGTTTCCCTCGTGCTCCTCTCTCTCCTCCTGACGTAACAGCCCCAGGGCCGAGAAGATTCACTGCAGGTAAGCAGTGCAGGGGAGGGTAGGCAGAGCTTAAGGCTCCACCTGTCACCTGTTGCTTATGGGGGCGCGAGTGACACACGCCGCCCCCCCCCCCCGCATGAGAGAAAGCCCCCCCACCCGTCTTGCTGATTCCCGGCTCCCGCTGCCGCCTCCCGCACACATGCAGCCCACGGCGGCCGGCTTTCTGTAGCGGCGCCGTGGTGTATGGGCGTGCTTTTCAGAGAGTAGGGGGGCGTGAGATACACGCCTCCATCCTCTGCCAAGCACGCCCATACACAGTGGCGCCGCTACAGAAAGCCGGCCGCTGTGGGCTGCATGTGTGCGGGAGGCGGCAGCGGGAGCCGGGAATCAGCAAGACGGGTGGGGGGGCTTTCTCTCATGCGGGGGGGCGGCCCTTTTTGCCGCCCCCCGCAAAGTGCCGCCCTAGGCCTAGGCCTTGTCGGCCTAGGCCAAAACACAGCCCTGCCATCACCCACAAAACATGCGGTAAAACAAACCTTTTAGTCCAATAGCCAGAGCTCCTCTCACTCAGGTTCCTTCCTGAGTCTCAAAACCAGAGCCCTGTTGAGCTCTCTTCCTGGTTATTTAAAGTCCACCTGAGTGTGGGCTCAAGTGGACCAGAACAGAACAGAACTTTGCGCAGTGGCAGTATCATAGCCAATGAGGTTCAACTGAGGCGTGATTATTGCTTATCGCTTCTCGGCCTTTTGGCTAAGATCGAGTGTAGTATCTGTTCTTATCAGTTTCCAGGAGGTGGCGCTTGCTTCCGTCCCTGATCTATGGTGAGATGGGATTGCGGTTGCTATGCAAAACCTGCTGGAGTGAAGGTAACCTGGAGCGGTTTGTAGCCGAAAGGGAAGCCTTCTGATGGGGACGGAGAACCATTCGGTCTTGGCGGAGGGTTGGGACCCTGGCCTTCTGGCCTGGATTGGGGCAGCTCTAGCTCCGGACAGTTATTCGGGAGAGAACGCTGGCTCCTCTTTCTCCCACCGGGGGAGCGGCCAGTATTTCCCGAATGTAATTAGGTAGATGGGACGGAACGACGGTGAAGCCTGATGGCAAGGACTTTCTCCAAGCTTCCAGAACTCCATGCCTTCCTGCCTGTGGTGGGGACTGCTGTGGCCTGAGCTGTGGGTCAGGGTTGCTTTGAAAAGCCAGTGGTGAATGTGCCCCTAAAGTGGCAGTTCAGGGGTGCCGCACAGTCACTGTGTTTAGGCACTTGATTTTTTGGCACCATGGTCACTTCACCACTACACACGTTTTTCACACCTGCCTCTTGGGCCGAGCCTTTTGGCTGGGACCAGGGGAAATTTTTAATCCTGGCCGGAGGGCCGGCCACTGTACTACACAATGGTCACTTTTCACTCTCCCACCTTCCTATTCCCCCACTCTTTTTATTTAAACCCCTGTTTGTCACTTTTTTGTATTTTTTTTGTTTGATATGTGTACACGTTTTGTCACTGTGGCGAGTAGGGTGTGGGTCCTCGGGCCTACTCTGAAAGTCTTGGGAAGGGGTGGACATAGGCCTTTTGGCTTGGTTCGCCCTCTCCTTTGGGGGTCTCCTTTAGAGATAGCCCCACCTGTACTTGGGATGGTCTGTTTCGGCAGACCTTCCAGTAAACGAGGGTCCACCTGGTTTCAGACAGATGGACCCATTGTATAAGTAACTCAGTCCCTGTCTGGAGCCTAACGCTCTGGGGGATCAGGGTAAGGTCTTTCCCTAGCGGAGGACTCTGAACACCCGTTGCACGTTTTTGTGTTTCACTCTTTATGTGTGTGCACTTTTTTTGGCACCGGGTGGAAGTTTTTGAGGTGTGTTTCACGCCACTGGCTTTTCAACAAAGTGATTATTGAGAACATCCGGACCGGAACCTAGCCTGCCACAGAGGCTTGATAAACGGATTCCAGTTTAACCCCCTACAACAGAACGAATGCAAGGTGAAATGTAGCAAATATCCACTATATCACCTTGCATACTGTCACATATCCTCTCCCTCTGCTCAAGCCCCTGCGGCTGAGCAATTGACTTGTTTTGGAGAATTGTTTTGGAGCTTGCCCGGCCTATGCTGTACTGTAAATTTAAAGGGCTGTAGAGCCAGAAACCATCGTGTCACGTGGGCAATTTTTCTCCCTGCTGTCATACATCCACTTTAGGGGAGCATGGTCAGTGAACTGCTTAAATGACCTACCCAACAAGTAATACTTCAGGGACTTCAAGGCCCATTTAATAGCGAGACACTCCTTCTCGACAATAGGATAGTTTTTTTCATGCTTATTCAGTTTTTGGCTCAGGTATACAACCGGGTGCTCCTCACCATCTCTGTTCTGGGATAGTACAGCACCTAGGCCCACCTCAGAGGCGTCTGTCTGTACCACAAACCCCTTTGTGAAGTCCGGGTCACCAGCACCGGTAGTACACAAAGGGCCTGTTTTAACTTCTGAAACGCCTCCTCAGCTTCAGGATTCCATTTAACCACGACCGACCCTCTACCCTTCGTCAGGTCGGTCAGTGGGACGGCAATGGTGGCAAAGTTGGGTATAAACCGTTGGTAATACCCCATAATGCCTAGGAAGGCCCGAACTTGTTTCTTGTTTACTGGATGGGGCCACTTTTGAATTGCCTCAATCTTATTGGTCTGAGGCTAGACAAGTCCCCGGCCAATAACGCACCCAAGGACCAAAAGGCATCCGCTTGTACTGAAACGAGCCCTCAGGAGTGGAAAAGGCAGTCTTCTCCTTGGCCGATTCAGTTAGCAGTATTTGCCAATAGCCTTTCGTCTAGGGTTGTTATGTAGTGAGTCTGTCCCAACCTGTCCACGAGTTTGTCGACCCGGGGCATCGGGTACGCATCGAACCTAGACACACTATTGAGTTTCCTAAAGTCATTGCAAAACCCGATAGTGCCATCAGGTTTGGGATCAGCACTATGGGGCTCGACCACTCACTGTGGGACTCTTCAATCACGTCCAGCTCTAACATATTTTTGATTTCTTTTGCGACTGCCTCTTGCCTGGCCTCTGGGATTCTATATGGCTTTACATTTACCCGAACCCCTGGTTCCGTCACTATGCCATGCTGGATCACCTTGGTCATTCTGGGTAAGGGGGAGAAAAAGTCTCTGTTTTTGTGCACAAACGCCCTAACGTCACTTTGTTGTGCCACGGACAGGGACAGGGTCTATCTCTTCCTCTCCACGTTTCACAAAAAGCCCTGGATTCCAGATGCACTGTATGTCTAAGATATATAGGAACCGGTGGCTGCCTCCACCCGTAACTAATATATCACTTTTGGGTGGACTGACTCTTTAAGGGACTCTCCATACTCTCTCACAGAGTGATATATTTCAAGCATTTCTTTCTTTACAGTTTGATGATTATTAGACTTGAGCACAACGGGAAATTTTCGTTTAGTTTTGGTTCGTTGTCATTCGTAAAATACATCATTTGGTTCTGTTATATTCGTTATGTTATGTTAATTCGTTTTCAGATCATTTGAGCCTCAGAACGGGGAAGTGCCTATGTACACAAGGCATTTCCCCATTCTGGCTTGTGTCATGACAGGGTTCACTGCTTCCTGTCATAGGGAACGGTGATCGCTGTCATGTGACTTGAAGCCCATCCCCCCCACAGTTAGAATCACTCCCTAGGACACACTTAACCCCTTAATCGCCCTCTAGTGGTTAACCCCTTCACCGCCAGTGTCATTTATACAGTAGTCAGTGCATTTTTATAGTACTGATCGCTGTATAAATGACAATGGTTCCAAAATAGCGTCAAAAGTGTCCGATGTGTCTGCCATAATGTCGCAGTCCCAATAAAAACCGCAGATCGCCTCCATTATTAATTAAAAAAAATTGAAAATAAAAATGCCATAAAACTATCCCCTATTTTTGTAGACGCTAGAACTTTTGCGCAGACCAATCAATATACGCTTATTGCAATTTTTTTTACCATACATATCGGCCTAAACTGAGGAAAGAAATTGTTTTTTATATATTTTTGGGGGATATTTACTATAGCAAAAAGTAAAAAATAATGCGTTTTTTTTCAAAATTGTCGCACTTTCTTGTTTATAGCGCAAAAAATAAAAACCGCAGAGGTGATCAAATACCACCAAAAGAAAGCTCTATTTGTGGGAAAAAAAGGACGTCAATTTTGTTTGGGTGCAACGTCGCACGACCAGGCAATTGTCAGTTAAATCGACGCAGTGCCGAATCGCAAAAAGTGCTCTGGTCGAGAAGGGGGTAAAATCTTCCAGGGCTGAAGCAGTTAAAGAAAGCTGTTGCTTGAAAATTATTTTTGAACTGGTATTACTGTTGAACCTTCCTTGACTTCAAGGCTTTATTCATACCTGTGCGTTGCGGAGAACATGCACAAAATTGCACGCTGCGAATTGAGCCTTAAGATGTTACAAATTCTTTTACATAGGGAAACAATTGGAAATTATCTCAGTAGCTTCACCTCCACGTACTATCACACTTAGAAATAAATACATACTATCCCTCGCACGTTGGAGGTAAAAAGGACCGCCGAGCGGAACCTATCACGGTAACAAATTTGTTACTTTTAATATAGATACTAAAAGACAGCCATATTAAATAATAATAATGTATTAGGCGGTATAAAACGCAGTCCGCTCGGCGCGCTGCCATAAATCCAGCCGAGCCAGGCTGCCACTTTGACAAAAGAGACCAACGCACGGCTTTTGCATATGTAGCACGGCGTTGGAGATAAGATGCACTGCCACCGCCACCGAAAATACGTCTTCAACCCCCGCGAGCTTGCAGTGCGTTCCTCCCCTGGGGCGCCAGGCTCAGGCGGAATTAAAGATCCCCTTTCCCAGGCTTCACATGGACTTTTCTCCGCAGATCCGCAGCGGCAGACCCCTGCGTTTTTCGCTCTATTTTTAATTTTTTTTTTTCTATGGAAAACGCCTAAGGCTTTGCGATAGCTCCTGCAGCGAGCACAGCGTCCTGAAGATCCATCAGTACGGATCGGAATAATAAACGTCATTATTATGTTATTTATTCAAAGGGTTTAATGTCTCGTCGCCTGCGACGGAAGCGCGGCGACGAGCAACAGGCAATTTTTTTTTTTTTGTCCTCCGCTCATTATGGGACAACGTGAGGCGAAGAAAGAAAGAGAATTATTGTTTTGCGTGAAGCTGATGGTGGTGGTGGGGGGGGGGGGGGGGGATGGGGGACGCGTGTTGTGAAACAAAAGCAACGCTTTTATATAATTTTTTTTTTTTTTTGAGCTGCGAGCGACCTGCGCTCAGAAGGCAAATTTTGCTCGTGGGAAGGTAACGTAAAAACGGATAATATTTAGAGCGGGTTTGGCGGTTGACGGGTTTAGCTTGGGAAGTGGGAGAGCGAGAAAAATCATTATATAATTTTCTTCGCTTTCATCTTTGGTGGTGAAATAATTGGTTGCAGTTTTTCAAAGTTGTATCAATAAAGATCCCGTGAGCGCTTTACTTGTTTTTTTTCTATCTTTCCCAGTTTCCACTCATGAAGCAGCGTGACTTAAATTTCTCTCGCTTGGCGCCAAATTGTGAGCGCTATTTAGGAAAAACGAGAAGCAGCTGGAATAGTCAAATACAACCAATCAATAATCGATAGATTATGGCTGCAGTTAAATATCAAATTCTGCCAGAGAATATTTATGATTGACGTTTCCAGCCAGTGGGAGTTGTTCAATGTTTCTTCTTACATTTTTACCGGGCTAACCTTAGCTGCTTTGCTGAAAAAGCCTGTTCTTGGCACCTACTTAGGGCATGAGACCACTGATATTGTGCCTTGCTTGTTGTCGACCCAGCTTGCCTGGATCTGCTAATTTCTCCTACCCTTGTGCCAACTCTGCCCGTTCGCGGTATTTATGCTGCGTGCCTCTACCGCTACCTAAACACCTACTACTATCTTGCCTGCCACCTGCTTTGACCTCAGTTTGAACACTCACTGCTCTCTTGCCTGCCTTGACCTTTGCCTGGATGCAACTAGTTTCTTTCTTGCCACCTGGCCCGACCTCTGCCTGGACACCAGCTACTCTCTTGTCTACCCCCTGCCTTAACCTCTACCCAGACACTGACTACTCTATTGCCTGCCACCTGGACCACAACTACTTCTTGCCTGCTGCCTGACTCCACCTCGGCCTGGAAATTGACTACTATCTTGCCTGCTGCCTGTCTCAACCTCTGCCTGGACACTGACTACTCTCTTACCTGCTTCAACCTTTGCCTAGACACTCACCACTCTCTTTCCTGTCACCTGCTTCGACCGCTGCCTGGATATTGACTACTCTCTTGCTTGCTGCCTGTCTCTACCTCTTCCTGAACATCGACTACACTCCTGCTGCATGCCTCAACCTCTGCCTGGACATTGACTACAATCTTTCGTGTCATCTGCCTCAACCTCTGCCTGAGCACTGACTACTCTCTTGCCTGCTGTCTGCCTGGACCTCTGCCTGGACCTTGACTACTCTCTTGCCTGCCATCTGACTTAACCTCGGCCTGGAAATTGACTACTCTCTTGCCTGCTGCCTGTCTCAACCTCTGCCTGGACACTGACTACTCTCTTACCTGCCTCATTGTTTGCCTAGACACTCACTACTCTCTTTCCTGTCACCTGCTTCGATCCCTGCCTGGACACTGACTACTCTCTTGCTTTTTGCCTGTCTCTACCTCTTCCTGAACATCTACTACACTCCTGCTGCCTGCCTCAACCTCTGCCTGGACATTGACTACACTCTTTCCTGTCATCTGCCTCAACCTCTGCCTGAGCACTGACTACTCTCTTGCTTGCTGTCTGCCTGGACCTCTGCCTGGACATTGACTACTCTCTTGCTTGCTGCCTCCCTCAACCCCTGCCTGGACACTACTCTCTTACCTTCCTAAACCTTTGCCTAGACACTTACTACTTTCTTGACTGCCGCCTGTCTCTACTCTTTCCTGAACACCGACTACACTCTTGCTGCCTGCTTTGACCTCTGCCTGGACATTGACTACTCTCTTTCCTACCATCTGCCTTAACCTCTACCTTAACACAGACCACTCTCTTGCCTGCTGCCTGCCTAGACCTCTGTCTGAACACTGGCTACTTTCTTGCCCGCCACCTGCCACTACCTAGACACCGACTACATCTTGCCTGCTTCTACCTCTGCCTTAACACTGACTACTCTCTTGCCTGCGGCCTGCCTTGATCTCTGCCTGGACAGTAACTACTCTCTTACCTGCTGCATGCCTGGACCTCCGCCTGGACATTAACTACTCTCTTGCCTGTTGCCTGCCTTGAACTCTGCCTGGACAGTAACTACTCTCTTACTTGCTGCCTGCATTGATCTCGTCCTGGACACCAACTGCTCTCTTGCCTGCCGCCTTCCGCGATCTCTGCCTGGGCAATAACTACTCTCTTACCTGCCACCTGCGTCAAACTCTGCCAGGACACTGACCACTTCTTGTCTTCTCCACAGCATAGCCACCCTGCTCCTGTGGCCCCTTGGTGGGGCAATTCTTAGGGTCACGACCTGGAGCAAACCTATAGCAAAGTATCCTGGTGGCCAGTAGAGTCACCAGCCCATGACTCCTTGGGGTTGCTCTATGGAAGACCAAGCTGTCCCATAGATTCCGTACCTTGGGTGAGCCCACGTCACCTGTGAGAGGTGTCAATCCTAACAGACACAGCGCAACAGCATAAAAAAGACCTTTAAGATGCTTTTGAACTCAGTGGCAGGCAAGTGTTAGACATTTCATTTCACCATTCAATGCCAATCACTCTTTTACTGGTCCCTGTTAAAAATGAACACACATGGACTTATAAGCTTCACAGCACTTTTAGGGCCATAACTAGAGTTCCACTTTAGCAGAAAGTTAATTTGTAATGTCAGGAGAAAGGTCTAATGTGAAAAAAAAATGAAAAAGGATGTCTGGAACCCCACGCTGATCACGCCGACAGCTGATGAGAAGGAACATTTGTATGTCTGGAGGTTCCTGTACAAAATTAAAAACAAACATCTCAAGCAGAAGCAATTTCATTATTGTATAATTGCTCAACATATTGATGTCACTCCAACATAGTGGAGGAATGGTAATTGTTTGTGGCGGTAATAAAACCAAGCGCATTAACTATAAAATGATAATATTATGAGAAGGGGGGAAGGGGGATGAAATGATTGGCCGCAGCAATGTCCCAACAGACATTAACGGGAAAGAGGAACTGATTATTAAAGTGGAATTGAGTGAATGAAAGTTGTTTTTTTCAGCTATTGCTCCATGATTGTCAAATTGTTAAAGACAAAAAAAGGAATTGTTAGAATTTTGAGGAGAACTCTCATAAGCTTTAACATGTTCATGTCATTTTAAATATTCTTTGCAGCTTTTAATAACATTATCCCTGGTGGTCCCACCATGAAGAGCCTAGTTCAGACACTTCCTGTTATGGGGTGACAACTGTTTCCAAAATGTGCTCTTGCGTTGTCACCATGGTCCTCAAAACTTTCAGGAGTCTTGGATGACTGGGTCACCTTCCTTATAATGTGGATCCATCCTCCGACCCCTACGTTACTACAGAACTCAACAATGACGGAGGGGTTGGAAAGCAGGAGACAACACAACAGTTTCCAAAACGTGCTCCTGCATTCTTACAATGGCACTCAAATTGTCTGGGGGTGTTGGATGATTGTGTCCTCTTCCTTATGATGTGGATTTCTCCTCCGACCCCTAAGTTACTACAGGATTCAACATTGATGTAGGGGGTGGAAGGCGGGAGACAACATAACTGTTTCCAAAACATGTTTCTGCATTGTCACCCTGGCACTCAAAACTTTTGGGAGTGTTTGATGACCGTGTCCCCTTCTGTATGATTTGGATCCTTTCTCTGACCCCTGCCTCACTACAGGACTCAACGATGATCTAGGAGTTGGAAGGCAGGAGACACCGCAACTGTTTCTAAAATGTGCTCCTGCCTTGCCACCCTGGCGCTCAAAACTTCTAGGAGTTTTAGATGACTGTGTCCCTTACCGTATGATGTGGATCCTTCCTCCAACCCCTATGTTACTACAGGACTCAATAATGACGTAGGGGTTGGAAGGCAGGGGACAATGCAACTGTTTCCGAAATGTGCTCCTACTTTGCCACCCTGGCGCTCAAAACTTCTGGTAGTGTTAGATGACTGAGGGATTTATTTACTAAAGGCAAATCCACTTTGCACTACAAGTGCACTGCAAGATCTAAGGGGGGGGCATGCGTGGAAAATAAAAAACAGCATTTTTGCTTGTACTTGATAGAAAGATAAAATCAGCAGAGCTTCTCCTTATTTCAGATCTTCCCCTCAGATCTAAAAGCGACTGCACTTCCAAGTGCACTTCCAAGTGCACTTGCAGTGCACTTGTAGTGCAAAGTGGATTTGCCTTTAGTAAATCAACTCCATTGTCCCTACATTACTACAGGACTCAATAATGACATAGGGATTGGAAGGCAGGGAACAACGCAACTGTTTCCAACATGTGCTCTTGCATTGTCACCATGGCACTCAAATACTCAGGGAGCGTTGGATGACTGCCTCCCCCTCCGTATGTTGATCCTTCCTCCAACCACTACCTCGCTACAGGGCTCAATAATGACATAGGGGTTGGAAGGCAGAAAGACAACACAACTGTTTCCAAAATGTGCTCCTGCCTTGTCACCCTGGCACTCAAAACTTCTGGGAGTGTTGGATGACTGCCTTTCTTTCCACATGATGTGGAACCTTTCTTTGACTCCTACGCTACTACAGGACTTAACAATGATGTAGGGTTTGGAAAAGGCAGGAGACCAGTGGCGGAATTATAGGGGTCGCTGAGGTTGCCATGGCGACCGGGCCCCTTGCTGTAGGGGGCCCTTGAGGGCCCCCTGTATACAGTACTTTGAAAGGGGGAGCGGAGAAAAGCTCCCCGATCCTAAGCCGAACTGTATTCGCTGTGCAGGGAGCTGCTCACATTGATTACAAAGTGAAAGCGCTGTGCTCTTTGTCTCCCCCTACAGTGCAGTACCCGGCAGGAAGAGCTAAGGTAAAGGTCTGCCGTTTTTTATCTACTGTATGTGTGTTTATATGTATGTGTGTGTATGTGTGTGAGTGCATGTGCATGTATGTGTGTGAGTGCATGTGCATGTATGTGTGTGAGTGTGCATGTATGTGTGTGAGTGTGCATGTATGTGTATGTGTGTGAGTGTGCATGTGCATGTATGTGTGTGAGTGTGCATGTATGTGTGTGAGTGTGCATGTGCATGTATGTGTGTGAGTGTGCATGTATGTGTGTGAGTGTGCATGTGCATGTATGTGTGTGAGTGTGCATGTATGTGTGTGAGTGTGCATGTATGTGTGTGAGTGTGCATGTGCATGTATGTGTGTGAGTGTGCATGTATGTGTGTGAGTGTGCATGTGCATGTATGTGTGTGAGTGTGCATGTATGTGTGTGAGTGTGCATGTGCATGTATGTGTGTGAGTGTGCATGTGCATGTATGTATGTGTGTGAGTGTGTATGTGTGTGAGTGTGTATGTGTGTGAGTGTGTATGTGTATGTGCATGTGTGTGAGTGTGCATGTGTATGTGTGTGTGTGAGTGTGCATGTATGTGTGTGAGTGTGCATGTGCATGTATGTGTGTGAGTGTGCATGTGCATGTATGTATGTGTGTGAGTGTGTATGTGTGTGAGTGTGTATGTGTGTGAGTGTGTATGTGTATGTGCATGTGTGTGAGTGTGCATGTGTATGTGTGTGTGTGAGTGTGCATGTATGTGTGTGAGTGTGCATGTGCATGTATGTGTATGTGTGTGAGTGTGCATGTATGTGTGTGAGTGTGCGCGTGTATGTGCATGTGAGTGTGTATGTGTGTGAGTGTGCATGTGCATGTGAGTGTGTATGTGTGTGAGTGTGTATGTGTGTGAGTGTGCATGTGCATGTATGTGTGTGTGTGCATCTATGTATATGTGCATGTGTGTATGTATGTATGTGTTTATCAGTGGTGGTGCGTCCATAGGGGCGCATGGCCACCACTGCCCCCCCTATTCAAACGCCTGACCCCTTTTTGGACGCCGGGCGCCTGAATTAAACCGGCAGGGGTGCTTTTAAAGCACTAACAGGCTTCAAAATAGAACTGCGAGTGCCATGCTTGGCGCTCACAGTCCACCCAGGTGTGTTAGAAAAGCGAATAAATATTCGCTTTCCTAACACTGAACCGCCTCTCCACCAATTAGGTGCTCGGGTCTGTTACCCATCACCTGATTGGCTGAAACAACAGGCGCCGCTATTGGATGCCTATCAGGAGGAGAGGATGGGAGGAGACGCATGGAGGACCCCGCTCGTCGACGTCACCCGCTGCCCCACCGAGACAGGGTAAGTGCCGGGCAGACTGCGAGCGGGCAGGAGGGTCACAGTGGCAGCATTTGATGGCACAGTGGCTGCGTTTGATGGGCACAGTGGCTGCGTTTCATAGACACAGTGGTGGCAATTGATAGGCACAGTGGCTCCATTTGATGGGCACAGTGACTGCGTTTGAGGGCACAGTGGTGGCAATTGATGGGCACAGTGGCTGCGTTTGAGGGCACAGTGGTGGCAATTGATGGGCACAGTGGTTGCGTTTGATGGGCACTGTGGCTGCATTTGATGGGCACAGTGGTGGCAAATGATGTGCAGAGTGGCTGCGTTTGATGGGCACAGTGACTGCATTTGATGGGCACAGTGGCTGCGTTTAATGGGCACAGTGGCTGCATATGATGGGCACAGTGGTGGCAATTGATGTGCACAGTGGCTGCGTTTGATGAGCACAGTGAGGCTGCAATTGATGCGTTTTTTAAAGAATTTTTCAGTTTGCTTGCACCCCCCAAAAACTTTTGAGCACCATCTGCCACTGGTTTATATGTGTGTGTGTTTATGTATGTGTATGTGTGTGTGTATGTGTGTATGTATGTGTGTTTACATGTGTATATATACACATTTTATGTATGCGCCTTTAATCCTGACCCCCTATATATGTCCCATTAGAACCGATTTTTTTTTTTTTTTTTGCTTGTTCATAGTACCAGCAAAACAAAAAAAATGCTGTTCCTCTGAAAAGTGATCCATGCTCAGATCGCTTTTCAGAGGCATTTGACAGCCGGTAAAGAGGCAATATGTTGCCTCCTGACCGCCTGTTTTAACCCCTTAAATGCATCATCACTATGCTGCAACTGCATGCAATGCACACAGTTGCAGGGTGGTTGCAGTGCAGCCACTTCAAGGGTGCCCTGACTGGAAAAAGATTGAGAAACACCGACATAGAGGAACCCATCTCTCCATTTTCCTCCTGCAGCCGCTGAATGCATGTGGGAGGGAGAGGAGGAGAAGCGGGGGGGGGGGGGGGGAGAAATCTATTCCTTTACATGCAGCCACCCATTTGCGACCGGACCCTGGTGTTCCGCCATCGGGCTCGGAGAAAAGAGCCCTGTCTGGGGGTCAGGGGGGCCCTTAATGGTTTCTTGCATCGGGGCCCTGAAGATTCTAGTTACGCCTCTGCAGGAGACATTGCAACTCTTGAAGCATTGGATGATTGTGTCCTTTTCCATATTATGTGTGGATCCTTCCTTTTGATACCTATATTACTACAGGACTCAAAAATGGTGTGGGGGTTGTAAGGCAGGAGACAACGCAACTGTTTCCAAAATGTGCTCCTGTGTTGTCACCCTGGCACCTATCATTTCTGGGAGTGTTGGATGATTGTGTCTCCTTCCATATGATGTGTATCCTTCCTTCGACCTCTACATTACTACAAGACTCAACAATGACATGGGGGTTGGAAGAAGGGAATGGCAGGAGACACAACAGTGTGAAGAAGGCCTTTAGGATACTTTCAAAATTGGTGACAGCAGTGTGTAGCCATAGTCCACCATTATCACTATCAGGAAACAGGTCCAGATCAATGTTTAACCTATTCCAGACCTCGCGATGCATATATGTAGAGGCAGGAAAAGTGGGCCTTAATGCACATATGTGTCCATGGTGGTCTGAGGCTGTGTGCTGAGAGTGAGCTCGCTGTGTGCTCCCTGCACATTGACCAAACTGTTTCTTACAGCTCTAGGTCATGGCTTCTGCTCGAGTGCCTGCAAGGCGGGCTCCTGTCATGTGACCGCCATGGGAGTCAATCCTAGTGATCACGTTATCGGTAAGCTGCTCCTCCTCCTGACATTAAAGACCACTTTAAGCATCGTCAGGAGTTGGTATGAAAGGGTTTTGGCTAAGTTCACACCATACAGATGCGGCATACTCCCATGCTTTTCGTGTAGGGCACCTTATTCATTTCAACGGGTTACCCTATGCAGGAGAAGCATGGAGAAGCATTCCAAAATCGCCCTGCACCCAACCGCAAAAATAGATACACTCTCGTTGAGAATGTATCTATTTTCTTTCCTTGCATTGCAGCAGACTCATCAAAAGATTTGAGTCGACCATTAAATATCGCAGAAACGCGAAAGCTAGCCACAAAAGTTTTCAGGTTGCACGTTCTACATACAATCTCCTACAAACAGAGGCGTCGCTAGGGGGTGGCTATCTAGGCTATAGCCCCCAATCTGGGGCTCATAACCCCGAGTCTCTAGAGCAGGGGTCGCCACCTGGCCCGCCACTGCTGAATGCAGGCACCCGGCCCGCGGACATTATCACAGGCCTGGATGGGGGCGGGAACCGCAGGAGTTAACTTTTTTCATTAAACAGCAGGTAATTGGTTGCCTTAGCAACCAATTACCAGCCTGTTAATGCGAAAAGTTAAAGCGGGGGTCCACCCACACCGCCAAAAAAAAAAAAAATATTAAAAGCCAGCAGCTACAAATACTGCAGCTGCTGACTTTTAATACATGGCCACTTACCTGTCCCAGGGTCCAGCGATGTCGGCAGGCGACGCCGAGAACCCGCTCGGTTCTCGGCAGCTGCCGCCGCCATCCTAGGTGAGGGAATCAGGAAGTGAAGCGTTGCGGCTTTACTTCCTGGTTCCCTACTGCGCATGCGCGAGTCGCGCTGCGCGTCCCAAGTGGTCCCCGCTCTCTCCTGGGAGCTGTGTGTTCCCAGGAGACAGCGCGGTGGGGACGGGAAGAGGCGTAGACTCCCATGGGAGTCTATGCCGGAAGTGGGTGCAAACGCCTGTCTTAGACAGGTATCTGCACCCCCCTTCCCCCTGAAAGGTGCCAAATGTGACACCGGAGGGGGGGAGGGTTCCGAAAAGCAGAAGTTCCATTTTTGTGTGGAACTCCGCTTTAACTTCAGCAGTTCCCGCCCCCATCCAGGCCTGTGATGCCGATCTCAGATGCTCTGCTTGATGTACACCTGTGTAAGGTAGAAGAATTCTACGTACACAGTGTCTGTTTGTGTGGTGGGGTGCAGGGGACAGAGGACACTACGGTGGGGTACAGGGGACAGAGGACACTACAGTGGGGTGGGGTGCAGGGGACAGAGGACACTACAGTGGGGGGTGCAGTGCTGGGCACAGGTGAGGCTGAATTGCTAGGCACTGGTGAGGCTGCATTACTGGGCACTGGTGAGGCTGCATAGATGGGCACAGCTGAGTTCTGCATTCTTTATGTAGCCAACTCCTGAGCCCTGGGGCTCTCTGGGGACCCTGATGTAAGGGGAGGCTCTCTGGGGACCCTGATGTAAGGATGGGGGGCTCTCTGGGGACCCTGATGTAATGAGGAGGGCACACTGGGGACCCTGATGTAAGGGGGAATCCGCACTCAGATATGTAACAATATTATATATTATATTCTATACATGTGTATGCCCACCCAAGCGTATGACTTTCTTTACTTCGCTGCTGTGGGCTCTAGCCCCGGATCTTTTGTAGACCTAGCAACGCCCCTGCCTACAAATATGTTGCACCAAGTGCTTGCTGAAGGTAGGTGTAACACCAATTGCTAAAACCTCCTTTAAACTTTAACATGTTCATTTCTAAAGTCGTTTTTTAATCATTTTAAATTTGCAGCTTTCATTAAAAAAATCCTGCCATGGAGGTCCTTGTCCAGGCACCGCCTGTTAAGGGTGACAACGCTCTGTCCCTGTCTCCCAGTGTTGGTGGTTCATTGCCATCCTGCCACATGGGCTACAAGTGCTGTTTCCACTACATTACGCAGGCATGGTCCACTGTTGTCATCATCAGGAACCCTCCTGTCACGAATGTCACATCTATCCCAATGCAGGTGGTCAGACACCATAGCTAGCTACTGTGTGCTTCACCTATAGCAGCCCCCTTTCCCTTAAGGTAAGCAGGCCTACTGGTACTTGGTTGCCCCCAGGACTTATACACAATGCTATAGTGCCCAGCCACCACACCAGGGCAGACGCGAACAGAGCAAACAATAAACTACTTGCAGTTTAGCAAATAGATAGCGTGGCTCTAAGACGGTCCAGGTAATAAGGCAGGCTGAGTTCAGGGAATAGTCCAATATCCGATCCGGGTCATAAACAGGGAAATCCAACAGCAAAGCAGGGCAGACAAACGGGAGGCTTGATCAGGAACAATGCAGGTAACTCTGTCTCTATCACAAGCAAGGGATAGAGTGTTTGGTTTGCTTATATCAGGTGACTGACCAGATCAATCACCTTGCAAGTGAACACAGACAGGGAGAATGCAACACCCGGATGCTGGAATGAGGTGCACTAAGTGATCCTGACATTACCCCCACCCCGAGGAGGGACCCCCGGACCCCCAAAGACAAGTTGGACATCCAGCATAGGACCATCAGACTGGGCAGAGGTCTGTGGATGCACGAGGTCAGGCTGGTTAGCAGGGGACGTGTCACAGGGGTCAAGCCGTACAGCTGAAACATGAGCGGAATACAGAGAGCCCTGAAAAAAAGGTTGAAAGCCCCACCTGGCCAAATGAGGCAGTTTATCCAAAGGGTGGATTGAACCTCTTAGACCAGTCAGAATGAGTGTAGTAGAAGTAGGGTGAGGCCAGGTTACAGAAAGCCCTGAATAAGAAAAAGCAGGAGGCTCAATGGACAGGCACAATTGATGCAGTGGCCGACCGAGCTGAATCGCCAAGCGCAGCGACTGTCTGAATCGCATCACCAGAGAGTCCAGAATAAGAAAAAGCAGGAAGTTCAATGGGCATGGGCTGGACTGGCATAACTGATGCAGTGGCTGACTGGGCCGCATCGCCAGGTGTAGCAACAGTGGAACTTGTGGACAAGTTAGTCTGGCTGTGCGTCCAAGGGAGTTTAGCGACAGGCAAAGGTAGGGGTAATCCAGAGGACTCGACTTCTGAGGACTTAGAGGAAGTTTCCAAACAGGGTTCAAGGCTACGAGACTATGGATAGGCTCGGTTTCTAGGAGGAGAGGGTTCAGGCTGTGGCAATTGGGTGGAGAGGTGACCTGTAGAGAATTCAATAGACTTGTCAGCGTCTTTTGTTATAATAGAGTCATATAAAGGCACATGCTTATGTAAACTGTAGTCACATTAGGAAACGTTGTCATGATCAAGATCTGAATAGGACTGTAATAGTGGCACGTGACTGGTACTGGCCACACAAGAGTTATACACGGGCAACTGGTCAGCGGTTTTAATGCAATTCTGGATGCAGGTCTGGGACCAATCTCCTCTGCAGCCCAGTCTATGTGCGGGTTGTGAAGTTTAAGCCAGGGATACCCCAAGATAAGGGGATAAGCAGGAGAAGAGATCAGGTAGAAGCTGATTGTCTCCCTGTGAAATTCTCCAATGGTCAGGGTAATAGGTACCGTGCACAAGGTCACCAGACCCATGGATAAGGGAGAATTATCAACGGCTAAGACTGAGAAGGGTCTGTGTACCTTAGTCACCGGAATCTGTAGACTGTGTGCTAGGTCCCTATCAATGAAATTGCTAGAAGCACAGCAAATGTAGGACTTGGCCCCGCCCCCAAGCGCCCGCGTTATTGGATTCGATTGACAGCAGCGGGAGCCAATGGCTGCACTGCTATCAATCTATCCAATCAAGAGCCGAGAACCCGGGGCAGAGGAAGAGCGCTTCTCCGCCGCGGGAAATTCCAGGACCCAGGTGAGTAAAACGGGGGGCCTCTCACTAGAAGAAGTTTTTTCACCTTAATGCATAGGATGCATTAAGGTGAAAAAACAGGAGGGTTTACGACCCCTTTGAGCTTAAAGTATAGCATACAACTATTGCTAAAGTTAGAAAACACATGGGGGGTAACCAGAAAAATGGTCAGAAGGGTTTACGTTGGGCTCTGGCTCCTGCGTTACTGTTGGAGGTGCGTTTACACGCACAGACAGTTCCTGGACTTGGCGTCAGTTTGCAAATTTCCTTAGCAAATAAACGGGCCTGTGCAGAGTCCATCTTCACAGAAATTTTTTGTTAAAGGCTTGTGATAATGTCACGAATGTCACATCTACCCCAATGCAGGTGGTCAGACGCTATAGCTAGCTACTTTGTGCTTCACCTATAGCAGCCCCCTTTCTCTTAAGGCAAGCAGGCCTACCACTACTTAGTTTCCCCCAGGACTTATACACAATGCTATAGTGCCTGGCCACCACACCAGGGCAGATGCGAACAGAGCAAAAAACAGACTACTTGCAGTTTAGCAGACAGATAGCGTGGTTCTATGACAGTCCAGGTAAAAGGCAGGCTGAGTTCAGGGAATAGTCCAATATCCGATCCGGGTCATACACAGGGAAATCCAACAGCAAAGCAGGACAGACAAATGGGAGGCTTGATCAGGAACAATGCAGGTAACTCTGCCTCTATCACAAGCAAGGGATAGAGTGTTCGGTTTGCTTTTAACGGGTGACTGACCATCAATCACCTTGCAGGTGAACACAGACAGGGAGAATGCAACAGCCCACAAACGGATGCTGAAATGGGGAGCACGATCCTGACACCTTCATTGTTGCAGTGCATGAGAGTGAAAAGGGAATGTCATTCAAATGTCAAAAGAAAAATAGGGTGTTAATAGATTCAAATTATTTTATTTTTTATCTCCTTTATGTGCCCAAAAATGTTTGTGAACCTTAGGCATTAGTGTCTATAGGTTCTTTTGTAAAGGGGTGTTAGACCAGCTCCTAGTTTGGTCACTAGGTGGCACCCTTCCCCAAGTTATAAATAGCGGGTTAAGTTGGAGAGTAATGCCCCGTACACACTAGCGGAAATTCCGCCAGCAAAAGTCCGATGAGAGCTTTTGGTCCAAAATGCGACCGTGTGTATGCTCCATCGGACTTATGCTGGCGGAATTCCAGCCAGCAAAAGATTGAGAGCATGTTCTCAATTTTTCGATCGGAAAAAGTTCCGATTGGAAATTCCGATTGTCTGTACCAATTCCGAAGCACAAAATTCCTACGCATGCTCGGAAACAATTCGACGCATGCTCGGAAGCATTGAACTTCATTTTCACGGCTGGTCACAGTGTTGTATGTCACCACGTTCTTGACGGTCGAAAGTTCGGCTTTTGTGTGTATGCAAGCCAAGCTTGAGCGGAATTCCGTCGGAAAAACCATCCAAGATTTTTCCGACAGAACTTCCGCTTGTGTGTACATGGCATAAGTCAGTCTGGTGGGAACTTTGAAGAAGAGAGGAGATAGTCGTATAGCTGGTCCCTATAGGACTAGGTGGGGAATGCTTAGGAATCCTGATGCCCGAGAAGCATTGAAAACCAAATGGACTCGTCTCTGATTTCATGGGTGGCCTATCCCGAAACTGGTACCGGCTCAAGTGTTGTGTCAAGGTACAGTGCATGTTTTGGTGAACTGAATACTTTAATGCTCCCTCAGGGAGGGGGAACCCACACTAGTGTAGAAATTGGGCAAGAGGCCTGTTAGTGATACAGAATATAAACAAAAAAGTCAGTGCTACTACCCATACATCACATAAAAAGCAGAGCTCCTGGGTGCTCGATCCACAGTCGCTGGCTGAGTAGAGAAATGAGGAAAAGATGTTGTTCTTAAAAAATGTTGTATTTATTAACAAGCCACAGTGACCAAACGCAAATGAGAACAGTTGACGTCTTTCAGCCTATAAGGCCTTAGTCATAACCATATTACAGACATGAAACTTTGAAATAAATAGTAGCTCTAAGGATCACTGGCTCCACCCATTAATTGTCTTAATAGACTGCAGGCAATTATCCAAAAAAGGGGAATCAGCTATACTGCATATAGGGTGATTCATATGTATGTATGTTAGTGGAACCCAGGAATGCAATGTTGTGCCAACATTTTCTTGTCCCTGCCTACAGTATGTTTATTATACTTACTTACTATGGTAGGGTGGTAGGGTGAAGTTATAGCTGCAGTTATGGTTAATGCCAATTAAATCATGTTAAAGAAGTCATCTTGTTTTATCAACTCCAAAGGAAGCCATCTTGCTGTGTGCTAGCGGCCATGGAAGAAGAAATTTGTTTTGTGGTACCGACCATAACAGGATTCATCCTGTTTTAAAAGCCACCAAAGGAAGCCATCTTGTTTTGTGGTTTCAGCCATTGAAAGGGCCATCTTGTTTTATGGTAGCAGCCATGGAAGGGGCCATCTTGTTTTGTGATGTAAATTGATGGAATGGTAGAGCAAAGTTTTAGCTGCAGTTATGGTGCATGCCAGGGAATCCTCTAAGAACTTAGTCCAAGTCCATGTAGACTACTTTTTGTGTTCCTATTATGTTCTGTAACATTGTTTTTTCATTTTAGAACCCATGATACACTCACTTTCAGAAGTGTCCACCATCTTCATTACTGCTGATGGAGCAAGAGATTGTATATATGGCCTGAGAGGTCATGGCTGCATCCATCTCCCGCTCAACTTTGAGGTCCATGGGTTCATGGTTTGTGTTTTACTTGAATTAATGGGGAATTTTGGGAATGCCATAAGACTTTTGGAGGAGTAGGACAAGATAATAACATTGTGGTATGTATGCAGAAATAACTTCGAGAGTCAGCGAGATGGTGAGAGTGGAGATTAATGACTCGTGATTAGTGTAGCGCCTGTGCGCCTTTCTGTGGTATATAGGGACCTCGGTATATGGAGTAAAACATTTCGTCTCCAAGGCCCTCTCACAATGATTTATTGAGTAAGCGGTAAAGAGATAAAAAAAAATCTATATTAATAAAGCAAAGATGTCTCCATTGTACAATTTTAGTCCCTTGCTGAAATTCAAAAAAAAAATTCTAGAAAATAAATCAATGCATTGCTCGGGGCTTATATGCTGCGATTGTTCATACACACTATGAAAGACAAAACAGTTTTGCATTTTTTGGGGATAATAATAATTAATTTTGATTTGATAGCTCCAAAACAAAGCCCTCTCATTTTGTGATACCAGCCATGGATGGGGCTAACTTGTATTGTGGTAGCAGCCATGGAAGAAGCCATTTTGTTTTGTGCTACCAGCCATACGAGAATCCACACTGTTTCTGATACTACCTATTAAAGATGCCATCTTATTTTTGATATCACCGAAGGAAGCCATCTTGTTTTGTATTTCTAGGCATGGATGGGGCCATCTTGTTTCTGGTATCAGCCCTTAAATAAACCATCTTGTTTTGATAGCCTCAAAGGAAGCCACCTTGTTTTGCAGTTCTAGCCATGGAAATGGTTATCTTGTTTCGTAGTAGCAGCTATGAAAAGGCCATCTTGTTTTGTGATTCCAGACAAGGGAAGTTGACACCAAGAAGCCATCTTGATTTTGGTGCCAGCTTTAAGAAGCCATCTTGTTTTATCAACTTCAACAAAACCATTTGTTTTGTGGTACCAAGGCCAACTATAACAAAAGCCATCTTGTTTTGATAGCCCCAAAGTAAGCCATCTTGTTTTGTGGTTCCAGCCATGGAAAGGGCCATCTTGTTTTATGGTAGCAGCCATGGAAGGGGATATCTTGTTTGTGGTTCCAGGCACGGGGCCATCTTGTTTTGTGGTAGGTGCCACAAAGAAGTCATCTTGTTTTGTGGTACCAAACATGAAAGAAGCCAACTTTTTTTGATAACCTCCAAAGGAAGCTATCTTGTATGGTAGCAGCCATGAAAGGGGCCACTTTGTTTTTGTGGTTCCAGATGTGAGGCCATTATGTTTAGACATCTTACTTCTGATACCAGCTGTTAAATAATTCATCTTGTTTTGATAACTCCAAACGGATGTTCTCTCGTTTTGTGATTCCAGCCATGGAAGGGGCCCTTTTGTTTTGAGGTAACTGTCATGGAAAAGGCCATTTTGTTTCATGCTCCACCCACTTCTGTAGTTTTCTGCAGGCAGCCTGTTGAGGGTGGAGCCTGATGGGCCCCTCCCACAGCTCTGCTCTCTGCACAGCGATGATGTCACTACTACTTTTACAAGCTAGTATCTGGGTTTGTAAAGGCATTTGGTGCTCACAAATTAGAATTATATCCTTTGTGGCTATTGAGAAATCTATTTGAATGAAACTTTTCTTGCCTGAAGTTCAGCTTAGCGAGAGATTAAAATCACCCGTGTAGCTAATCCCACATTTGCTAAATTAGTGCCAAGACATATACCGAATACAAATTCACTAATGACAATTTATGCTGGTTCTGTTCCCAAGCCCGCATTCCGCCCATAACTGTGGGGCCGCAGTTTAAAATGTATTTAGCGAGGAGCTGCATATGAGCGATGAAGTTGTCTCGGCGGGAGGCGACTACCCTACTGGAGGAGGGCGAAGGGTCAACAATGCTACTTGACCGGCTAAAATGCCTCGGAGATATTGACTTGTGCGCGCTGGTCCCCAGATAGAGAAAAAACAGACGAATGCCAGCATTAGGATGATGCAGGGAATGTGCTTCACAGCTGGGGCTCCCGTTATGAGATGCAAATCGAGCAGATGGGAGGTAGGATGCTGCTTAATTACCCGGAGGGGGGGTGGGGGATGCCGGCCTCTCACAGTCCTCCATCCGTTGACTCAATCACAAGCAGCTACAAAAAAATGTCTCTGCTTAAAGGGAAACGATAATCCTTTCATGTGCGATCAATATACAATAGTCTTATCAATGTGCGTTAAAGCTGAACTCCAGGCAGATATAAAAGGCACAAACGAATGCAGTTCTGTAATCATGAATCCATCATTAAATGTATTTTCTCAATACAAGCAGTATAAGAATGTGAATGAATGTGACCTGATATCAACCTATACTGTACAGCAGGGCTGGTGTATGAGAGGATAAAGCAGCATGAGGAGCCAATTAGTTCAGAAGCATGCTGATAGGAGGACAGAGCAGAGTGACAAAGAATTGAGTTCATCACTGTGCTGCCTCTCCTTTCATTGGCCAGACCTAGATTGGGGGCTTGTCCGGGACAACCTGGCCGGACCCAGAGGAAGTGGGTTGAATGATGCTGGCCCTCAGACTGAGGACATCTAGTGGCAGAAAAATGTGCTGCAGGGGAAATCTCAGTATTGAAGGTGAATATTTAAACAAAAGCTGATTTTGTTTTTTAATCTTTTTAACAGGCTATTCATTTTTCTATTGGTATTTTTATGGAGTTCTGCTTTTTAGTGTACCAGGCAAACAGGTAAATACACAATGATTTCTAATTCTGTTCAGCCTTTCTGGTGATTTACACACTGCACTGCAAGTGACATATTCCATAATTTATAGGCTATAATGCAGGCGCTTTCATGCAATGAGGCGTGCAAGCCTTAAGGCACCCCTTCAATTTTTTTATTGGATTAATGCATGAAAAACTGGGCCTGCACTATTTTCCGCAACGGTGCACGCTACCGTGCATGCAATATGTGTTGTGATGGACTTTAGTGCAGGCGCATTAGCAGCTACTGTACCTGTGCATTGGGTTAGCATTCCTAAAGCAGACCTAAAGCTCACTTCTGCTCCAGCAATGTGATGTGCTGGAGTTCCACCATTGGTGCCAACATCTTTGCCCTGGCTTCTTCTGTATACAGGGTCTTCGGCTGCTTTAATTGGCTAGTGCGGGATGATGTAACTGCTGTGTATGCGCATTGTAATTCATTCATCCCAGAACCAAGGTGTGTTGAGAATTAATAATGGGATGCACATGTGCATTAATTCCAGCATCAAGACGTGCCAAGAATGTCCACTGAGATGTGAGTTTCTCTTCTGCAATAAAGAGCCCACCTGGTCATATTTTATTTTTACTTTTTAATTTTAGTTCCACTTAAAGCTACACAAGTGTTAGGCGTGGTCAGTCAAGCCACCATGCTGTCCAGTGTGCACTGACTAAATACACATATACACAGTTTGTGGGCACCTGATCATTGCATCTAAATAAACTTGGTGCACATTCCATTGCAAAGCCATAGGCATTAATATGGAGTCTGTGGCTATACCAGCCTCCACTTTTCCATTTTTCACAAGATTTTGGAGCGCATCTCTAGGAATTTGTGTCCCTTCAGCCAAAAAGAGGATTTGTGAGGTCAGGTACTCACATCGGACTAGGAGACCTGGCTCACAATGGGTGTTCCAAATCATCTCAAAGTAAATTGAGGTCGGGGCTCTGTTCAGGTCATTTATAGTTTTCTACACCAAACGGGTCAAAGGTGTTTAGTAGGGTTAAGGTTTGGGCTTTGTGTATGCCACTCAAGTGTCTCCATACCAAACTGGTTAAAGATGTTCAGTAGAGTTGAGGTCAGGGCTCTGTGTAGGCCACTTAAGTTCTCTCATACCAAGCTGATTTAAAAACGTTCAGTAGGGTTGAGGTAAGGGCTCTGTGTAGGCCACTCGAGTTCCTCCATATCAAGATCAAGATATTCAGTAGAGTTGAGGTCAGGGCTCTGTGTAGGCCACTTAAGTTCTCCCACACCAAGCTGGTTAAAGATGATCAGTAATGTTGAGGTGAGGGCTCTGTATAGGCCACTTGAGTTCTCTCATACCAAGCTGATTTAAAAATGTTCAGTAGGGTTGAGGTAAGGGCTCTGTGTAGGCCACTTGAGTTTCTCCACACCAAGATCAAGGTGTTCAGTAGGGTTGAGGTAAGGGCTTTGTGTAGGCCACTCAAATTCTCCCACACAAAGTTGGTTAAAGGTGTTCAGTAGGGTTGAATTCAAAGCTCTGTGTTGGCAACTCGAGTTCCTCCATACCAAGGACTTAGGACTGGGCTTTGTGAAGGCCATTTGCGTTCTTCCATACCAAGCTTGTTACATTTTTCACTAGGGCTTAGGGAAGGATTATGTGTAGGCCACTCTAGTTCCTCCACATAAAACTGATCAAGCCATATCCTTATGGAGCTGACTTTGTACACAGGGACACAGTCAAGCCGAAACAGAAACACACTATTGTTTATATGTGTATGATTTGGTCTTACCAGTACCTTTTTACTCTGTAAACACTTGAACACAATCAATTGTAGGGGGACCCACACCATGGGAAGGTGTGATAATCATGTGTGCACAATTCTTGGCCCTATTGCGCACATATGCATATGCAGTCACAACCTGTACATAGAAACCGGGCTTCTACAACAACAAATTGCTTGGATTAACCTCAATTCCCTGTATCTATAATGACACGTACATTTCCCTATCCATCGGATGAATGTTGGCAACTAGTGACTCACAGGAAGGAAGGTGTTAACACAGCAGGCTCGACACCCCGCTAATGCACACTTTTATGCCTTCAGGGCTTTAGAAAGTCGTTCCCATCCAGTCAGACATGACTTATTGCAGATGTCTATGAAGGCAATAAGCAGCTCGGTAATATTTTAATGGAAAAAAAGGGCATATTTTTCATGTAGCAAATGTGGCAATTTCACAGAGAAGAGAGAAGCAATTTCCTTCTCTTGTTCAAAGGAGACATTTTTAGTAATAGAGGCAGCACGTCCCTCTTCTTCCTCTTCTGATTTCTCGGTGAACCCCCCTTAGGTCTAACCTATTAACTGGCAGAGGACAAGAAAACTTGCATAATATCTTGTGATATTAAGTCAGCTGAGCAGGCGGGGGGGCAACGAGGATGGACGATCTGTAGTCACCTGCGGCGACCAATTAAAATCTCCTAAAGTGGACCTTCTCTGCAATTTTAAAAGAGAGCTGTAGTCTTTTATATATACAGTATCTCACCAAAGTGAGTACACCCCTCACATTTTTGTAAATATTTTATTGTATATTTTCATGTGACAATACTGAAGAAATGACACTTTGCTACAATGTAAAGTAGTGAGTGTACAGCTTGTATAACAGTGTAAATTTGCTGTCCCCTCAAAATAACTCAACACACAACCATTAATGTCTAAACCGCTGACAACAAAAGTGAGTACACCCCTAAGTGAAAATGTCCAAATTGGGCCCAAAGTGTCAATATTTTGTGTGGCCACCATTATTTTCCAGCACTGCCTTAAACCTCTTGGGCATGGAGTTCACCAGAGCTTCACAGGTTGTCACTGGAGTCCTCTTCCACTCCTCCATGATGACATCACAGAGCTGGTGGATGTTAGAGACCTTGCGCTCCTCCACCTTCTGTTTGAGGATGCCCCACAGATGCTCAATAGGGTTTAGGTCTGGAGACATGCTTGGCCAGTCCATCACCTTTACCCTCAGCTTCTTTAGCAAGGCAGTGGTTGTCTTGGAGGTGTGTTTGGGGTCGTTATCATGTTGGAATACTGCTCTGCGGCCCAGTCTCTGAAGGGAGGGGATCATGCTCTGCATCAGTATGTCACAGTACATGTTGGCATTCATGGTTCCCTCAATGAACTGTAGCTCCCCAGTGTCGGGAACACTCATGCAGCCCCAGACCATGACACTCCCACCACCATGCTTGACTGTAGGCAAGACACACTTGTCTTTGTACTCCTCACCTGGTTGCCACCACACACGCTTGACACCATCTGAACCAAATAAGTTTATCTTGGTCTGATCAGACCACAGGACATGGTTCCAGTAATCCATGTCCTTAGTCTGCTTGTCTTCAGCAAACTGTTTGCAGGCTTTCTTGTGCATCATCTTTAGAAGAGGCTTCCTTCTGGGACAACAGCCATGCAGACCAATTTGATGCAGTGTGCGGCGTATGGCCTGAGCACTGACAGCCTGACCCCCCACCCCTTCAATCTCTGCAGCAATGCTGGCAGCACTCATACGTCTATCGCCCAAAGACAATCTCTGGATATGATGCTGAGCATGTGTACTCAACTGCTTTGGTCGATCATGGCGAGGCCTGTTCTGAGTGGAACCTGTCCTGGTATACCGCTGTATGGCCTTGGCCACCGTGCTGCAGCTCAGTTTCAGGGTCTTGGCAATCTTCTTATAGCCTAGGCCATCTTTTTTTTTTTAAATTCAATACTTTTTATTCATCTTCATACAAAATACATCACATCTCATATTAAACAATGTACATAAAACCTCATAGTAACACAATCATCTACTACCCTACAAGATGTATATGTCCACCCTACCGGGTATATTCTGCTGAAAAGACAGTTTATGCTAGAGGAGGGAATATAAAGGAATTTAAAAAAATCTGGACTCCATGGATTGAGAAGGTAGAACATCTTAGATAGAATATAGGGGAAAAAAGAGGATAGGGAAAAGTGTAAGATCCAAGTTTAAAGTAGAGATGTGTGTGCAGGTAACTAAGACATAGAGTGGGCTGACCACCAGGCTTATAATTCTGTGTAAAGGGGGGTATAAAAGGGAAGAAAGTCAGCAGGCCATCTTTATGTAGAGCAACAATTCTTTGTTTTCAGATCCTCAGAGAGTTCTTTGCCATATATATATATATACAGTGGGGACGGAAAGCATTCAGGCCCCCTTAAATTTTTCACTCTTTGTTATATTGCAGCCATTTGCTAAAATCATTTAAGTTCATTTTTTTTCCTCCTTAATGTACACACAGCACCCCATATTGACAGAAAAACACAGAATTGTTGACATTTTTGCAGATTTATTAAAAAAGAACAACTGAAATATCACATGGTCCTAAGTATTCAGACCCTTTGCTCAGTATTTAGTAGAAGCACCCTTTTGATCTAATACAGTCCCTGCAGCTGAAAAACACCCCCATAGCATGATGCTGCCACCACCATGCTTCACTGTTGGGACTGTATTGGACAGGTGATGAGCAGTGCCTGGTTTTCTCCACACATACCGCTAAGAATTAAGGCCAAAAAGTTCTATCTTGGTCTCATCAGACCAGAGAATATTATTTCTCACCATCTTGGAGTCCTTCAGGTGTTTTTTTAGCAAACTCCATGTGGGCTTTCATGTGTCTTGCACTGAGGAGAGGCTTCCATAGACGCAGATTCTCTGCGTCTAAACCTTTTAGAATTATGTTGGTTAAACCATTAGGTGAAATAAATAATCTCGCAATTGTAAAGCTGAACCCAGCATAGACATAAAATACCACCCATGGGTTCAGTCATGTATTAATAAAAACAAACTTATTTATATTATTTAATATTAAAATGTTACCAGCGTTGGTCTTCTCACATCCTGTAAGTCAAGAGGTGTCAAGGCACGATCTCCTCCATATATTCATCCAGTAAATCTGCTGGTACATTCGCTCTGTGTGAATAGGGCAAAATTGAATGTTCTCCTTCTATGTTCTCTACAGGTCGAATGTTATAATTTATAAAAAGATAAACTTAAAAATGCCAAATTATGGCCACTAGATGGAGCTGAGGAAAAGAAATACTTCAACGCCATCTAGTGCACGTGCCGAACGCAAGGCGGATTCTGGCCTGCCAGTCCATTTCATGTGGCCCTCGCACCTCTCCTGCAGCTGCAGCACCAACCTTGTCTCCGCCCCCACCTTGTCTCAGCAGGAGAACAGAACTCCTCCACCAGATCCTGCGCTTCTCCATGGAGCCGCAGAGAGGCTCGTCTCTGCCCCCCCAGGGCCAGACTGGCCTACCGGGATACCGGGAGATTTCCCGGTAGGCCGCCTGAGTTGCTGCGGCTGCAGTGCTCCCCTCCTGCTCCTGTGTGTCACGGCCTGTGTTCTGTGTCTGTGTTCGGCGGCCGCGCTGTAACATGGTCCCGCCCCCCTAGACCGGCTTTTGTGATAGTGGATAGAATCAGTGTTCCGCCTATCACACGAGCCGGTCTAGGGGGGCGGGACCATGTTACAGCGCGGCTGCCGAACACAGACCCAGCCACCTCCGTGACACACAGGAGCAGGAGAGAGGGACGGAGCAGGAGAGAGGGATACTGTAGATGCCCGCCCGTACAGTCCGCCCTGTGTGCCTGTATAGGAGGATCGGCGGGGGGGGCGCATATAGAGGAAATTATCTTTCTATATTCCTCCATGCAGCCGCTGAATACTTGCAGGAGGGAGAGGAGGAGAATCAAGTATTCAGCGGCTGCATGGAGGAATATAGAAAGCTAATTTCCTCTATATGCGCCCCCCCGCCGATCCTCCTATCCAACTTCTTTTACTGGCCCCCCCAGTTCTCCCTGTGCTCCCTGGCTCCCCCCCATGCTCTCCTCCCCTCACAGTTCTCTCCACCCCTGTTTTTTCTGCCCCCCCTGCTCTCCAGCTATCCCCATCCTACTCTAGCCACCATCCCAGTGCTCTTCACTCCCCCAGTGCTCTCCACCCATGTTCTTTCCCCCCCCCCAGTGCTCTCCAGCTCTCCCCATCACTCTCCAGCCCCCACCCCAGTGCTCTCCGCCCCCCACAGTGCTCTCCAGCCCCCCATTCTCCGCACCCCTGTTTTCGGTCCCCCCCGGTGCTCTCAAGCTCCACCCATCGCTCTCCAGCCCCCCCCCCCCCGTGCTCTTTGCCCCCGTGCTCTCCACCCGTTTTTTTTTGGCTCCCCCTCCAGTGCTCTCAAGCTTCCCCCCCAGCACTCTCCGCTCCCCACCCCTGTGCTCTCCAACCCCCGCCAGTGCTCTCCAGTCCCCCGTGCTTTCCACCCCTGTTCTTTCTGGCCCCCACTGGTGCTTTCAAGCTCCCCCCATTGCTCTCCACTCCCCCCTGCTCTTTGTACCCCCCAGTGCTCTCCATCCCTGTTTTTCTGCCCCTCCCCCACTGGTGCTTTCAAGCTCTCCCCATTGCTCTCCACTCCCCCCTGCTCTTTGTACCCCCCAGTGCTCTCCACCCCTGTTTTTCTGCCCCTCCCCCCGGGGTTTTCTACCACCCCACACTCTTAGCCCCCACTTTTAACTGGAATTTGCATATATATATATATATATATATATATATATATATATATATATATATATATATATATATATATATATATATAAAGCCCTATGTGATTTCATACCTGTCTTATCTATATATAATACACTCTTCAAATGTGCATTTTATGGTTTTCCCTTTCATGAACAAGAAATCAATGACGTTATGCTGTTGCGGTGGTATAATAATGCTGTGGGGCTGGTATGAAATTTTTTCCAGGGCTGGATGTTATTCCCAGTCCGGCCCTGCTGCCCCCCATCCCCCTATCTCAGCATTTGGCAAAAGAGAGGAGGACAGAACTCTTCCACCAGATCCTTCACTTCTCGGTGCAGATGCAGAGATGCAGAGAGGCTCGTCTCTGCCCCCACACCCCCCACACCCCATCTCAGAAGTTGGAAAAAGAGAGGAGGACAGAAATCCTCCACTAGATCCTGTGCTTTTCTGTGCAGATGTAGAAAGGCTCGTCTGTGCCCCCCCCCCGCCATCTCAGCAGTTGGCAAAAGAGAGGAGGACAGTACTCCTCCTCCAGATCCTGCACTTCTCTGTGCAGATGCAGAGAGGCTCGTCTTTGGCCCCCCCCCCCCCCCATCTCAGCAGGTGGCAGAACAGAGGAGGACAGAAATCCTCCTACAGATTCTCTGCGTCTTTCTGTGGAGCTGCAGCACCCCCTCATTTCCACCTCCCCCGGTCTCAGCATTCAGCAGACTCTGGCAGCTGAATCCAGCCATCCTCTGATCCTCCTCCAGACCCTGCACTTTCTGTTTCCCAGCTCCGCTCCCAGCTTCTTCCCGCCAGCAGCACAAGGTAAGAGAGGTTCACTGTCATATAAGGGAAGGTAACAAGGCATATTTACAAGGGGAGTGGGACTTTGATATTTATTGAATATAAGGGAAGGTGGGGGGACTCGTGACTTCTCATGGCATAGCTCCCAACTGTCCCTGATTTGGAGGGACTGTCCCTGATTTGGAAAAATGTCCCTCTGTCTCTCATTCCTCCTCATTTGTCTCTCATTTTGGTCTGATCTATATAGTTGTATATAAAATGCACTTTTTATCTTTCAAAAAGTGTTCCCCAGAGCTAAACTTTCATCCAATTTCTAAATTGCTGCATTTGTAAATTCCAAAAGCCAATGTAAAGGAATAGTAGTGGTAAAAAGCACTTGTGGGTTTAACCAATAATTTTTTATTTATACAATTCTCCTTTAAGGGGCGTGGCAGGGGGTGTGTCCTATGCCTGCATGCTTTTGCTGATAGGTGTCCCTCATTCCCATTTCAGAAAGTTGGGAGGTATGTCATGGTTGGGGGGGGCACTTGATATCTGATGTAAGGGAAGGGGTGCGCTGGACATCTAGTCTTAAAGAGACAACCAGTCCTTGGAGGTCAACCATAATGCCCATGTGGCCCGCAATATGAAATTGAATTTGACGCCCCTAATCTAATGGTTATGTTGTGGTATTGTAGGAAACCATGAAATCAGGCCGAGACAGAAGTACAGTTAAATCACACTTGTTTAAAGCGGGGTTCCACCCAAATTTTGAACATTATCTCTATGCATTCTCTTCCTTGCCTAGATGCTGACATGCTGTGTAAAAAAATTTAAATTGCCGTAATTACCCTTTTTTTTCTAATCTTCTTAGCACTTCCTGGTTCTCCTCCCATGGGAGTAGGCGTGTTTCTAGCCTCTCCCAGACCTCCCACAGTCCCCTGGGAGCCAGTCTCAGGCTTCCCAGCATGCATTGTGCAACAGCGTCATCACAACATCTCGGTGAATGCTGGGAGCACAGCATTCACCGCATCCAGGAAATACATGCTTGTGGGCTTCAAATGCCCACAATGAAGATGGAAACCGCCTTCAGTGAATTTTATAAGTTATTATTTACAACGAAATCGGACACAGGCGGACTTATTACACAGAACATGTGAGTAGATAATCATGAGAAGAAAAGTTTGTGAATGAACTCCAAAAAAAAAAAAAAACATAGATAGGTGGACCCCCGCTTTAATAATAAAAGTAAAAAGAACAAACATAGTCAGAACAGTTCAGTAACTGGAAGGGAAAGTCAGCCAAGCCAGAAGTCAGGGATCAATGTAGTGGAACAGCAAGCAGGATCTGGAGCCAGAAGGGATGTCAGCAAAGCAAGTCATGAACAGGATCGCAGGAGATAGTTTCTGTGTTGTTGACCAAGGCGAAGGCAGAGATCCTCTGGACTAGACGGCTTAAGTAGGCAGGACTGACGAGCAGGATCATCAACAGCTAAGTAACTGTGGAGAGATAGGAACTGGCAATTAGCCGACAGCTGAGCAGCCAGCTCAGAGAAAGACAGGTATTTTCCCAAAGTACTGTTCTTTTTTGTTTTTTTTATATATATAAATGAATAACATTTGACCTGTAGAGGAAGAGAATATTCGGTTTTGCCCCATTTGCACAGAATGAATGTACCAGCTATGCAATTTTTTTTTTTTTTTTTTATAAATACACCCCATATTTTCCTCAAATCCTTTTAGCAGGTAAATCAGTTCCTTCAGCTGTTTTGATGCAGGTTACCATTTAGGTGTCCCCTTCCCCCCCACTATGACTTTGCCTACCCATAATTCTCTCCGCCAGCATGCACATTGGCAATAAGAACGAGGCCCGGCCAGCTGCCCTCGCTGCAGCCCTGATTTATTGACTGCCCTAAATTTCCCCTGATCTTTATTTCCTATCTGCGCTTCTTAGTGCCGGCTATATTTCTGCGCCGCGTCTGGTTCTAGACGTAAATGTTCATTGCTAGCAGGAGCTATCAGGGAGAAGATTAAGTGGAGTAATTCCTCGTGAAGCTACAATGAATTGTCACTAATTACCAGCCAGTGCCGGTGGATAGTTTGGGGTCCCAGACCATTACTATCAGTCAAGAGGATCGTGTCGGAGTGAAGGGAGGCGTGCGTGCAAAAGGGAGATTTAATTATGCCGGTGTCAAGTCAAGAAGGCTTTTCGCGGAATGGGATTCGTCCTGTCGCCGACGTGCCGAGTCGCGCTCGTTTAGAGAGAGGGAGAATTGCGTGTTTTGCTTGTCTCTGGCTGTGAATTATAATAATTTCTCGCCGGAGAAACCCGCGGAGAGTTGCGAAAAAAAAAAAATCAGACGGGAACTTTGCAAGGCCGAAAAAACGCTCACACCATCTATATTTTATATTCGGCCTTATAAAGGATTAGCGTGTGGATTCTTTTTTTCGAGGAAAACTCTGCTTTTGTTAAAAAAAAAAATCGATATATTATTTATGCGCAAGGAATTTGCGCCATTTTGTGTTTTTAACAATTGCCTTTTGATTCTCTAACCCGCAGACATTATGACTTCATAAAAAACTGGCAAAGAAATATCAAAAATGCTGAGTTCTCCTAACCATGGCCGCCATCAGGTCTGGGACAAGGGGTGGGCAGGAGGGTCGGTTGCCCTGGGCGCAATGGTTTATTGCAGAGACGTGGGTGCCCTGACCCTAACCCTACAGGAAGGGAGGTAGAGGGGGCGCAGTTTGGCATTAGAGCACTTTTATTCACTGTTTGCTTACAGAACACCTCCAGGAATATAATTTCCTGTCCACGTGATTGGCTCATGGCTTTTGTCCCGCCAATTTTCCTTTTACAACTCTGTGATTACGGCAGGCAGACTCACCTACTTAGCATAAGGAGGAAGTGACTGAAATGCAGGTGCCAGCTTGCAATGCATATAAACTTTTTTGCTAAAAGTACAGTGAGGGGAAAAAAGTATTTGATCCCCTGCTGATTTTGTACGTTTGCCCACTGACAAAGAAATGATCAGTCTATAATTTTAATGGTAGGTTTATATTAACAGTGAGAGACAGAATAACAATAAAAGTATCCGGAAAAGAACATTTAAAAAAAGTTACAAATTGATTTGCATTTTAATGAGTGAAATAAGTATTTGAACGCCAATCAATCAGCAAGATTTCTGTCTCCCAGGTGTCTTCTATACAGGTAACGAGCTGAGATTAGGAGCACTCTCCTAAAGGGAGTGCTCCTAATCTCAGCTTGTTACCTGTATAAAAGGCACCTGTCCACAGAAGCAATCAATCAATTAGATTCAAATCTCTCCACTATGGCCAAGACCAAAGAACTGTCCAAGGATGTCAGGGACAAGATTGTCACAAGGCTGGAATGGGCTACAAGACCATCGCCAAGCAGCTTGGTGAGAGGGTGACAACAGTTGGTGCGATTATTCGCAAATGGAAGAAACACAAAATAACTGTCAGTCTCCCTCGGTCTGGGGCTCCAAGCAAGATCTCACCTCGTGGAGTTTCAATGATCATGATAACGGTGAGGAATCAGCCCAGAACTGCATGGGAGTATCTTGTCAATGATCTCAAGGCAGCTGGGACCATAGTCACCAAGAAAACAATTGGTAACATATTACGCCATGAAGGACTGAAATCCTCTGGGCCTGCAAGGTCCCCCTGCTCAAGAAAGCACATGTACAGGCCTGTGTGAAGTTTGCTAATAAACATCTGAATGATTCAGAGGAGAACTGGGTGAAAGTGTTGTGGTCAGATGAGACCAAAATCAAGCTCTTTGGCACCAGCTCAACTCGCCATGTTTGAAGGAGGAGGAATTCTGTCTATGACCTCAAGAACACCATCCCCACCGTCAAACATGAAGGTGGAAACATTATGCTTTGGGGGTGTTTTTCTAGGCAGGACAACTTTCCCGCATCGAAGGAATGATGGACAGGGCCATGTACTGTCATTTCTTGGGTGAGAACCTCCTTTCCTCAGCCAGGTCATTGAAAATGGGCCATGGATGGGTATTCCAGCATGGCAATGACATCCAAAGGTGTTTCCAGTTAATAGTACGGTTAATAATACAGCATGCAAAAGGGGATTTACAATTGTGCTCTTCCAACCTTGTGGTAACAGTTTGGTGAAGACCCTTTTCTCTGCCGGCATGACTGTGCCCCCGTCTAGAAAGCCAGCTCCATATAGAGATGGTTTGACTAGTTTGGTATGGATGAACTTGAGTGGCCTGCAGAGAGTCCTGACCTCAACCCTACTAAACCCCTTTGGGATTAATTGGAACATTAATTGTGCACCAGGTCCTCTCATCCATCATCAGTACTTAACCCTATAAATGGTGGCCAGCTCCATAAAGACATGGTTTGACTAGTTTGGTGTGGAGGAACTTGAGTAGCCTGCAGAGAGCCCTGACCTCAACCCTACAAAACACCTTTGGGATTAATTGGTACATTGATTGTGCGCCAGCTCCCCTCATCCATCATCAGGGGGTACAATGTACCCCATACCCATTCACATCGGGGAGGGTTGGCAGGATCTGGGGCTGTCTTGTTAAAGGGTGCTTCCAGATTCTGATAAGCCCCCTGCCCGCAGACCATGACAACCAATGGCCAGTGTTGTTGGGAAGAGGCCCTTGTCCCCAAAGGGTCTGGTATGGATTTTGGGGGGGACCCCAAACCAACTTTTTTTTTATTTTTCATCTATATTGCCAGGAGCCAGCAATACATTACAAGTTTATATTACATTTTTCCTTTAGAAATGTCATTTTGCTGTGGCACTGTTCTACGCATCATACAGATGCACCACTTTACAGGCAGACTAAGGGTACCCACCAAGCACGATATTTAAAGTGGATGTACACCCACTCTCATCCTTTCTAAACTACTGCCATAGTGGTTATCTCCCCACCCACCTCTACACTCCCCTTGTCAACATATATTTTCTTCTGTGTATTTCTTACACTGAACTTCTGCTATGATCACTAACATCCAGTCAAAATACAGAAAAGTCACCACATGACTTCATCATGCCCAATCATGCTGAGGTGTGGAGCAGCCAATCCTGGGAGAGCTGGAGAAGAAAGGAGGGGAGGATCTGAAATACACAGAATGTCTCTCTCAGGCTCCTGAACCAGATATGTAAATCACCTGTCACTCACAGCAAGAAAGAGAAATGGACTCCTATTTCTCTGTCTGTCTGTTTTTATCTCACTGAATAAAGATAAGAGGATTGCTCAGAGCTGGATTAACTCTTTGTGGCAAGACTGGGCACAGATTACATGAAATCCTATACTGTACAAGGTGCAAGCCTTATTTAAAAAACAATTTTTTCGGGTTTACATTCAGGAATATTTCATCTTTTTATTGTTTCACTTTAACCATTATTAAAATCACTTCTCCTAAAAAAACGTTCATTTTAAAAACTCATTTTTGCATTGATATATGTCCCCTGGGGCAGTACCCGGGTCCCCATACACTTTTTATAGCAATAACTTGCATATAAGCCTTTAAAATGAGCACTTTTGATTTTTCATGTTCGTGTCTTGTAGACTTTAATAGGGCTCGCATGTTCGCCTTAACTTTTTGCCTGTTCGCATTTTCTGTGGGGGTGTTCAGTCCATCCCTAATGGGGAGGTGCTGAACTCAAGTGACTGCACACAGCCCTGACCTCAACCCTACTGAATAGGTTTGGAACCCTAATTGCGAGCCATGTCTTCTCATCCAACATCAGTACCTGACCTTCCAATGTTCTTTTGGCTGAATGGCCACAAATTCCCACAGACACGCTCCAAAATGTTTTGGAAAGGCTTCCCAGAAGAGTGTAAGCTGTAATAGTTGCAGGGCTATAATGTCCATGGTTTCGGAATGGTATGTCCAACAAGCTCTTAGACCTCTGATGGTTGGGTGACCACAAACCAAAGCCATATAGTGTAGCTTGGTGACGTAGAGAGGATTTTGGGGTTTTCTCAAAGAGGGGGTTCCCTTTAACAAGTGATATTTTTCTAATTCAATTTCATAAAATATTTAGAGTGAAACTGCAGGACCAAGAAAAAAAATCACCTACCCATCCTCTACAATCTGTCCTGGTCACCCTGGGGTGTCTCGTCTTACCTTCACTGCTGCTCCTCATTGTTTAGATCAGGGCTTCATAACCAGGGTTCCTCCAGAGGTTGCTAGGGGTTCATTGAGCAATGAGCAACTTCTGCCTCTCACATAAGTTCCCACTGGCACCACTGATATTTTTACCTTTCTGTGAGGGAGTAATTCTTTCCAATGACCACAAGTGTAAGGTTAATTTTTCCCACTGACCATCATACTAATGCATCATGATGTAGATATAGTCATTTTTAGCAGCAGTTCCTTGAGACCGGAAAGTTATTTCAAGGGTTCCTCTGCTTTGAAAAGGTGGAGAAAAGCTGGTTCAGATCGACCAACAAAGAGTCATCGGCATTCGCAAGCAATGCCTAATGTTGGGGACAACTGTACACTAAATATCACCCTCCCCTGACCCCATGTGACAGCACCGGAGGTTGGTGATTGGCAAATCTGGCCCCTACATTGTGGGAAGGCAGGTGACATGTTATGTGCTCCTCCATACAAGGAATTACGAGAAGTGGTTGTGGTGTTTGGAGAGGTGGTATACAGTAGGTATAGGCATGGGGTGGTACCTAGAATGGAAGGGGGCAGTTCAGCAATTTTTTTTACAGATTTGCTTTATAAAGAAGCTACACGCTGAAACAAATTACTAATGTAGTATAAAAAACACTGGAATCCAAAATTTCCGATAATTCCGTTTAGCCAGATCAAGCAGGACTCAGGACTGCAACCTCTTACCAGTCAGTTAGTAGTTGGCAAGTTCACTTCCATTGATATACATCTCTCTGCAAGTATGCATGTCCTTATGTAGTCCTCAATTTTTATAAAACTTTATAAAGATTCAATACCTCCATGGAATGATTTAAAGCAAACAGAAATCCGCAGTAATATGGTAGGCTTTGAGTATATTCTAGAAGCTGTGATTAGATCTGATAGTACGTTAACCTTTAGAACTTTGAGAATATAAATAGATATAAGTTAAAGAAGACATATCACGTGTAAAATCTATCAACATATGGTGTAAAGAAATAATAAGTGATGAAAACAGCAGAAAATCTGTGAAGAATTGGCCACCGAGGTTTGTGGTGTAGACCATGAGACAAGCTGTGCCTAAAAATAGGTAAATGCAAACCGGTGAATCGCGTGGATGTGGAAGGTGGTAGAATTTTATAGACTGGGCGGATGGTGGAGGGAAAAAGAAAGGAATAGGAAGATGAAAAGCGGCATCTTGGGCAGTTTATAAATATGTTCTAGCATAATGTCTTGATCCTTTCCAGGTATTAGCAAAAATTGAAAAAAATATAGGCAAGAAAAGTATATACTATGGTAAATACTTAGGACAAAAAAAATACATAAATAAATAAAAAACAAGGGATTTTTTTTTATATGCTCAAAACCTCAGGAACAAGGCTCACAACAACACTATTAACAATATTATTATTTTTTTTACATACAAACAGGGCTGGCGCTACCGCTGGGCAAACTAGGCAGCCCCCTAGGGCGCACTGCCGCCTACGGCACAGCCACGACCGCTGGTTTCCCTACTCTCCGCCGGCAGGTGTCTGCTGCCGTATGGAGCCGTGCCATTCAGCCTTAGCAATCAGATCTATCAGACAAGGCTGAGCGGCAGTGGCAGTGTGGTCCCCAGACTTCCACCTCCACCGTTCCTGCCCTCCCTCCTTTTTGTGAAAGTCGTGCCTGGCTGGGGGTGGGGCAAACAGGTGATTAGTTGCTAAGACATTGGCGGTCCTAGCAACCATTCACGTGCTTGCCCTGCCCCCAGGCTCCAACATTCAGAGAAGGAGGAGGGCAAGGACGGAACTTCCTGCATCAGACCTACCCAGCCTGGGAAGGACATCACTGCAGGCAAAAAACTGGGACACAGGGCAGGATCTGCACAGATGTTTCAGGCTGACTGGCAGGGACTCAGGTAAGCTGAATATCTTGCTGCTGGTACCTGTAAAAATGTCTTTCCACCACACCTACCCCCGTACTGCCTCACCTACCCCCCATATTGTCTCACCTACCTCTCATACTGCCTCACCTACCCCCCTTACTGCCTCACCTAGCCCCCATACTGCGTCACCTACCCCCACATACTGCCTCAGTTCCCCTTCATACTGCCTCACCCACTCCTCCATACCACCTCAACTACCCTCTGATACTGCCTCACCTACTCCTCACCCCCCCTCATCATGGGGGGGGGGGGTTGCAAGTGGCTGGTCTTGTCTAGGGCACAAAATAGTCTAGCACCGGCCCTGCATACAAAGGTTAAAATCCAATGTGATAAAAACAAGTAGCAGAGTGTACGTCAGTAGTACCCCCTAGACTACGGCCATTGTTACCCTCTGCTAGCAGAGCAGACCCCCTGTTATGGATATATATATATACCAATGTCCATATATACTGAATCATACACAAGTTATAAAAGTTCAGGAGTCAAAAGATCTTTATTAATAGGAGGATCTGCAACTGTGCAGTATGCAGGCAACTATCCCAAGGTTCCAAGGAGTTACACAGTCTGTTGCCTACTCAGGAGACCTGGTGTAGCACCATTCTTAGACATACTTTATTGTCTATGTAAGTATGTGACCTTATGTCTTTATGCATTATCTTGGATTTTTCAATTATGTCTTTGGATACTAATATGTAAATATCCCCTAGCACCCCTGAGGTCCCAACACGTTTCACAGTCTTTTGCTTCCTCAGGAAACACTGGGGTGCTAGGGGATATTTACATATCAGTATCCAAAGACATAATTCATCAATCCAACATAATGCATAAAGAACTAAGATCACATACTTACGTACACAATAAATTTTGTCTAAGAATGGTGCTACGCAGGGCCCCCTGAGGAAGCAACAGACTGTGAAACACGTTGGGACCTCTGGATATTCCCCTGAATACTACACAGTTGCAGAATTTCCTGTTAGTGAAGATCTTGTGACTCCTTGCTGGCGTCAGTGAAAAAAAGAGGGCCCTGAGGGCCGGAAAAAGGCTAGCAAAGGGCCTCATTCGGCCCATGGGCTGCAGTTTGGAGACCACTGGTTTACAGCAATGGGCGTTGGGACTTATGTAGGAAATGGCAGATAATGCCCCTAGAACAGTGGTTCTCTTCCGTGCCTGCTAAAGATCTCTTAACCCCCGCCCCCAGAGCCTTCCTGCTGGCTTAGTGTCCACCAACCTCCCACAGATCCACCCAGCCTGCTGCAGAGCCTCCAGCCCTCCATAGTGCCCCCAACATCCAACAGTATCCCACACTGCCCCTCAATCTCCCAGAAAGCTCCCTAACGCCCTCCAAAAACCCCATCCTCCACAAAACCACCAAGTCTGCTGCAGAGTCCCCTAACACACTCCACAACTTGCATCTCCCCCACAGTGACAGTCAGCTTCATCCACAGCCTTCTGGCATTTCAATATATTATTATTATTATTATACAGTATATATATATATATATATATATATATATATATATATATATATATATATATATATATATACATATATATATGTGCTTGTGTTTGATGTGTCAGGTCCTCTGTTCTTGAGCTCACCCCTCTGCTAACAACTCTGTAATCTCTGACACACCTGGTTGAGCTGAGGATATAGATGCAGACACCCGCCCGTATAAAAACCCTTAAACGCAGCAACACATATACACCAGAAAGTGACTGAGACCTATCCAATTATCAGTCAAGTATATTAAATTGGTATAAATAAGAAGTTATATAGGAATATATGAGGAAGGAAAGGTTATACTGATTACCTGAGATAATAAGCAAGCTGCAAACAATGAACACTTTTTTAACCTACACAGGGTAGCCCAACCAAGGGGGTGGAGAGAACCTATAGGTGGTTACCACAGCTACAGTAAGCAGTCAGTCATACTAAACCTTGCTGGCCAGCTCGTTGGGGCCCTACACCCTGTGTTAAGAGTTGGTGAATGCAAAAGTAAAGTATTTCTAGTCCTTCTATTAGGCCACAGTGCATAGTTGGCCAGGGCCCACTCACTAGTCCTGTATAAGCAGAGGCTCTCCGTCCCTGCACCATGCACAAAGGGCTTCTCTCCTCCCCTCTGGTGGTATCCTCAGCGTGTGGCTCTTTACCGCACAGCAGGAGCCCCACAGTCCAAGGCTTAGAGATAGTGTTCGCTCTGCTTCCCCTGCTCTCAGAGAATTCCCACTCACTGTCCTCACTGCACTGTATCAGGCTTGGTCCCCCTGCAAAAAGAGAGCATTCTGCCTCCCTCAGCCCAGGAAAATTACTGCTGTCCCTCCTATTTATTGACTCTCTCTTGGGAATTGTAGTTTTCTACCAAACCTGTGGTAACAGCTCTGTCTCCCTTGTGAACTACACTTCCCACAATCCATTACGATTTTTATCAGAGTCTCTCTTGTACTCCATTTTCCCAAGTGCCCTCTAGTGGATGGAGGCAGAAATAACACTAGTATCTGTTTTGTAGATACACACACAGAAGCAGTAACAGCACAGTGAGACTGCAGTTGCTCCTCTCCTGCCCATTGAATACCAAGCTACCAGTGGCGGCCCGTCCATACGGGGCGCCGCTCCTCCTAACCCATGCGCCAGGCCCCTAATCTACATGCAGGGCACCAGACGCATAGATTGCAATGGGGGGTTTCTTTTTTTTTTTTTTCAGACGCACGTGATTAGAGCCTGAGGCTCTAATTGGCTTCAAAAAAGGGTGGGCTAGGGAGCCCTGAGCCCCAAGCCTACCCAGTTGTGTGACAATAGCGAATGAATATTATCTTCCTGATTCTCCTCCCTGCCAATCAAGAAAAGGGTCCTGAGACCCGTAACCCGTTTGGCTGATAGGAGAAGCGATCCCATTGACCACCGAGGAGGAGGAGGGAGGAAACGCATGGTAAGCCGCCAAAGCCGAGGAGGAGACGTAGGGTGAAGCCTCTGCCCACCACCTGGAGGAAGTGCTGCCCGCCACCTAGATGGGGAAATGACCGATCGGGGGGAGTTGCGGCGGGTGGATTGCCCCCCCAAAAAAGAATATAGCACCAGCCGACACTGCAAGCCACACATGTTTTGCATTCCTATACATTAATTGTGTAAGTATAAAAGAGGCCCTACCACAACCAACCTAATAGGACTTTGAAGGTACTACGCCAAAAGTTTAAAATTCACATTTTCATTTGTACAAAAGACTAGCACATAGGTGTCACTTGTGAAAGAACTGTAATTACATGTTTTGCCAGTTATAAATAAATATATCCCCAGATGGTCATTTGCGGTGTTCCATCTAGGAATCTCAGATGAGACAAAGCCCACTTCCTCAGGGACAACTGTCATAGAACCCTTTCATGGATATTTAGTGTACATGCAGGAAAGTGGATCCGCGACCACTTCATATCAGGGGAATCAGCCACACCCTATGATATATATATAATCTTAATAAGAAGTATATATAATTCCTTAGATAAGCTGAAACACTGGAATAAAAACCCAAAAGTTCCAAGGTGTTGCCGCCATCATATGGTACTGTCTTCAAGTTGGTAAAAGCATTCCCCATGTGTAATGCCTGATGGAGCTGCTGCTCCAAGCTGCAGATACATTGAAGAGGTCCATGACAGAGTTCTTTGTCAGTTCTCCCTGAGGAAGTGGACTTTGTCCCCGCGAAACACGCCGGAGATTCCTGCATGGAACACCCCATACGACCATCTGAGGATATGTTTAATTGTAACTGGCAATACATGTAATTACAGTCCTTTCACAAGTGACACCTATGTGCTAGGTTTGCTCTTGTTTTAACCTTCCTTTTTACAAGTCTTTTCTACAAACAAAATTGTGAATTTTAAACTTTTGGTGTGAGACCTTCAAAGTCCTATTGGGTTGGTTGTGGTAGGGAGTAGGGACTCAGTATCTTTTAGTGTCTTATATGAGGGGACGTGGTACCTGTAAAACTGTATGAACAACAGGGACTGCATTGTGTAGTCTCCTTCCCTCTTTTAATTCTTGTGTAAGTATAAACTTTATTCCTTACTGCTAGGGCACAGTGGTGTTGCGGGGGGGGGGGGGGGGCGTGTACCCGCCAGAGGGGTGACACCATCCATTGGGAACTGAAATCCGAACACGATGGTATTACTCTTCCCTGGTGTTGGGGGTGACACCAGAGAGCCCACGCCAGGTGACACCAACCCTAGTGACGCCACTGCTGAGGCAAGGGCAGTTTTGAAAGAATTTACCAGGCCCCAGTTCAAAGAGGTTGAGAAGCACTGCCTTAGAATCCAGAACTGCTGGGGGAGTCTGGTGGTGGCTTTTCAAAATAGGGAGTTCCCTATCCTTGAGATCTTTACTTTGGGTCCAGTCAATTTTCTAGAAACTAAGCAGGAAGAGAATTTGTATATCCGGGCAACCTAGGTATTTACAACCTAGGAGGCCTTCTTTGGGTTGCCCACCTCAATGTAAATGTGTCACCTAGCCCTCTGCAAAGTCAAAGATTTGCCTGCGGTCAGCGGCATCCCCAAGGTATGAAATGGCTTCCTCAAACATGTGACGGCTAAAGACTCTAAAATAGGCTCCTATTCCAAAACTAAGCAGGAACAGAACTGGTTGATAGGGGCCACTTGGTGGTTTTTTTTGAGTCAACCTAGGTGGCCATTTTTGGGTTGCCCACTTCACTGTCTTTGCACCACACAGCCCCCTGCAAATTCAAATATTTGCCTGTGGTCGGAGGCTATTTCAAGGCATAAAATTGCTTCCTCAAACTCGTAATGGCTAAAGACCCTAAAATAGGCTCTTATTCCATGGAGAACACCATAGGACTACATGTTTTATGTGCGCCAGAAAATAAATAACAGGACCCTGTGATAAATGGCTTTACAGGAAAGTCAGCTGCAGTTTTCCGTCAATTAATCTCTCAGTGATGACAAAATGTTGTTTAGAAGACATTGGAGACCCGATTTTCCCCTCATCACTAGCGCCTTGTCAATGCGATGCAAGCTGGCTGGTCCCACATCTCATATCAACCACCTCTCCTCCCTTTTCTCAGGAGCGACCCCCATTCTGAGCTAATTAACTGCCGGCCAGGAGCTGCTCCCGGAGCCAAGCTGGCCGGAGGATGTGCACAAGCTGGCCAAGATGATGAGCTTGTGCCATGGACGCAGAAGGAAGATATTGAATGAGACAGCGCTGACCCGAGGTGCTTGTAGACGGCATTAGTGTGAAAGAGATAGAGGCTCTTATGTTGGTTACAGTGCAGGCAGATGCAAGGCTTTGGGAGCAAGAACTGAGAAGGGGGTCGTGTTCACTCTTGAAAAAAAAATTACAGATGCACTACAGAAAAGCAGGTAAAGCTCAACTCCAGGGAGATATAAACGACACTAAGCTGTTTGCCTGGAGTTCTGCCGTCAAGAAAACTGGTAGCCAACCTATGTTTAACGTTTTTAGAAAAACATCAATCTTGGCCTACCCAATCTCTACATTTTGGACTACCCATTGCTGGACATTATTAGGGATGAGCGAAATTAAGAGTTTTAATTTTTCCAACATTTTGACCAAAATCGGAAATTTACTGTGAAATTCCACATTTTGGCAAAATGCACGAGTCAAAGCAAAGATAAGTAGGGTTTTGGTGTTTTTTAAGGGAGCAATGGGCTTTCCATATTGCCATTTTCTTAATGGTAAACCTAACCACTATAATCTCAGTTATGCTTTAACATGTTAATAGTGTATATATATATATATATATATATATATATATATATATATATATATATATATATATCTATATATATCTATATATATATCTATATATCTATATATATCTATATCTATATATCTATATATATATATCTATATATATATATATAGATATATATATATATCTATATATATAGATATATATATATAGATATATAGATATATCTATATATATTTATTATTTTTAATCGTTAGCATTCACCAAAATAATACCTGGTGATCCTTTTATAAAGGTAGGTTCAGGTATTTTCTGTTATCAGGTGATAACTGTCTCCCAATTGGGTTACTGCAATGTCATCCTGTCACGTGTGCCCCTAGTGGAGAATTGTTAGAAATTCTGCATATAGCTCTACAGAACAGACAGTGAACAGTCCACATGGGCTTTGCTGCTTAACTGCAGACAGGAAACAGGAGCTTTATTCAGGGGAAAAAACATAGATAATACCATAGATGCACCTACAAACTTATAAACACTGCCATCTACTGGTTGGAGAATATATCTCTACTAAATACTGTTGTACAGTAGTTGTTGCACAAAACACAATTCTGTAATCCATCAAGAATACAAGTCTTGCACACAGTATACAGGCATGTTCCACTGTTGCCATCACAAAGCCAATGCAGAGCACTGGAGTGCTACTCACACTGAAAGGCAGGCATGTAGACAGGAACTGGTGGAAAAAGGCTGGAAGAAATCAACAGGGCTAAGATGAAAAAAAAAAAAAATAATAATAATAATAATAATAATATCAGTCAAAGAAAATAAAAGTCAATTATCTGTGGTTCTCAACCTTTTTGAAACCAGGCCCAATAAAATTGTTCCAAAACATTCCATGCCTTCAACAGTACAAAATAAAGTGTATACAATAAAAGTATAGAAGTGCAAAACATGTATTAAAATGCTGGACGGCTCTGGATTGAGCTGTCAATGTGGGCTTTGTGGGTTGTGGAGTGGGTTAGGGAACTCTGCAGCAGACTTTGTGGTTTTGTAAGGGATGGGGCTTTTGGAGGGAGCTGGAGAGCACTGTGGGAGGTTGGGAGCACTATGAAGGGCTGGAAACTCTGCAGTAGGCTGTGATAGGTTGTGAGTGTGTGTGTGTGGGGGGGGGGCACTATGGCATCTGGGAGGCACTGTGGAAGGTTCAGGGATTTTAAGTTGGCTGGAGGCCGATGGTTTTCAGGGAAACTGAGGGCACTGTGGGCTTTTATGGGAGGTAGGTGGGCACTATAGGAGCTGGGAGGCACTATAGGATGTTAGATTCAGCCATCTGCAGGTGGCTGAAGGCTTGGCAGAAGGAAGGCCACAGCCCATTAGAGGGCCAAGATCCAGTAGTTGAGAACCACTTCTTTATGGTATATAATACAGTAATAAAAAATGAGATAATTAGATAACCCCTTTAAACAACCCTTTTGCCTTTATCCAACTGAATACAAAGCACAAAAATATCTTAAACATATATGGTGGGTAGGGGGGATGTTCCTTTCACAGAAAATCAGATAGATTCACACAAGAAGAAGCCTGCGATTACTTCATTTTACCAGTCAAGTTCCATGTCTCTGTGGAACTAGTGATCCACAATAAAACATTTAATTTATGTTACCCGGGAAGGCGTCTAAGTGGAATGCATGGGTGAATTACCTCACAAAATGATTTATATCTCGCCTATTTCTGAATAGATGAGGGCATTGACTTCAGGTCTCATAGATTTATTGATGTTGCCGTTCGACGTGCCGACGGCGGTTAAGCGAAGTGCCGAAACCTGTCACAGCCTAAGGTTCATTGTTTCAGAATATTGTGCTTTAAATTGCGCTTCTTGCTAACACTACTTTTAAGCTGGCATCACCTCGCAACCCACTTTTTTTGTGGCTGAATAGTTTAAAAAGAGATGTACTGTATGCTTTTCTTCGTTCTTTGTTATATCTCAGTGCTTCTGATCTGCAGTCTCTTTGCAGCCACTTCTTTTCTACTTGGCATTTCTCCAGGTGGGTTAACCAGTGGTGACAAGGGTGGACCATGACAGCTCAACAAGTGTCAGCAGGACCATGTATAGTCTCCACCAGAAGCACATGAGAGGGTGACAATGCAGAAGAGCAATTAGGATACAGGGGCAGAGGATTGTCATCCTATTACACTAGAGCAGTGGTCTCCAAACTGTGGCCCGGAGGCCAGATTTGGCCCCTTTCCTTGCTTTTATTCAGCCCTTGGGGCAATATTTCATGCTCTGACATCAACAATGGGGCATAATTCTCCCCACTGACATCAACAACGGGACATAATTCCTCCCAATGACAACAACAATGGGGCACAGCTGCATCCAATGACACCAACAATGGGGCACAGTTCTTCCCGGTGACACCACCAATGTGGCATGATTCTTCTCACCCAATGACACCAACGATGGCACGCAGTTCCTCTCACTGACACCAAAGATGTGGCATTGTTTGCTCTCCCTGATGCCAGGACATTTTCTACTTCCAATAGCCATCGTGGACCATCACACATTTTTTTATTACTACCAACCAGTAGTGTGGGGATGATAAAATCAGCAGTATTTGGACACAGGATTGGCTGCTTCTGAATGCCAGAGGTCTTCCATGGTCACACTAGGCTGTGACATAGCTGAGTAACTTTGGAACTGAAGTGTAAAGTCGACATACAAATCCCAAGCTTACTGATTGGATGGTGAAGAACTATCTCCCCACTGTTGAGGTCAAAACTCCTCTCTCTTCCTGTCAGAAGGTTCCCAGTGTTAGTCCAAGTTGTGCTGGAGACCTAGCTCAATTGACAGGATCAGTCATTGGTCTTCCAGTAGATCATGCCCAATGGTGGATGGGGGTGGTTGACCCTCTTTGGGGCTTGGGAGGCTACTTTTCCAATACGGCCTTATGGGCATTTCTGTGAGAAGGTTTGGGTAGGATAGAAGGAGCGCCCGGTGTCCAGAAAACTGCAACTTTGATGTATGGTTCATAAAATGTTTATTAAAAGTGTAAACATGTACATCTAGCCAATGCGTTTCAGGAGAATGTACTCCCTCTTCTTCAGGGCTGACAGATAAGCACCAAATTTTAAATACAAAAAAAAAAAAGGACTTTTTTTTCTGTAATACCGCATACACACGAGTGGACTTCTCGTCAGACTGAACTCCGAAGGACTTTTTGACGGAGTTCCGACGGAGTTCCAATGAAACGGACTTACCTACACACGATCACACCAAAGTCCGATCGTTTCGAACTTGATGACGTACGACCGGACTAGAAAAGGAAGTTCAATAGCCAGTAGCCAATAGCTGCCCTTGCGTTGTTTTTGGTCCGTCGGACTAGCATACAGACGAACGGTTTTTCGATAGGAATTGAGTCCGTCGGAAAGATTTGAAACTTGTTCTATTTCTAAGATGCGTCAGATTTTTCGACAGAAAAGGTCCGATGAAGCCCACACATGATCGAATTGTCCGACGGATTCGTTCCGTCGGACCTTTGATGCCGAAAAGTCCGGTCGTGTGTACGCAGCATTAGTCTAATAGTTGAGCCTGATCATTGGAGTTCTGGTGTGTAGAAGGGTACAAGAAGCTAATATGAAGACATATTCATGTACAATACTTTTACTAGCTGGATATAAAAAACGAAGGATTATTGATACATAACTGGCTCTTTAGGTACCCAGGCAGATACTGGGTGCTCTGCAGGCAATGGGCACACATTTTAAAGATCGACTAATAAACTGAAGAAAATGGGATCCTAGTGTAAAGAATTCTAGGATGAGCTTTCATGGAATGCTTCCACCTTCTATTCTGGTAAAGGTCTTTTTTTTTCTGTTTTATTGAGCAGTGAGAGAAGGAGGAAAGGCTGTGAGACGAGCAGCTGATTTGATTTCCTGTGTTGGCGTAGTAAAAAGGTTTTCTAAGGTGCGTACGGCGGTGGGTGAGAAATCACATTATTGTATTAAGTAGGAGATGCTCCATTCTGTTGACAGAACATCATTGGAGGTAGATGAAAGGTGTAAGGGTTCTATTACACTTGTGAAGGGTGCTAAATCACGTCGAGCGGACGTGGTAAAGGTGCCCTTATTTTCTTTTTATTTCCTCCCCGCCATCCTTCTCTCCCACATCTCTATTAACACTTCTTAACTCTTTCACCACAAGCCCAAAAACCTCACTTTTTTGTCTATTGCCGGTAATGTTTAAATCAAAGGCACACTATAATAGTTTACTGCTAATTATTTTTTTTTTTCATTTGTATAGATTATTAAAGCAAAACTTGCCTTTTAATCTGGAGCTGTCCAATGTAATTCTTACTCTTAACCACTAGATGTCCTTAGTCTTCCAAGTTGAATAACAGCTAGCTCCCCCTAAACCCAGACTGTCATGGACACGCCCCCTGGCATGGTGCCATCACACCGCCTGGGGTGGTTTAATCATGCTTCCTGGGCTCAGAATATTATGAATGGCACACATCATTAATTTTTATAGATTATTAAAGCAGAACTTACCTTTAATCAGGAGCTGTCCAATGTAGTTCTTTCTCTTAATCACTAGATGTCCTCAGTCTTCCAAGTTGAATAATGGTTAGCGCCAATCCGCTCCCTCTAAACCCAGACTGTAATGGACATGCCCTCACACCACCTGGGGTGGTTTAATCATACTTCCTGGGCTCAGAATATGATGAACGGTGCACACCATTATGTAGATGCTTCTAAGTCCAGGAGGAAAGACTGCCTACCAATGCTGCTGGATGAAAAGAGGACCGATGAGAAGACCTTGGATAAACATTATGTACTGTAACGTTAATATACTGTACATATTTTTTTACAGTGTGAGGGAGACTCGGGGGTGTTAAACACAGATATATGGTTCTGATTTTGTTTTTTTTATTGTTTTGTTACATATATGCAAAAAAGTCCCACACAATTGATCCCCAGAGCACTCTAGTTTAGCTAAAGTGACAGCATAACAGCAGGAGATAGTTCCTTTCAGGCATGTCGTCTCTGATTAAAACCTCAGAGATATGGAGATAGGGAAGGCGTCAGTACTAATTTGTGTGTATAGATTTCATCTTGAGCTTTTGAACTCTGTAAACAGTGGGATATTTGCAGCAAAGGAGATACAATAACCCATTTAAAATGGAGCCTAAAGTACCACCTGCTGGAAGGATTAAATACTACATTGTATTCATGAGAAATATTAAAAATTGAAAAACATTTTTAAATCCTCTCTCGCTCTTCCTCCATTTAATCTCTCTTGTATTTTATCTCACCTCTTCCCATCTCACCCTCTCCCTCTTTCTCCTCCATCTCATCTGTCTGAACTATCCTTTGTCTCCTCCCTCTTTAGCCCTTTGCTCAGATTTTCTCAAAAAAAATAAATAATGTTGCTTAACATTATTATTTGTAATCTTTACAATTATTACAAAATAAAGAAAATGTACAAACCACTACGCATATATTCATAGTATAGACAGGCATACCATACAGGCTCTGGTGTGGTGTGGTGCACCTGCCGATCCTGTACAGGCATGGCCCAGACTGGAGGAGAAATGAAAAGGGAGCAGAGGGTATGGTTGTTTAAGACAATGTTTCAAAACTCCAGTCCTCAAGTACCCCCAACAGGTCATGTTTTCAGGATTTCCCTCAGATGAAACATCTAGGGTAATTACTAAGGCAGGGAAACTAATCAAATCACCTGTTCAAAATAATTGAAAGCCTGAAAACATGACCTGTTGGGGGTACTTAAGGACTTGAGAAACATTGGTTTAAGGAATCCATTATTAGGAGTAGACCCATGGTCCACGGTGGTCACTGGGATTGTATAACCAGAATTAGCTCTTGTTGGGCAGTGTATATTTAAAGGGCCACTATTGCATATATCATTCTTGGATATACTAAGCTTGCAAGTATTGGTGTTGGGTCGGTGTGCTACAACATGATCTGGTGAGCACATTCTTATTAGTACACTATGTAAGTTCTGACTTGCAAAGCTCCAAACAATGAGTTGGAGAAGTAGAGGGGGGCACCAAAGTAAAAGATTACATGGGCAAAGCCCAGGTTCACTTGGAGTGACCTTGCAACCAGAAGTTAAGAAGGAAGGGATAGCTTGGCACAAAGTAATCTTTCTCTGTATGGATTTATCATGAAGAACTCTTTAAATCTAGGAGCTTTAGAGAAGGCTTGGAGCCTTGGAAACTTAGTGTAAGCACCAGGTCATGTATCCCAGTTGCCGATGGTGTGTGTTGTTGGTCAGATCCTCAGCTGTAGTAGGGCTGTCAAGTGTGCCTTAAAGCTATCTATCAAAATTAATTTAGACATAAGTATATAATAGCACCCTTGAGGAGCATAAACTGTATAAAAAGGAGTATAAACTGTCAATATTTTCCCTGGGATAAGCTAGATAAGAGAACACACTGTCTATGTATCTCAAATGTAAGATGGTGGTCCATAAGTAAGAGCAGTATCTTCCTATAGTACAGGGTGAACCTCTACATGTTAAAACCTGAGAATGGCCCTAACCGAGAGCTGCCAGTGGACTGGGCCAGAAGATGAGTAATCAAACCCCCCAATGAAAAGAAAGTTTACCAAGTCTGCATTGGAATGGCAATTTCTACTGTCCAGAGTGCCCCTGATGCCCTACATGTGAAAGACTCATTTTTGAAACCAGATGGGTACCTTATAGGCTTGGAGAGCTTAACATAATTTTGTTTAATTCCAGAAATGGAGTTATCCCACAGCCAGTAACTGTGACCAGTTGCTCCAAGCAAAGGCTATTAGACTGTGATTACCCCTCCATCAAACAGAAGGAGTGCTTAAACTCTGGAATTGGGATCTGGAGGTATCTAATACGTAGCTGTCAAGGATTCAGAGACAAGTCAATGTATTCATTTATTTGTCCAAGACAGCGGTGGGTTCCAAGTTGGCATGACATCACCTGAGAGTGTTTCTTGAGTATTAAGATCCCCATGATCACCACTAAGGGTGGTCTCTGGCATGGAACACTTAAAATTACCAAACTGTTATCTTTTGGACCTTTACATCAATCTCTTCTTACTTACTGCTCTGTCTACAGGACAGGAAGCAAAGGTTATTCTTTCCATTGAGATACAGATAGAAGGAAAAGCCTTACCTTGCCCAGCCTTCCCCGACCTTTCTACCCCAGAGGAACCCATAAAATAATTTACAGATCTTGGGGAACCTTGACTAAAACCAATTCATTGGTGGTCAGTGGAAAAATGCAAGGACCCATCTCTTTGTTACTAGTGGGAAAATGCCCCTTACATTGGTGGCCAGTTGAAAGAATGCCATCCTTACACTGGCTGTTAGAAGGCGACCCTTGCAGACAGCTAAAAAGATCCTTGGTGGTTCTGCCAAGCAGCATTGGTCCAGAAACTATGGAGGCATTATCACATGGAAGGTCAATCAGCCACAGCTCAAGGAACTCCTAGCAACTTCTTGAGGAACTTTAGGGTTTCATGAAACCCTGGTTGAGAATGTCTGCCTTAACCATTCTCTATTATTTCTAAACTAAAAAATTATGTTTGGATTTTAGATATCCCTTAAGAGACTAAAACCAATTCATTGGTGGTCAGTAGGAAAATGTACTCTTACACTGGTGGCCAGTTGAAAGAATGCCGTCTTTACAGTGGTTGTCAGAATGCGACCCTTACAGACAGCCTTAAAAGATCCTTGGTGGTTCTGCCAAGTAGCTTTGGTCCGGAAACTATGGAGGCATCATCAAATGGAAAATCAATCAGCCATAGCTCAAGAAATTCCTACTGACTTCTGGAGGAACTTTAGGATTTCACGGAACCCTGGTTGAGAATGTCTGCCCTAAAGTGGTTGTAAAGGCACAAGTTTTTTTTCACCTTCATGCATTATATGCATGAAGGTAAAAAAAACTTTTGTGTGCAGCAGCCCCTTCCCCCAATACTTACCTGAGCCCCCTTTCGATCCAGCGATATCCATGAGAGCCTTCCCTCTCCAGGGACTCGCACTCCTGATTGGTTATTGGCAGCAGCAGGAGCTATTGGCTCCAGCTGCTGTCAATCACAGCCAGTGAGCCAAACAGGAGATGGAGGGTGGGCCAAGTCACAGCTCCGTGTGTAAATGGGCACACAGAGCAGCGGCTCAACTCGGGTGCCCCCATAAGAAACTGCTTGCTGTGGGGGCACCCAACAGGAGGATCCAGGCTACTCTGTGCAAAACCACTGCACAGAGCAGGTAAGGATAACATGTTTATTATTTTAATGAAAAAAAAAAATGAAAGCTTTACAGTCACTTTAGCTATTCCCTACTCTCTCCAAATGAAAAAAAAAAAAAACATTTTGGTTTTATATATCCTTTAAGAGACTAAAACCAATTCATTGGTGGTCAGTGGGAAAATGCCCCTTACATTGGTGGCCAGTCGAAAGAATTCCATCCTTACAGTTGTTGTCATAATGCCACCCTTACAGACAGCTAAAAGGATCTTTGGTGGTTTTGCTAAGTAGCATTGGGCTGGAAACTATGGAGGCATCATCAAATGGAAGGTCAACCAGCCACAGCTCAATGAACCCCTTGCGACTTCTTGAGGAACTTTAGTGTTATATGGAAATCTGGTTGGGAATATCTGCCATAACCATTCCCTACTCTCTGCAAACCAAAAATATTTTTTTGGTTTTAGATATCCTTTAAGAGATACATATGTAATGCAAAGCCACAAGACTTATGAAAATGGATCACCCCAGTGTCTAGAAGATGAAAGAAGACAGATATTTTAACGCTTCACCATCTTCCAGAAGCTGAAGACCCTTTAACCATTCATTATACATAGCTTAACCTTGCCAGCAGAGGCTTCCGAATACAATCCTTACACAACAGGGCCTGCATCAGACTGTGACACATCAAGATGATAGGGTTCATTTGTGGTGACTCAGGGACGTGAAATATGTGTTGTTCCGGAGCAATAAGAGGCCCGCAGGCAGGTTGCATGATCAAAATGGTAATTTTCTGCATTACTCAGAGATCAAGCAGTTCTACAGGATAACGGGTCTGTGTAAACATAAGTCACTCGGGTTTGTTCGTGTCTTATAGATGAACACCGCCACTCATTGCAAGACTGCAAAATTTAAGGAGGAAAGAACTCTATATAATTCAGCAGTAACAGACACATCAGCAAAAAAACATTGAAAATACTTTTTTTTTTTAAACCTAAATTTACAGCACAGTGGTCCTTTAGGTAAACATTCACGGATAAAAGATTTCCTATTCAAAAATACAGTTTAGAACAATTATTTTTTTATTTCTGAATTCATCCTTTTTTACCTTTACAATTTGGAAAATTGTCCAGAATTGAATAACAAGTACCCTCCCTCTTTCATAGACTTTTATAAGGTCTGCCAAAAAGTTTGCAAAATTCAAGCAATATTTGCAGAATTCTTCATGGACCAAACCCAGGAACCTGCCTTGCAGCACTGTGGTTCTTGTTTCGAATCCTGACCAGGAGTCTCCATCTGCATCAGGGCCATCTTTAATATTGATTGGACCCTGGGCAAACATTTTCTTGCCCCCCCCCCCCATGCAATTTTGCTCTCTACATACCTGCACACCATGGACTCATCAATAGACAGAAATCTCCTAGGGATCCTAGAACTCCTGGGATCAATGGCAGTGCTGGGCAGAGGGAAGGGGAGGGTGTGATCAATGGCAATGCTGATTTTTTTCCCAACTACCAATATAAAGAGGAGTTTCATTACTGGCCACCAATGTAATAGAGGTTTACACTGACCACTATTGTAATAGAAGCATTCACAGTAACCACGCAATGTAAGGAAGGATTTACAGTGACCACTAATGTAAGGAGGGGGACCTTCACACTGGGCCACTAGTGTGAATAAAAGGATTGTACACCAAGCCTCAATGTAATGAGAAGATTTACACTGACCACCAATGTAAAGGGAATTTACACTGACCACTAATGTAATAGAAGCATTCACAGTAACCACGCAATGTAAGGAAGGATTTACAGTGACCACTAATGTAAGGGGGACCTTCACACTGGGCCACTAGTGTGAATAAAAGGATTGTACACCAAGCCTCAATGTATTGAGAAGATTTACACTGACCACCAATGTAAAGGGGATTTACACTGACCACTAATGTAATAGGAGCATTCACAGTAACCACGCAATGTAAGGAAGGATTTACAGTGACCACTTATGTAAGGGGGACCTTCACACTGGGCCACTAGTGTGAGTAAAAGGATTGTACACCAAGCCTCAATGTAATGAGAAGATTTACACTGACCACCAATGTAAAGGGGATTTACACTGACCACTAATGTAATAGGAGCATTCACAGTAACCACCAATGTAAGGAGTGATTTACAGTGACCACTAATGTAAGGGGGACCTTCACACTGGGACATTTAGCCTGCGTTCACATTTGTATGTGTCGGGAACGCATGAAAAATCGCTTTCCTTACACCACAGAAACGTGCTGCCCTTTAGCAGATACACAGCAGTGCCATAAATTGTATTGTTAATGACACCCTCAAACATCTGCTGACATGTGCTGTGCAACCGTGTGATTTTGAAAAAGCGTTAGGGACTTTCTTCAGCATTTCTAGCGCATAGAGCAGCCCATTGAAATAATTGGGCTGCCCTACACGCGACCTACATCTTTATCCACTCTGTCAGTACACCTTTGCATCCTAAAACTAACTTGCTAACTAACCTGCTAACCTCTGTACCCCAAACCTCCCACATCCTCTTCACTCCAACCCTCCACCCCTTTAACTCTACCTGCCTTCTCTGCTCATCTTTGCACCCACCTTTCTTACCGCCATACATCCAATGAAGGAGACTGGAATTTTCTTAGGCTCCATCTCCATGGAGCCTACACTGACCTCATGTGAAACAGAGGTTCCTTTCATACCTGTAACAAGTATTTCCATGAGGGTTGAGAATCAGGGGCAATTGCTTGAGATTGCGATTGATTTGGGAACGTTGCTCCTTGAAACTCACACCTTCTTGCGGAGGTCCTGGGAAACACTGGACTCTTCCTAGGCTCCTGCCCACACCAACCACATGTGATGCAAAGCCTCCTCACTAGTAATAGAGAATGTTGATTTCAGAATGTTGCTCCTTGAAACCCACACATCCTTGTAGGGGAACTGGGAAAGACCAGGCTTTTTTTAGGTTCCACCTCCACATGGCCAACACAGATGTTATGTGATGCAGAGACTCCTCCCTAGTAATGGAGAACATTGACTTGAGAATGTCACTCCTTGAAACCCACACCTCCTTGCAGGGGTTCTGGGAAAGACCATACTCTTCCTAGGTGTAACCTCCACAGAACCTACATAGATGTCATGTGATGCAGAGGCTCCTTTTTAGTAGGAATGGGTGGAAGGCACGTGATCAGACGCTTACATCAAGAAATGTATGGTTTATTTATGTAAAAGAATACAGACATATAGTCATATAGATATAAAATCATACAAATACTACATAATATTATAAAAAAAAAAAGGAAAAACAGGTAACAAAATAAGTACTAGGAAGTTAAAATTGGGGTGTGCCCATATTGAGGCAGGTATTTAAGAAAGGCTGACGCGTTTCGAGGAAAACCTCTTCATCAGGGCCAGGAGAACTGGAGCACAGTCTGTATGGGCCGGTAGGCCGACATGTGTACATGGGGAGAGGTGGTGTTGCTAGTAGGAGGATGTGTCCTGTGATGGACAATTGATTATTCCAAGTTCCATACCTAGGTGTTCTAGATGGGGTATAAATAAGAACAATATATACCGTACACTACAGACTGGAGACGTAAGATAAGTTTACATTGACAAATGCACTCATAAACTGATAAAAAGTTTATAATATAAATATATTAGAAATAAAAATTACCATATCAGTACAAAAAATTAATGATAGGTGGTGTTATTTTGAAGCACAGAACATGAGATTGTAGTCTAATTACATACAAATGAAAAAATCTACGCATACATAAGTGTACACACACATACTCGTGTACACATACATGCATATACATACACGTGCATAATACAAACGCATGTAAATGCATTATAAAAAAACAAAAAAAAAAAAAACCAACCTATATGCATATGAGAGGGGGGGGGGCGATGGTAAATGAAGTAAAAAGTGCACTGAGACACATTGAGAGATATTGTCTCTCCGCATGGTAAAACCGGTTGTGCTTTTGTCCAAAGGACATGCGCATGCGTGTAAAAACTCTGCCAGCACGTAAAACGCTGTGCTGGAACAGATATGTGGAGGTATGCCCCTGTTCACGGAAAGCACAAATGGGGGCACAAAGATGGCCATGTGGTTTGTGCAAAAACAGAAATGTGTTCATTCAAATGGAAATCCACAAAAATATATACAAAAATGCATATATCAAATGTACATAAAAATCTAAAACGCATATGCATATATATACACATAGATAAAGAAACAATATGCACAAAATAAATATATGTATATATTCACATAAATCTGTACACATATATATACACATACACACATATGCACACATATATATATATACATGCACACATATACATGTCCACATGCATACACACACATGTGGAGACCACCCCTACACAGCATGTATTGTGCCTATGTAGAACCAGTGTCATGGCGGTAGGGTGGGAATGTGTAGTTGGTGCAACGCAATAGCGGAGCAATTGCGACGTGCAATTAGCGGAGAGTGGCTAGTGCAACGCAGTAGCGGAGAGTGGCGGGAGTGGATACGTTAGGGGGATAATCTGGTGTTGGTAACCAAATATTGGAGGTGGCAGACAGGTGGGCTGATGACAGAACGCACCTACCTATGGATGCAGAGGCTCCTCCCTAGTAATGGAGGACGATGATTTGGGAATGTCATTCCTTTAAATCCACACCTCCTTGTGGAGGAGCTGGGAAAGACCAGACTCCTCCTAGGCTCCACCTCTGTAGAGCCCACGCTGACTACATGTGATGCAGAGGCTCCTCACTAGTAATGAACAAACGTTGAATTTGGAATGTCGCCCCATGAAATCCACACATTCTTCTAGGGGAACTGGGAAAAACTGGACTGTCCTTAGGTCCGACCTCCGCAGAACCTACACAGACATCATGTGATGCGGAGGCCCCTCCTTAGTACTGAAGAATGTTGATTTGAGAATATTGCTCCATGAAAGCCACACCTCCTTGTGGAGTAACTGGGAAAGACCAGACTCATCTTAGGCTCCACCTCTGCAGAGCCTACACCAACCACATGTGATTTAGAAGCTCCTCTCACACCTGTAAGAAGTATTTCCACCTATCTAATCACATGTGATACAGAGGCTCCTCACTAGTAATGGAGAACGTTGATTCAGGAATGTTGCTCCTTGAAACCCACACCTCCTTGTGGGGGAACTAGGAAAGACCACACTCTTCATAGGCTCCACCACTGCAGAGCCTACACCAACCACATGTGATTTAGAAGCTCCTCTCACACCTGTAAGAAGTATTCCCACCTATCTAATCACATGTGATACAGAGGCTCCTCACTAGTGATGGAGAACGTTGATTCGGGAATGTTGCTCCTTGAAACCCACACCTCCTTGTGGGGGAACTGGGAAAGACAACACTCTTCATAGGCTCCACCACTGCAGAGCCTACACCAACCACATGTGATTTAGAAGCTCCTCTCACACCTGTAAGAAGTATTTCCACCTATCTCCCTCTTCAAAACAGTATAAACTCAAGACACAGCTCAGCCTGTGTTGGAAACTATTTCAAATGCCATGTATTGGCTGCTTGGCGTATCCAACACCTAACGTTCCGAGCGATGATTATTATTATTTCAGAATATTCCATAAGCTGACTTCACTGGTCTCCTACCCCTACCGATCACGATGACTAATAGCTGTAATTACAAATGCATCACCTCTTGCAGCCTGTGGGGAGCCATGCAATATTAAAATCTCTACCTCGACATGTGTGGTGCCTCGGAGGGGGAGATTTTAAATGTTAGCCTCCTCATTTATAGATATACAATTTTTTTTGTTTGCATACATGGTGTTGTACGCGTTTGTTTCTCGGGGCTTGAAAAAGAAGCCGTCAGATTAAACCTGCAACGTCTACCATTTACCAGCTACATAAAAAAAGTCGATGAATGTTACAATACAACCCGTGGGTGATCAGAATGAAATGCTGAACCCAGACAGAGACATACTGTAGAAGGGTCCTTTCATAAATTGGTATCACCTTTTTTTTTTTGTTTTTTTTTTTAAGTGGATCTGTCATTGGATGTATAGATATAGGAATACTTGTGGGATTTTTAAGGTGCATGTACTAATAAATTGAACCAAGAAGGTATAATAAAAATATATACATTTAATTTAAACATATTTCAAAAAATTGTCTAAAAACAATTCCACGACAAGTACAAAAAGTACAATACTAATGGATACAGCAGATTTGATGGAGTTCCCAACATGTTTCGCCCTCAATCTGGGCTTCCTCAGGGGATTGCTGTCCACTTGGAACACAAGCCTTCTAATAGAGAAAAAATATCCTGTATATACATTGATATCAAATACAAAGAACCAACAGTAGAAAATACAACAACAGCAAGAGGTTGGATTTGCATACATGTGCATATTCAACTCAAAGGAATCCCTACTCACCCCAGGATTTCCTGGGGTGAGTAGGGATACCTTTGAGTGGAATATCCACACGAATTCAACCTCTTTATATGTTTTTTTCTGTTGTATTTTCTGCTGTTGGGGTCCTAAAAATGCTTTGTATTTGATATCAATGTATATATATTTTTTTCTCTTTTAGAAGGCTTGTGTTCCAAGTGGACAGCATCCCCTGAGGAGGCCCAGATTGAAGGTGAAACATGTTGGGAACTCCATCAAATCCGCTGTATCCATAAGGATTGTACATTTTGTACTTGTCGTGGCATTGTTTTTATACAATGTTTTAATCGTTGTTTAAATAAAATGTATATTTTTTAATATACCTTCTTGGATCAATGTATTAGTACATGCACCTTAAACATCTCACAAGTATTCCTATATCTGTTCCATTTAGGGATGTGGTGCTAATTTTGGTGGCTTGTCCGTGGTTAAGAATTTCTCATTTGATTTTTTTTTCACGTTAGATGCAGCATGCATCTAAAGTAATGCATCAAAGAGGTCACAATACTCCCCCCTGGCAATGCCTACTTCTGCTTCTCCATAAAGTTGGCACCACTTTTGTTCAGGCATCAACCAGGGTCACCATCTACTTTTTGGACGGAGATGTTGGCTCATGGATGACACATTCATGGAAATAAGAATACTTCAAGTGACACATGTCCAAAAATGTCCAAATGCTTATGCGTTTCTGCAGAAATGCGTAAGTGTTGGGATTTTTTTTCTCCATAATTAATAAAGCCCTTTTTGGATCCTGAAGACGTGTGTCACTTGAAGTAATTTTATCTATGGTGGAAGGTAAGCAGATGCATTGACAGTAGGGGAGTGTCCTAGTCTATAATCATGTAAATCCTGGTGCCTGAGTTCACAATTGGCTAACACAGATCAGTCCCCTGCTGCAGCCTCTAGACAGGTGGCAATATTTGCCCAATCCATCCTTGAGCTCCAGCCTTTGCCTAAGCTGAGGATGTCATTGTCATCAGTCTGCTGCAGGCAGGGAGGAAGCATTTCCTCGGTCTCCTCGTCCATGGTGACCATTAGGAAGAGTTTGGTTTGGATGTATATCCAAGCTGAGAGATGTTGTGTTACATAGATGGAGATACTGGTTACAGTGGAGCCTCTGCATCACATTTTGTCAGTGTGGGCTCCGCAGAGGTGAAGCCTAGGAAGAGTCCAGTCTGAACCTGGAGGGTAGCTGTCACTTCTAGGCCAATCAGCAGCAGACCAGGATTCCCACTGTGGCTATATTATGTCGATGATGATGTCACAAGCATTCCCACGTGCAGCTGATTGGCCCTGCACTGACACCTAGCACTTACACAAAGGGGTGAAAGCCTGCAGCAGGGGGCTGATCTGCGTCAGACATTTGTGAACACAGCCCACTGGTTTGTATTTGCTGGGCAATCCCTGCAAAAATCCTCTCCCCCATCCCCCCAACACAAATCCCCCCCCCCCCCAAAAATTATCACCCCTAGCACCCCTCCTAATTTCCTATCTCAAACAATTCTTATCCCCTGCCATCCCACAAACTCATCCTCCTAACACAAATCTCCACCCTTCAATCTCCTTGCAGCGCCCCCCCCACCTCACATGAAACCACAGTGCCCAGGGCAGCCTCCCCTTCTACCCACCCCCTTGTCCTGGCCCTGCTCTGGATGATGCCTGAACAAATATGGCACTGATCTTTAGTAGCGTATATAGTATATATATATAGTAGTCTCCATCTTGCTTTAAGTGGGATAAATAGAAGTCACGACATCGTAACACATGCTATCCCTTCTGTTCAGTATATGATAGCCTAATGGATTTAAATTGTGTTTCATGAGGAGGGGGTGGAATTTGTGACCACCGCCAGCAGCCTCAGTTTGCACCCAGTGTGCCTCGCACACACCGCGTCACACGCGCCGTCCTGGGCTTCAAAGGACATGCCATCGCTGCCAAGGCGGGCTGTAAATCCCCCCCCCACACACACCATGACGTGGTCTTCATTCATAAGTCATTGGGGCGAGGAGTAATTTACCCAAGAGAGCGTTTAGCCAAGAACGCAAAGCTAGTAATTTACCGCTCTCCTTAAAGATGGCACCAAATTACTTATTTATGGCATATTTCTAACAGATCGGCGTTTAATAATTTATCCCGGCGGCGAGCATTCAGCCGGGGTCACCAGTAAATAATTCACTTATTATAAACCCGCGCGAGGGCTTTGTTTTTCAGCCAATTACCGCCTTGCCGCCGCGGACGTTTTAACATCTATCTTCCTCAGGTACCCCGTGTGTGACGCTGGAAGAAACGGCGAGGATTCGTCCTGTAAAAATGTTTATTTCGGCAATCAGAGGGCTTTCGGGAATAAATGTGGCGTGATCAAAGTGTCACTTTCACCCGGGTAATTGCTTTTTTGCTTATTTTTGTTATTTCACCGGAAGCCTCTAATGGAGCCCTGTGCGATTGCCTTCTTCTGTCTGCGCGAAATGCCTGCTGTCAATGGGGTTGCTGTCTGCACGGTTTGAGAAGTAAGCATGGCCGCCCATCGGAGGTCACTCTCTGTGGTCTATAAATTATGTTGCCGCACACTTCACATGAAGGGTTTCAGCCCAGTTGTTTGATGATCTGTTTATTAAAAGTCGAAGTATGGGATGGTGGGAGCCCCTCATAACGGGCACAGCAGGTGAACAGACCTGGGAACTCAGCACAGGGATGGTGGAAACCCCTTATAATAGGCACAGCAGGTATTAAGACCTGGGAACTCAGTACAGGAATTGTTGGAGCCCCTCATAATGGACACAGCAGGTTTACAGACCAGGGAACTCAGCACAGGGATGGTGGGAACCCCTCATAATGGGCACAGCAGGTCTACAGACCTGGAAACTCAGCACAGGAATGGTGGGAACCCCTCATAATAGGCACAGCAGGTCTACAGACCTGGAAACTCAGCACAGGGATGGTGGGAACCCCTCATAATGGGCACAGCAGGTGTACAGACCTGGGAACGCAGCACAGGGATGGTGGGAACCCCTCATAATGGGCACAGCAGGTCTACAGACCTGGAAACTCAGCACAGGGATGGCTGGAACCCCTCATAATGGGCACAGCAGGTGTACAGACCCGGGAACTCAGCACAGGGATGGTGGAAACCCCTCATAATGGGCACAGCAGGTGTTCAGACCTGGGAACTCAGTACAGGAATTGTTGGAGCCCCTCATAATGGACACAGCAGGTGTACAGACCCGGGAACTCAGCACAGGGATGGTGGAAACCCCTCATAATGGGCACAGCAGGTGTACAGACCCGGGAACTCAGCACAGGGATGGTGGGGACCCCTCATAATGGGCACAGCAGATGTACAGACCTGGAAACAGACAAAGACCTCATCAATGGAGTCCACAAGCGATAGAAGAGACCATTGAGGAGTTTAAGGATGACCTGGCCAGCCAACCTTGCTCAAATGTAGAAGAAGAGTGCTCCACTTATGCCCTGTACACGTGGGCGGACTTTTCGGCAACAAAGGTCCGACAGTCTTTCCGACGGACTTTCGATGGACTTTCGAACGAACGAACTTGCCTACATACGATCACACCAAAGTCCGACGGATTCGTACGTGATGACGTACGACCGGACTAAAATAAGGAAGTTCATAGCCAGTAGCCAATAGTTGCCCTAGCGTCGGTTTTTGTCCGTCGGACTAGCATACAGACGAGGAGATTTTTCTATAGGAACTGGGTCCGGCGGAGTTCCGACCTAAAGATTTGAAACATGTTCCAAATCTAAAGTCCGTCAGATATTCGACAGAAACAGTCCGCTGAAGGTCCGATAAAGCCCACACACGGTCGGATTGTCCATCGGATTCGGTCCATCGGACCAGTCCGGTCGAAAAGTCTGCTCGTGTGTACAGGGCATAAAGGAGTTGAGTGCTTCTCCACCCATTAAGAACAAGCACACTCTTGCAGATAGACCTTCACCTTATGTATCCTCCTTACACATCTCCCCAGTATTCTTAGTCTCACTGGTGATCAATACACTAAGGGGGGTTGACATTGGCTAACCTGCTCTGCTCTTTCAGGGTCCTCTTCAACAGGCAGAGACCCAAAAAAACTTTCCCCCCATAAAAAAACGTACTCTCCCTGGATTCAGAGTCTTGGACACCTTCCTCTATTGCCTTACCCTTTAGGACTCTCCCAAGTCAGACACACTTATAATTTCATACATGAATGCGTTTTTCCGTGAGGTTTCAGCCATACTACATTTTTGAAGGATCCCCTTTAACTTGGAATTGGAAACTGCATGGTCATGACCCATAAATGCAGCAGCTTAGGCGTTTTTTTTGCTCTATAAAACAATCGCACTTTTTTTCTTTTTTTTTCCTGATGCTGAAATGCCAACACAAGGGGTCATGGTGGAGCCAAGGGGTCCACAGATGAGTGTAACCTCTGAGTGATAAAACAAATATTACATCTTTATTATTTTCCCTTTGCAGGCTTTTGCAAGAATTAAATGTAATGAGATTGTTAAAATAGAAGCATCTTCTTCAAATGTTGGGGGCCTTATAATACACCCAGGTCTGCTGAGGACAAACGCCCGCTTCTGATAAGGCCATGGTGGATAATAGAGTGACCTCAAGGGACTGCTGCCCAGGAAATGGAACCTCTTTTATATGGTGTCACTGGCAGTGGTGGCTGGTGCTCAAAATTTTTTGAGGGGGCACTAACGATCTGAAAAATTCTTAAAAATACTGAAACAAAAACATAAATTGCAGCCACTGTGCCCAGCAACTGCAGCCAATTGTGCCCATCATATGCAATCACTGTGCCCATCATATGCAGCCAACTATGCCCAGCAAATGCAGCCAACTATGCCCATCGTATGCAGCCAACTGTGCCCATCATATACAGTCAATTGTGCCCATCATATACAGCCAACTGTGCCCAGCAACTGCAGCCAACTGTGCTCATCATATGCAGCCAATGTGCCCATCATATGCAGCCAACTGTGCCCAGCAACTGCAGCCAATTGTGCCCATCATATGCAGCCACTGTGCCCATCATATCCAGCCAACTGTGCCCAGCAAATCCACCCAACTGTGCCCATCATATGCAGCCAACTGTGCCCATCATATGCAGCCAACTGTGCCCATCATATGCAGCCACTGTGCCAATCATATGCAGCCAACTGTGCCCATCATATGCAGCCACTGCACCCAGCAAATGCAGCCAACTGTGCCCATCATATGCAGACAACTGTGCCCATCATATGCAGCCTCTGTGCCCATAATATGAAGCCACTGTGCCTCTCCTCCGCTCGCCTGCCCGCTGTCTGCCCAGAACTTACCCCATCGTGGTGGCGGGTCAGGCAGCGGGTGACGGCGGCGAGCTGTGGGACTGGTAGCGTGGGTCAGGCGATGGCTCCTGTGTCCTCCCTGGGCCTTCGCTTCCTGTTCTGCTAGGCGGCCAATGGGATCGCCTCAGCCTGTAGCCAATCAGGTGACCGGTATTAGATCCACGCCTCCTGATTGGCAGAGAGGCGGTTCAGTGTTAGAAAAGCAAATATTAATTTGCTTTTCTAACACGCCTTGGTGGACTGTGAGCGCAATGCTCTGCGCTCGCTGTCCAACTTTTTTGAAGCCTATTAGACCTTATAGCTCTAATCAGGTGCTTCAAACAACCCCCCCCCCCTCCCGCCGCTGAAATTCAGGCGCCTGGCATCCGCAAAAAGGGGCCTGATGCCTGAATAGGGGGTGCTTACAACGGCCATGGATAGATTCATGCTATGCATGAATCTATCCATTCTACATATAGGGGCTGGCTGGAGAGAGGGGGCGGCGCACCGCATAGACGCACCACAACTGGTCACTGGTGATGGCCTGGAGAGTGAATAATCACTTCTGAGGTCCTGCTTGCTCTTCTATTTTACTCTATTTTTTTTTTTTTAGTGTGTTTTGCAGAAACACATTACAGTCCATTTAACATGGTTTATTATGGATCTAGTTCACATCTGTGCATTTTGAGCCTGTGCGTTTTTTGGAAAGGGTCAGAGACTTTTTCCCCCCAGCAGATTGCGTTTTTGCGTGCAATAGACTTCAATGGACCCGCGCCACAAAGGCAAGTTGCGTTTTTCATGCGTTTTGTGATTTTATTTATTTTTTGCTAATAGGTAAGTATGACAGTCCTGTTCATTGAGTGCGACTTTGGTGCGACTTTGGTGCGACTTTGCACTCCCTGGCACTCAAATAGCATCAAAGTCACATTAAAGTAGTGCAGGAACCTTTATGTGTCCAAAGTCACATGTTAGGGTGAGGGTTAAATGTTAGGGTTAGAGATAAGGTTAGAGTTAGGGTTAGAGGTAGGGTTAGCGGTAATTGTTAGGGTTAGAACGCTAATACAATTACCCCTAACCCTATGTCAGGGCTGGGCTCAGCCTTCTCTTCTCAGAGCTCAGGTTGCTCAGCTGTCTGTTAATTGCCAGCACTCATTTTTCCACAGTGACTCACCCGGTGGTCATTTTCTGCTCGGCAGCCAGCCCCTTATGGCTATTTAAACTGCCTGGTTCATCTCTTCTGTGCCTTCGCCTTGGTCAAGCCTATCTGAAGATTCTCTGCTGTGTTCCTGTTAAAGACTTGCCTGGCTGATGTCCCTTCTGGTTCCTGATCCTCTCTGCTGCCTCCAACTACGCTGATCTCTGGCTTCCTGATTTACTGGCTTGTTCTGACTATCCGCTTTGGCTACCGAACCCTGGCTATGTTTTGACTATGTTTACTTATCTGTACCATTTTTACCATTTTACTAAAAGGTGTGATTTTACTGCCTTTTCTGTCTCCGTATGAGTCATGGTTCCTGACACCCTAACAATTATCAATAACCCTAACCCTACCTCTACCTCCAACCTTATCTCTAACCCTAACATTTAACCCTAACCCTAGCTCTGACCCTAAATAACTTTAACCCTAACCCCAACACTAAACCTAACTCTAACCCTAACCTTAACTCTAACCCTAACGTTACATCCTAACATTTAACCCTAAAACTAACTCTAACTTTAACCCTAACCCCAACCCTAACTAACCCTAACTCTAACCCTACCTGTACCCCTAGCTCTAACCCTACCTGTAACTCTAACCCTAACTCTAACTTTAACTCTAATAGGGCGTACACACGGTCGGACATTGATCAGACATTCCGACAACAAAATCCTAGGATTTTTTCCGACGGATGTTGGCTCAAACTTGTCTTGCATACACACGGTCTCACAAAGTTGTCGGAAAATCCGATCGTTCTGAACGCGGTGACGTAAAACATGTAAGTCGGGACTATAAACGGGGCAGTGGCCAATAGCTTTCATCCCTTTATTTATTCTGAGCATGCGTGGCACTTTGTCCGTCGGATTTGTGTACACACGATCGAAATTTCCGACAACGGATTTTGTTGTCGGAAAATTTTATATCCCGCTCTCAAACTTTGTATGTCGGAAAATCCGATGGAAAATGTGTGATGGAGCCCACACACGGTTGGAATTTCCGACAAGGTCCTATCACACATTTTCCGTCGGAAAATCCGACCGTGTGTACGGGGCATAACTCTAACCCTACCTGTAACTCTAAACCTAACTCTAACCCAAATATTTAAACTTAACCTTAACTCTAACGTTATCCCTAACCTTAATCCTTATCCTAACCCTAACTCTTACCCTAACATTTAATCCTAACCCTAGCCTTTAACCCTAGCATTTACCCTAACTATAGGCTTTCACCCTAACCCTAACATATAACCCTAATTCTAGCCCCTAACCCTAAACTTAACATGCGACTTTAGACACATAAAGGTTCCTGCACTATGTGACTTTGATGCTACTTTGATGCTACTTGAGTGCCAGAGAGTGTAAAGTCGCACCAAAGTCACAATGAACAGAACTGTCATGCTTTCCTATTAGAAAAAAATGCAAAAAGCATAAAGAAATTACGTTAAAAAATGCATAACGCTCCAGTGCACATCAACCGCAACCTGCATATATGTGAACCTAGCCTTAGTGGAAATCCATATGCAGGGTTGCTTCCTGGGAGAACTTTCCTGGTTGGATTGCTGGGCATGAAGTCTTCAGGTTCCTTACCTAAATTTGGAATGGGGTAATCCCCGGAACAGAAGCACTCAGACTTCAATAAAGGAGGACCAGAACTGGGAAAGAACTAAGCTCTTCTACATAAGCTACAGTGAGGGAAAAAATATTTAATCCTCTGCTGATTTTGTACGTTTGCCCACTGACAAAGAAATAATCAGTATATAATTTTAATGGTCGGTTCATATTAAATAGTGAGAGAGAGAACGACAACAAAAATATTCAGAAAAACGCATTTCAAAAAAGTTATAAATTGATTTGCATTTTAATGAGTGAAATAGGTATTTGATTCCCTATCAATCAGCAAGATTTCTGGCTACCAGGTGTCTTCTAAACAGGTAACAAGCTGAGATTAGGAGCACTCTTTTAAAGGTGCTCCTAATCTCAGCTTGTTACCTGTATTAAAAACATATGTCCACAGAAGCAATCAATCAATCTGATTCCAATCTCTACACCATGGACAAGACCAAAGAGCTGTCCAAGGATGTTAGGGAGAAGATTGTAAACCTACATAAGGCTGGAATGGGCTACAACAAGACTATCGCCAAGCAGCTTGGTGAGAGGGTAACAACAGTTGGTGCAATTATTCGCAAATGAAAGAAACACAAAATAACAATCATTCTCCCTCGATCTGGGGATCCATGCTAGATCTCATCTCGTGGAGTTTCAATGATCATGAGAACGGTGAGGCATCAGCCCAGAACTACAAAGGAGAATCTTGTCAATGATTTTAAGACAGCTGGGACCAGAGTCACCAGGAAAACAATTGGTAACACACTACGTCGTCAACTGAAATCCTGCAGCGCCCACAAGGTCCCCCTGCTCAAGAAAGCACATGTACAGGCCCGTCTGAAGTTTTCTAATGAACATCTGAATGATTCAGAGGAGAACTGGATGAAAGTGTTGTGGTCAGATGAGACCCAAATCAAGCTCTTTGGCATCAACTCAGCTTGCCGTGTTTGGAGGAGGAGGAATGCTGCCTATGACCCCAAGAACACCACCGTCAATGATGGAGGTGGAAACATTATGCTTTGGGGGTATTTTTGTGCTAAGGGGACAGGGCAACTTCACCGCATTAAAGGGATGATGGACGGGGCCATGTACTGTCAAATATTGGGTGAGAACCTCCTTACCTCATCCAGGGCATTGGAAATGGGTTATGGATGGGTATTCCAGCATGACAATGACCCAAAACACATGGTCAAGGCAACAAAGGAGTGGCACAAGAAGAAGCCCATTAAGGTCCTGGAGTGGCCTAGCCAGTCTCCAGACCTTAATCCCATAGAAAATATGTGGAGGGAGCTGAAGGTTCGAGTTACCAAACATCAGCCTCAAAACCTTAATGACTTGGAGAGGACCTGCAAAGAGGAGTGGGACAAAATCTCTCCTGAGATGTGTGCAAACCAGGTGGACAACTACCAGAAACATCTGACTTCTGTGATTGCCAACAAGGGTTTCTCCACTAAGTACTAAGTCATGTTTTGCGAAGGGGTCAAATACTTTTTTCACTCATCAAAATGCAAATCAATTTATAAAACTTTTTTGAAATGCATTTTTTTCTGGATATTTTTGTTGTTATTCTGTCTCTCACTGTTAAAATGAACCGACCATTAAAATTATGGACTGTCATTTCTTTGTCAGTGGGCAAATGTACAAAATCAGCAGGGGATCAAATGCTTTTTTTCCCTTACTATATGTCAGCAAGGAGACCAGATCACTCATCATTATGTTCCTTCTCCTTCATTGTCCAATCACTATCTGGAGGCGAGATCTTTTCTGACTGGATTGCTGAGCAGGACATCTTTAGGTTACTTACCCGAATTTGGCATGGGATAATCCCCTGTACAGAATCACTCAAATTTTAAAAGAGAGGACCAGAAATAGAAGCTGATAGCTCTTCTACATGTGCCAGCAAGGAGAACAGAGTGAGCAGAGGAATGACTCATCAATACGCTTCTGCTCCTTCATTGTCCAATCAAATCCTGGGCATGGGGAAGTAAGAAATTTCCTGTCTGGATTGCTGGGCATGAAGCCTTCAGGTTACTCACCTGAATTTGTCATGGGATAATGCCCTGTACAGAAGCACTCAGACTTCAATAAGAAGGACAAGAACTGGGAAAGAACTAAGCTCTTCTACATAAGCTATGTCAGCAAGAAGACCAGATCATGCTTCTGCTCCTTCAATGTCCAATCGCTATCGGTGAGGAAGTAATAAATCTCCTGAGTGGGTTGTTGGGCATGAAGTCTTCACCAAGACTTCAATAAGGTGGACCAGAACTAGGAAAGAACAAGGCTCTTCTAGGTGAACATGTGTCGGCAAGGAGACCAGATGATTCATCATTATGCTCCTTCTCCTTCAATATCCAATCACTATCTGGAGGTGAGAACTTTCCTCGCTGGATTGCTGAGCAGGAAGTCTTCAGGTTACTTACCGGAATTTGGCATGGGACAATCCTCTGTCCCTGTACAGAAGCACTCAAGTTCTGATAGGGAGGACCAGAAAGAGGAGCTGACAGCTCTTCTACAAGTGCCAAAAAGAACAAAGTAGAGGAATGACCCATCAGTACGCTTCTGCTCCTTCATTGTCCAATCAAATACTGGGCATAGATGGACGTAAGACATTTCCTGGCTGGATTTCAGGGCATGAAGTCTTTAGGTTACTCACCTGAATTTGGCATGGGATAATCCCCTGTACAGAAGCACTTATGCCCCGTACACATGATCGGATTTTCCGACAACAAATGTTGGATGTGAGCTTGTGGGCGGAAAGTCCGACCGTGTGTACGCTCCATCGAACATTTGCACATTTCGGACTTTCCACCAACAAATGTTGGCTAGCAGGTTCTCAAATTTTCCGCTAACAAAACTTTGTTGTCGGAATTTCCGATCGTGTGTACAAAAGTTCACGCATGCTCGGAATCAAGCAAAAGGAGCCGCACTGGCTATTGAATTTCCTTTTTCTCGGCTCGTCGTACGTCTTGTACGTCACCACGTTTCCACGTTCATAATTGTTGGCCAACATTTGTGTGACCGTGTATATGCAAGACAATTTGGAGCCAACAACCTTCGAACAAAAAATCCACGGTTTTGTTGTCGAAAAAAGTCTGATCGTGTGTACGGGGCATTAGACTTTAAAAAAGAAGGACCAGAACTAGGAAAGAACGAAGCTCTTCAACATGAGCCAGCCTGGCAAGGGGATTAGATGACTCCTCGGTAGGTTCCTGCTCCTTCATTGTCCAATCAATATCTGGCACTTCCTGTTATAGGGTGACAATGCTCTCTCACTGCCTCCCAATTGTAATACTACATTACAGGTCCATCACATGGCCATTACAGGTCCATCACATGGCCTTCTAATAGAGCGATTTTAGACATTACACAGGCATGGGCCATTGGTGTTACCATTAGGAAGCCCATCCTAGAAATGCCACGCAACCACACATAGAAAGAAAGTAGAAGCAGAGAGGCTTCAGGAGATCAGCAGCATTAAAATGTAACAAAGGATAAAAAAAAGGTGAAAAGAGTGGTTATAAGTCAAATATAGGCCAGTTGCTGCATACGTATGAGCGTTAAAGGGACCTCAAATATAGTATCATTTCTACGTTCCTCTCCACATCTATAGCTAATGCAATCCAGCACATTACCGCTTTTTATCCCTGGATCCAAACTGCATTAAACATGATTAGCAGATGTGAGCTGGATTTGATGGGAGTAGCTCAGCTGTAAGGAGACGAGTTTTTGTCACATTGCTCTATTCCTGTGGAATGGCGGTGGATGTGCGCTCCTCGGCGGCCATGCGGAGAGAACCTTTGCAGAAGGTAGAGATGACAAGACCAACAGCTGCCCGGACATTTATTACTGGGATCCCTGCCCGCATCTCATGCATCTCCTCCGTACACATAATGCCTCTTGACTGCCTACATTAAGGGCCATCTGCTGGCATGGCACCATGCCACACGCAGCCCGCTCTCTCCTGGTAAGGTGGCACGAGGCGCGGCGTGTAGGAGCATTCCGAGCGCGCTCGGTTAATAGGGAGCGCTGCCTCTGTGGGAGGCTGATGGATGGGGCTCCTGTCACTGCGCGTTTGCGCCCAGCCGGTGGGACGGTGTTGGGCGACTTCCAGGGCCTCCGGGCTGAAATCTATCAAAAATCTGCAAATTATTTTAACGAATTTGGCGCCGTTAGCTGCTAACAAAAGCCCTGTTTTTCTAAGTTAGTATACAACAGAGTTGGGAATGAGCCCAGCCATTTTCGGTGAAATTGATTTAGTTGCAAAAATATTGTAAAAATATAACCGCAGATTTTTAATTATTGGGCTGATTTGTTTTCTACATTTAGAGGCGTTTCTTTTCTTTTCTTTTTTTTTGACTAATTGTGTTTTTATTACATTTTTAATATACCTGTCCTGTCCCACCTTGTTCTGTAGTATGCTGGCAACTAGTGGCAGTTTAGGGTCAATACAACTTGTTTACTTTTAGTTTTGGTATCTCCCTCTGTTCCCCCCTCTTATTTAAGGCTAGTTAGTTCAGTTCTAGCTCGACCCTCCCTGTTTCTTCTATGTTCCCCCTGTCAGTGTCACTAAAACTTGTTTACTTTTGTGTTTTGCTATCTCCCCCCACTGTTTAAAATTAAAGGGAAATCCAAAACGTTAGAGTTGTCCCTAGGTCAGGCAGTAGGGGGAAAGGTTACAACACCTGCCATTTTTTTTTTTTTTTTTACCATCTGAGTCCCCTCTTATATCAGACTCCCCATCAGAGTCCCCTCTTACTTCAAGGTTCCCATTATTGCCCCCCCTTACATCAGGGTCCCTATCAGAGTCCCCCCCCCTTACATTACACTCCTCATCAGAGGAGGTCCCCATCAGTACCCCCTTACTTTAGAGTCCCCATTACTGACCCCCTTACATCAGGGTCCCCATCCAAATCCCCCCTCATTTTAGGGCCCCCATCAGTGACACCCTTACATCAGGATCCCTATTAGAGTCCCCCCTTATGTCACACTTCCCATCAGAGTCCCCTCTTACTTCAAAGTCCCCATCAGAATCGCCCTTTACCTAAGGGTCCCCATCAGTGCCCTCCCCCCTTACATCAGGGTCCCCATAAAAGTCCCCCCTTACTTTAGAGTCCCCATCACTGACCCCCTTACATCAGGGTCCCCATCCAAATCCCCCCTCATTTTAGGGCCCCCATCAGTGTCACCCTTACATCAGGATCCTTATTAGAATCCCCCCTTATGTCACACTTCCCATCAGAGTCCCCTCTTACTTCAAGGTCCCCATCAGAATCCCCCATTACCTAAGGGTCCCCATCAGAGTTCCCCCCTCATTTTAGGGTCCCTATCAGAGTCCCCCCTTACATCACACTCCCCATCAGAGTCCCCTCTTACTTCAAGGTCCCCTTTAGAGTTCCCCATTGCTTAAGTGTCCCTATCAGTGTCCCCCTCTTACATCAGACTCCCCATTAGAGTCCCCTCTTACTTTAAGGTCCTCATCAGTGTCCCCCTTACTGTTCGGAGAGCAGAGGCTCTGCACATCAGCTACAGGCTGGATAAAAGCTTGCAGTGGGCCACATGTGGCCTATGGGCCGTAATTTACTGACCCCTGATCTAAATACAAGAGTCATGTGTATTCTTCCTCGAATCTCAATGTGTGCTTTGTGTATTTCCTGCAGATCTGCAGTAATCCAGTGTGAGACTTTCTTCCTGTAATAAAGACCGCTCACTGCTGCTCGATCTCCTTGTGCAGGGTGACTGGTCTAGTCTCCGCCCCCTCCTGCAGCTCTCTATAATGGGTGTGGCCTGCTGGGCCCCCCCCCACAGCTCTGCTCTCTTCCCTTGTGCAAGGTGACCGGTCCTGTCTCGGCCCCCTCTTATCGTTTTTATGTAGTGGGTGGAGCCTGATGGGCCCCTCCCACAGCTCTGTTGTCTGCACAGCCAGGCTATGTCCAGCACAGTGATGATGTCACTGCTACTTTTACAAGGTAATATCTGGATTTGAGATGGTATTTAGTGCACACAAAGTAGCTTTATATCCTGTGTTGCTACTGAGGAATAGATTTCTATAAAAGTTTTTTGTGGCTGGCGTTCTACTTTAATTTCCAAGTATAAATATTCCGAAGTCTCAGTCCCTGATGCGAGTTGAAGACTTTATTCCCAAAGCAGATTTGCATGGAATGTTTTATTTTAAAAAATAATTATGGATTAAAATTTATGTTGGAACAGGGTGGCTAATAAACAGGGACAGCTGCCACATCTGTTCTGCGCTGCAAAGAGTTCTGGGAAAATCCCGTCTCACCATCAGTACAGATGCCGATTTTTTTATCCTTCTTTAATGATGAAAAAAAAAGTTATTTGGCTTGTTTAGGTGACTGCAAATCCTTTTTTGAAATGAGGGAAGAAAATCAAACGCTATAAAAAAAAAAAATAAAATACTGTGTTTTACGTAGGCGATCGCTCGCTTTGTAGCCTCATTTTAGGCCAGCGTTGTCGCTACAATGTAGCCGCTGCGCAATTGTCAACTCTGGAATCCTCTGGCTAACCTAGCGGACTGTCTCTCACAAGAACAAAACGATCACCTTATTTTATCTCCGACAGAGCTTATCAGAACGCCATATTTTGTTAGCGGCGGATGCTGAGGACGTATGGAGATATGTATGAAGAATGAGATGTACAACAGCTTGAATAATGACAACGGCGAGGGGAAAAAATGGCTCAGAGTGGGATAAATAAATGGTCCTTGACAGGAAAGATTTTATCGGAAACAAATAGGCGGGTGAAAAATGTAATATGCAGGAGATTTGCTTTCAGTACAGCTATACATATATATGAATTAAAGAATAAATATATATATACAGTAGGGACGGAAAGTATTCAGACCCCCTTAAATTTTTCACTCTTTGTTATATTGCAGCCATTTGCTAAAATCATTTAAGTTCATTTATTTTCCTCATTAATGTACACACAGCACCCCATATTGACAGAAAAGCACAGAATTGTTGACATTTTTGCAGATTTATTAAAAAAGAAAAACTGAAATCTCACATGGTCCTAAGTATTCAGACCCTTTGCTCAGTATTTAGTAGAAGCACCCTTTTGATCTAATACAGCCATGAGTCTTTTTGGGAAAGATGCAACAAGTTTTTCACACCTGGATTTGGGGATCCTCTGCCATTCCTCCTTGCAGATCCTCTCCAGTTCTGTCAGGTTGGATGGTAAACGTTGGTGGACGGCCATTTTTAGGTCTCTCCAGAGATGCTTAATTGGGTTTAAGTCAGGGCTCTGGCTGGGCCATTAAAGAACAGTCACAGAGTTGTTGTGAAGCCACTCCTTCATTATTTTAGCTGTGTGCTTAGGGTCATTGTCTTGTTGGAAGGTAAACCTTCGGCCCAGTCTGAGGTCCTGAGCACTCTGGAGAAGATTTTCATCCAGGATATCCCTGTACTTGGCCACATTCATCTTTCCCTCGATTGCATTGTTGTCCTGTCCCTGCAGCTGAAAAACACCCCCACAGCATGATGCTGCCACCACCATGCTTCACTGTTGGGACTATATTGGACAGGTGATGAGCAGTGCCTGGTTTTCTCCACACATACCACTTAGAATTAAGGCCAAAAAGTTCTATCTTGGTCTCATCAGACCAGAGAATCTTATTTCTCACCATCTTGGAGTCCTTCAGGTGTTTTTTTTTTAGCAAACTCCATGCGGGCTTTCATGTGTCTTGCACTGAGGAGAGGCTTCCGTCGGGCCACTCTGCCATAAAGCCCCGACTGGTGGAGGGCTGCTGTGATGGTTGACTTTCTACAACTTTCTACCATCTCCCGACTGCATCTCTGGAGTTCAGCCACAGTGATCTTTGGGTTCTTCTTTACCTCTCTCACCAAGGCTCTTCTCTCCCGATAGCTCAGTTTGGCCGGACGGCCAGCTCTAGGAAGGGTTCTGGTCGTCTCAAACATCTTTCATTTAAGGATTATGGAGGCCACTGTGCTCTTAGGAACCTTAAGTGCAGCAGAAATTTTTTTGTAACCTTGGCCAGATCTGTGCCTTGCCACAATTCTGTCTCTGAGCTCTTCAGGCAGTTCCTTTGACCTCATGATTCTCATTTGCTCTGACATGCACTGTGAGCTGTAAGGTCTTATATAGACAGGTGTGTGGCTTTCCTAATCAAGTCCAATCAGTATAATCAAACACAGCTGGACTCAAATGAAGGTGTAGAACCATCTCAAGGATGATCAGAAGAAATGGACAGCACCTGAGTTAAATATATGAGTGTCACAGCATAGGGTCTGAATACTTAGGACCATGTGATATTTCAGTTTTTCTTTTTTAATAAATCTGCAAAAATGTCAACAATTCTGTGTTTTTCTGTCAATATGGGGTGCTGTGTGTACATTAATGAGGAAAAAAATGGGTGTTCAGGTACGACACCACTCCTAAACAATCTTTAGTCACATCTATCCAATAGCTATGCAAGAGGCACGCAGAAGAAATAACCCTATCTCCTCACTGATCATGAGGACCCCCTTCCCACCTCTCCCCTTCTTACTCTTTTTTCCTTTCTTTTTTCTATTATCTCTATCGGTTAACTCATATCAGATAGATAAATGTTGATAAATTTATTTGATGCTACCGTTTGGTAGTCTCCCTCGCTCAGGGGGAACCACAATCGTCTTATCTTACCTGTTTGCTCAGCCCATAAGGGGAGTGTAGTAAAGGGGGAATTTCCTCGTCCGGCACAGTCAGATCCCGTCAGGGGTGCCGGGGGCAGGGAAAGGATCCCTAAAGTTCTAGGGGCAGAGCCTGGATCTTGTTATGTTAGTATTTGGGTCTTGATAATCGTTGGCGGGCCTTCCCATGAGTCTTCAAGGCTGAGATAACTATCAAAATATATTTTTGTTTGTAACTTTTATGTGTCATGCACTAGGAGGCATTCCCTCCTGAGTGTATAAATATGTTATTGCATAATTTGTATGTACTAATTGAAAATAAAAACATATTGAAAGTAATGAGGAAAAAAATGAACTTAAATGATTTTAGCAAATGGCTGCAATATAACAAAGAGTTAAAAATTTAAGAGGGTCTGAATACTTTCCGTCCCCACTGTATATATATATATGAGTACACCCCTCACATTTTTGTAGATATTTTATTCTATCTTTTTATGTGACAACACTGAATTAATGACACTTTGCTACATTGTAAAGTAGTGAGTGTACAGCTTGTATAACAGTGTAAATTTGCTGTCCCCTCAAAATAACTCAACACACAGTCATAAATGTCTAAACCGCTGGCAACAAAAGTGAGTACACCCCTAAGTGAAAATGTCCAAATTGGGCCGAATTAGCCATTTTCCCTCCCCGGTGTCATGTGACTCGTTAGTGTTACAAGGTCTCAGGTGTGAATGGGGAGCAGGTGTGTTAAATTTGGTGTTATCGCTCTCACTCTCTCATACTGGTCACTGGGAGTTCAACATGGCACCTCATGACAAAGAACTCTCTGAGGATCTGAAAAAAAAAGAATTGTTGCTCTACATAAAGATGACCTAGGCTATAAGAAGATTGCCAAGACCCTGAAACTAAGATTGCAGCACAGTGGCCAAGACCATACAGCGGTTAACAGGACAGGTTCCACTCAGAACAGGCCTCGCCATGGTCGACCAAAGAAGTTGAGTGCACGTGCTCAACGTCATATCCAGAGGTTGTCTTTGGGAAATAGACATATGAGTGCTGCCGGCATTGCTGCAGAGGTTGAAGGGGTCAGGGGTCAGCCTGTCAGTGCTCAGACCATACGCTGCACACTGCATCAAATTGGTCTGCATGGCTGTTGTCCCAGAAGGAAGCCTCTTCTAAAGATCATGCGCAAGAAAGCCCGCAAACAGTTTGCTGAAGACAGACTAAGCACATGGATTACTGGAACTGTGTCCTGTGGTCTGATGAGAACAAGATAAACTTATTTGGTTCAGATGGTGTCAAGCGTGTGTGGCGGCAACCAGGTGAGGAGTACAAAGACAAGTGTGTCTTGTCTACAGTCAAGCATGGTGGTGGGAGTGTCATGGTCTGGGGTTGCACGAGTGCTGCCGGCACTGGGGAGCTACAGTTCATTGAGGGAACCATGAATGCCAACATGTACTGTGACATACTGAAGCAGAGCATGATCCCCTCCCTTCAGAGACTGGGCCGCAGGGCAGTATTCCAACATGATAACGACCCCAAACACACCTCCAAGACGACCACTGCCTTGCTAAAGAAGCTGAGGGTAAAGGTGATGGACTGGCCAAGCATGTCTCCAGACCTAAACCCTATTGAGCCTCTGTGGGGCATCCTCAAACGGAAGGTGGAGGAGCGCAAGGTCTCTAACATCCACCAGCTCTGTGATGTCGTCATGGAGGAGTGGAAGAGGACTCCAGTGGTAACCTGTGAAGCTCTGGTGACCTCCATACCCAAGAGGGTTAAGGCAGTGCTGGAAAATAATGGTGGTCACACAAAATATTGACACTTTGGGCCCAATTTGGACATTTTCACTTAGGGGTGTAAAATATTAAAATATTTACAAAAATGTGAGGGGTGTACTCACTTTTGTGAGATACTGTATATATATATATATGTGTAAATTATTTTAAATATATATATATATAATTAATATACATTGCTCACAAAAATTAAAGGAACACTTTGAAAACATCAGATCTCCAGGGGGAAAAATATGCTGGATCTCTATACTGATATGGACGGGGTAATGTGTTGGGGACGAAAGGATGCCACATTGTGTGATGGAAATTAAAATTATTAACCTACAGGGGGCTGAATTCAAAGACACCCTGAAAATACTCATCTTTACTGAGTTTTTCACTAGTTTTGCATTTGGCTAGGTCACTACTGGTAGCATGAGGCCATACCTGGACCTTATAGAGGTTGCACAAGCAGTCCAACTCCTCCAGAAGGGCACAGCAATGTCATTGCCAGAAGGATTGCTGTGTCTCCCAGCACAGTCTCGCATGGAGGAGATTCCAGGAGACAGGCAGGTACTCAAAGAGAGCTGGACAGGGCCGAAGAAGGTCCTTAACCCACCAGCAGGGCCGGTATCTGCTCCTTTGTGCAAGGAGGAACAGGATGAGCACTGCCAGCGCTCTACAAAATGACCTCCAGCAGGCCACTGGTGTGAATGTCTCTGACCAAACAATCAGAAACAGACTTCCCATGAGGGTGGCCTGAGGGCCCGACGTCCTCTAGTGGGCCCTGTGCTCACTGCCCAGCACTGTGGAGCTTGATTAGCATTTGCCATTAAACACCAGAATTGGCAGGTCCACCACTGGCGCCCTGTGCTTTTCACTGATGAGAGCAGGTTCACCCTGAGCACATGGCAGACCTGAAAGGGTCTGGAGAAGCCGTGGAGAATGTTGTGCTGCCTGTAACATCATTCAGCATGACCAGTTTGGTGGTGGGTCAGTGATGGTCCGGAAAGGCATATCCATAGGAGGGACGCATAGACCTCTGCAGGCTAGACAATGGCACCCTGACTGCCATTGGGTATCGGGATGAACTCCTTGGACCCATAGTCAGACCCTACACTGGCACAGTGAGTCCTGGGTTCCTCCTGGTGCATGACAATGCCCGGCCTCACGTGGTGAGAGTATGCAGCCAGTTCCTGGAAGATGAAGGAATTGATACCATTGAATGGTCCCCATGCTCGCCTGACCTAAATCCAATAGAACACCTCTGGGACATTATGTTTCGAACCATCCAACGGCGCCAAATTGCATCTCAGTCTGTTCAGGAGCTCAGTGATGCCCTGGTCCAGATCTGGGAGGAAACACCTCAGGACACCATCCATCGTCTCATTAGGAGTCTCGATGTTCAAATGATGTGGCATGCTTTCGTTCCTAACACATTAACCAGTCCATATCAGTATAAATATCCAGCATGAGATTTTTCCCCACTGAGATCTGATGTGTTTTCAAAGTGTTCCTTTAATTTTTTTGAGCAGTGTATATACATATATATACATATATATATATATATATATACTGTATATATTAGAAATGTAGATATATCTAGTAGTGAATATAGAATTTTATATATATATATATATATATATACTGTATAAGATTTAGGCTGCACCCTCATCAGTACCTGTATTAGCCTCGTAAATGATGACTGCTTACACTGCAACAGCTACTTAAAGCAGAGCTCTACCCAAAAGCATTCGTCCCCTTCTCCTCTTGCACAATTGCCACTTTTGAGGAGTGGGGGGGGGGGAGGATACCCTATTTTGACAGGTACCTGCTTCCCACTTCCCTTCTGAAGGTCTCCTCCCACACCTGCAATTTTCTAGGACACTGACAGGCCCTGGAAGACTGCATCCATCAATCACGATGCGCAGCGCGACTCGCACATGCGCAGTGGGCACCCGGCTGTGAAGCCACAAGCTGTCACAGCCGGGTGCCCATAGTGAAGATGTCGGCACCAGAGACCGAAAACAGCAGGCGAGACCAACTGGAGTGAGAACAGCGCTGGATCCCTGGACAGGTGAGTTTGTAGCTGCTGACTTTTATTTTTTCCACAGGTGGCCGAAACTCCTCTTTAAAGAAGCACACCTGGCCTGGCAATTCCTGGCTCTATTTCTGTACAACTCTGTGTGTCTCAGCTCCTCTTGTTACATTCTTCATAGTATAAAATAAGTCAGAAATCCAGCAGAGGGCCTGAGAACTCAGCACAGGGATGGTAGGAACCCCTCATAATGGACACAGCTGGTGTAAAGACCTGGGAACTCAGCACAGGGATGGTGGGAACCCCTCATAATGGGCACAGCAGGTGTAGAGACCCAGGAACTCAGCACAGGGATGGTGGGAACCCCTCATAATGGGCACAGGAGGAGTACAGACCCGGGGACTCAGCACAAGGAAGGTGGGAACCCCTCATAATGGGCACAGCGGGTGTACAGACCTGGAAACTCAGCACAGGGATGGTGGGAACCCTTCATAATGGGCACAGCAGGTTTACAGAACCGGAAACACAGCAAAGGAGTGGTGGGTACCCCTCATAATGGTCACAGCTGGTGTAGAGACCCAGGAACTCAGCACAAGGATGGTGGGAACCCATTATAATGGGCACAGCTGGTATACAGACCCTGAAAATCAGCCCAGGGATGGTGGGAACCCCTCGTAATGGGCACAGGAGTTATGCAGTGTTACTGACTCATGCATTGAACTCACAGCTTCTCATGCATTTCAATACACCACAAGTGCGAACGAAGCCTAACGAATAACGGCTCTCCGTAGACATATTAGTCCAATGGTGTCTTTAATTGTCTCCAATTGACAGATGCATTGTAAAGAAAGAATGTATCCTAGCAGGGTTTATTTTTCCCCCTTTCGGTGAAGTGCAAAACACACGCAGGGGGCCCAGAGAGAGTTACACCTGTGTGTTCACCAGGAATTTACATTCAGACAAAAGCGGGCAGAACATAATGGGAATGATTGCTCTTTTGTAAAGAAGCAGCAATATCGCCACCTAGAGGCAGAGAACAGGTCTGAAATCTTACACCTTATTGTATTAATAAAAAAAATCATAGTAAATGTTTTATCCCTTAAGCACCAAAGACTTCTATTCAGAAAGTTTTAAGCTGCTGTCTCAATGAATTTGCATAAAACGCGTAACATTAAAAGAAACTATGTTAACCTCATCCGAGCTTCGCTTCTCCCTTGACTGTGACCTCATCACTTCTGGTTGGCTCACTAATATAATAACTAATGAAAATTTGCCACATTAGGGGTAGATTAGGGAAGCATTAACCCCCTCCCCCCCATCATTTTTTGTTGTTGTTGTCTATGTTTCATTGGGGGAGATTTCCCTTCACTTCCTGTCCTGGAGAAGGAACAGGAAGTGAAAGTAAATCTCTACAAAGTTAGGGGTCTTAGAAAGTTGCCTCTATAGGGAAAAAATTCCCTCTAATGTTCTTCCAAGGACAACTGAAAATGTTGTATTTCCCTCGCAGAACTTTTTTCTGCCACTAGTGGTCCTCAGTCTGATCGCCAGCATCATTCACCCCACATCCTCTGAGCCCCATTGGTCCTAGACCTGCCCCCATCCTGTGATTGGACAGTGAAAGACAGACGTTACTGCAGCTCTGTAATCAATAATACATTGTCAAATTTATTTTTTAAATACAAGCAGTGTAAGTACCGGACTATGACCTAATATGAGCCTCTTGCAGTCCCTGTACAGCAGAGCTAAAGTGTAAGAGGAAGAAGCAGCACAAGGAGCCAGGATATGTTCATGTCCTGACAAGAAGCATGCTGAAAAGAGGAGAGAGCAGAGTGATAGAGAAATGAACTCATTGCTGTGCTACTTCTCCTTTCCCTGTCCAGTCACAGGTTGGGGGCTTGTCCGGGACAACCTGAGTTTAGAGGAAGTGATTGAATGGTGGTGACCATCAGGTTGAGGACATCAAGTGGCCGACAGAAGTACTGCAGGGGGAAATCTCAGGAATGAAGCTGAATTTTGCAGCCAAGGCTGGTTTGATTATGTTTTACTTTTACCTGTATGTTTATTTCTAACTTGTTATTTCTTTTTAAGTTCTGCTTTAAGTGGAATACAGGAGGGTGAAATTTATGGGGGCTGTTAAATTGATATTTATGAGGTCTATGTTTAAAAAAGATTCACCATGCGGGTGTCTTAAGCATTCGCACAGGCACCACAAATAATCACTGTATTGTCTGAGATGATGAGCGTCAGCCCCATCTAGTGGCCATGATGCGGTACTTGTTTTTTATTGACGCATTTCAGGAAAATACCACATTATGGCCACTAGATGGAGCTGCCAATCATAAATTATAATCTTATTACAAACAATCCTTTATTGTGACAGTGCAAATGCTTAGGGCATCCACGCAGCAATTCTTTTTTATACATAAATTCTTTAGTGATATTTACCAGATCCAGAAATCTGTGGAGTAAGTTTTGCAAGTGTATTCCCTTCTTTCCTGACGCCTTGCACCAATTTCTACATGTACTTTTTTTCCCCAATGTTTTACATTTTTCTAAGCTGTCTGTGCAATCTGATCTCCCTGCCTAATAAGACCGCAGCATCAGCTGTACAGTATATCAGCCTATAGAGCAGGGGTAGGCAACCTGAGGCCCTCCAGCTATTGTGGAACTACATTTCCCATGAGGCATTGCAAGGCTAGTAGTTACAATTACTCCCAGAGGCATGATGGGACTTGTAGTTCTGCAACAGCTGGAGGGCCCTAGGTTGCCTACCCTTGCTATAGCGTTACCATTAACCACTTGTGGTATGCATTAATATATTTTAAAGGCAGATTTTCATATTGTCATTGAAACTCCATTCACATCATGCCTGTGCGACAGAGCGTTCCTACAATTCCACATTGAGCTTATTTAAGGCACAAGTCTGGCGCACAAAATGATGTATGTTTTTTTAGCGCAGACATGCAAAGGTTTGTTTAAAAGGAATATTTATACTTTATTCACACCATGCAGGTGTGACGAAACGCGCTTGCGTTTCCATGCGTTCTCTGCGCGTTCTTTCGTTCTGTCATTTGTAGGGCAGCCCATTCATTTCTGTAAGCTGCCCTACGCTTTAGAAACGCACAAAAAAAAGTCTCCGCCCCTTTTTCAAAATTGCTCCGCACTGAACTGGTGCTGCGTTTAGGTGCGCGGCAAAAAAACCGCATGTGTTAGCAGATGCATGGGGTTGTCATTAAGGGCTTGTTCACACCACCTGCAGTGTGGGAACGCACACGGAATTGCACATTTTCCTGTACCGGGTGGAAATGCGCTACCGTCTGCAGACGGGTGTGGGTGCGTCCCCCACGCATCTAGGAAACACGAGCCATGAAAACGCATCACGCCGCATCGAACCGGAAAGGTACAGCTGCAGCACCGTGCGTCTTGACGATCATGAAAATGCACACGTCAGCAGATGCTTGGGGGCGCCATTAAGAATTAGGCTACATTCCCAATCTGATTACATGTATATTCGAGATTTGTGGGATTTTTTGGGTGCATTTTAAATCAATAGGAAAAAATTATTAAAAGGTGTAAATGTTATTAATGCATAAAAACACTGTAATTGCATTACAGTCATTAAAGGTACAGCACAATAGTGTGGTTCACAACTTGTTTCGCCCTAAAAAGGGACTTCCTCAGGGGACGCTGTCCAAATGAATATCAGAGCCTTCCCAAAGTATATTACAATTGATAATGGTACAGGGGGTCAGGCAGACACCATAAGACCAAAAGACCGGACAGGATTCTTGAGATTGCATGCAGCCCGGTCTTTGCTCTTATGATGTCTGCTTGACCCCCTGAACCATTATCAATTGCAATATATTTTGGGAAGGCTCTGATATTCATTTGGACAGCGTCCCCTGAGGAAGCCCCATTTTAGGGCGAAACATGTTGGTAACCACACCATCGTACTTTACCTTTAAGGACTGTACTGTATGAGTCTTTTCTAATGCAATTGCGTTGTTTTTATGTATTGATAAAATTGACACCTTTTAACCGCTTGCCGACCACCGCACGAACATTTACGTCGGCAGAATGGCACGGACAGGCAAATGGGCGTACAGGTATGTCCCTTTAAAATTGCAGCGCGCGACCCTGCCCCGAGCTCCGTGAGTGTGATCGCGGGTCCCACGGACTCGATGTCCGCGGGGATACCCTCGATTGTCTCGCAAAAAGGATGAACGGGGAAATGCTCGTTCCGCCTAGTGACACTGACACTGATCACAGCTCCCTGTAATCAGGAGCGGTGATCAGTGTCGTGTCAGACATAGCCCCTCCCCCCACAGTTAGAATCACTCCCTAGGACACACTTAACCCCTGAAGCGCCCCCTAGTGGTTAAGCCCTTCACTGCCAGTCATATTTACACAGTAATCAGTGCATTTTTAATCGCACTGATTGCTGTATAAATGTGAATGGTCCCAAAATAGCGCCAAAAGTATCAGATGTGTCCGCCATAATGTCGCAGTCACGATAAAAATCGCAGAGCGCCGCCATTACTAATAAAAAAAAAATATTTTAAAAATGCCATAAAACTATCCCCTATTTTGTAGACGCTATAACTTTTGCGCAAACCAATCAATAAATGCTTTTTGCAATTTATTTTTTTTTTTACGAAAAATATGTAGAAGAATACGTATCGGCCTAAACTGAAGGAAAAAACATTTTTTTATATATTTTTGGGGGATATTTATTATAGCAAAAAGTAAAAAATAGTGCGTTTTTTTTTTTCAAAATTGTCGCTCTTATTTTGTTTATAGCGCAAAAAATAAAAACCGCAGAGGTGATCAAATACCACCAACAGAAAGCTCTATTTGTGGGGAAAAAAGGACGTCAATTTTGTTTGGGAGCCACGTCGCACGACAACGTGCAATTGTCAGTTAAAGCGACGCAGTGCCGAATCGCAAAAAAACGCTCTGGTCTTTGGGCAGCCAAATGGTCCGGGGCTGAAGTGGTTAATAATTTTTTCCTATTGATTTAATATGCACCCAAAAAATCCCACAAATCTCCAATATACAAATGAACTAAGGGACGTGGTGCTCTACTGTTGGCATATTGTCCAGAAGCTGAGTTTTTTTCCTCAATCTGATCACGTGCTTTACCAACGCGCACAGAAACGCATTGCTCGTTAGCAGGCATGCGGCAATGCTATTAACTCTTTGGGCTCATTCACACCATATAGGTACTTCTGAGCGCAAAAAAAAAACACGTGCGCTCAGATGCACCTATATGGTGTGAGCGGGCCCTAAGCGTTATTGACGCCGCTGCTTGTCGAGCTAAAGTTCAACGCGTTTCTGTGCGTGCTGAGAATGCACGTGATCATATTGTGAACATAGCCTAATTCCGAATGGAACACCCCCCCCCCCCCCCCACACACACACTCGAGTGCATTTTTGCGCGCGGAGCCGCAGCACCTCCCGGTTCGAGGCGGCGCAATGCTTTTTGTTGGCCCGCCAACGCGCTCTCATTTTGCTAGATGCCGCAGCAACCTCGCGATTTGGCACAACGCGATTTTTGCAGAAGGGTCAGGGTCTTTTTTTTCTCGCATTTCCTGAAATGAATGGGCTGCCCTACATAGCATACATCCAGTAGCGCGCACGTGCGCGGCGTGCACGCACCTGAAACATTCCTTTTTAAATAAGCCTTTTGCATGTCTGATCTATTAAAACCTATATCATTTTGAGCGGCGGATTAGCGCGTTAAATAAGCGCGATGCATAACCTACAAATCTGATAACCGCTAAAAAAAAAAAAAAAAAAGTTGAAATAACTGGGGCGTCGAAATTGTGCCCTGAATGCAGAAACAATATATATTTTTCTCTCTTCCTTAGGATTTCTTCCTTTGTATTCCCTCGGTGTCTTCCTCCCATCGCAGGCTGTAATTCACTATTTGCCAGCACAAGCAGAATTTCCCTGGGTTGCAATTTGTTTTTCAGAGCGGCGCAGGAGAGAAAGGGGGGGGGGAGGGAACCGCCAGGGGGGGGCAGGAATCGCAGAGGAGCGTTGTGATAAAACCGGCAGGAGCTCTATGGCTCTGATCCAACAGGGGGAAAATAAACATGGAGCAGAACACCCCCCCACCCCCACACACCATCCCCACCAATATGGCACATTGTCGCGTCCGCCATGTGCAAGGTGCCGCGCGTCGGATTCTCACACAAAGCGCTCATTAACAACGCATTTAGCGTCGTTTGTAATAACACCCGGCTGTAATGAATTCATTTAGAAATCCCGCTGATGTTGTCTGCTGGGTTTGGGGAAGGATTCCGCTTTAATCCGCCAATCTCTAATGCTTCATTAGCACAGCGGGGTCCTGAAAAATCGTCTGCGTTAAGAAGAGGAAAAATAAATAAATAAAAATTAAAAACAAGGAATAAAAAAAAAGTTTTAGGATTGATTAAACCCGAACTTCAGGCCGAAGTTCAAAAATGACTAATGAATGCGGTTATACATGAAATAATTAGGGGGCAGATTTGTGTTTGCGGCATCACGCGCGTTACGGCAACACGCATTACATGTCGCGCCATTCAATTTGAACGGCAGCCCAACACAAAAAAAAAAAGGCACTGCGATGCGTGAGAACGCACCATCGGGGTCTGTTTTATAAAACATTTGTTGGACGAATGTCACAGGCGCTCGTACAAGCTGCAAAGGTTTTACCCAGATTTTCTGTAATAAATGAATTGCTAGGATCGTCAGCTCCATCTAGTGGCCATAATGTGGTATGATGTTTTGAAACACCCTCAATGAGAAAATATAGCGCCTTTTGGCCACTAGATGGAGCTGACGATTGTAGGAATTATTCCATCACAGAAAATATACCGCATTTAGGCCACTAGATGGAACTTACAAATTGTTGGAATGAATATATTACGGAACATATACTGCATTTTGGCCACTAGATGGAGCTGACAATTGTAGGAATTAATCTATTTCAGAATATTTACCGCATTTTGGCCAATAGATGGAGCTGAAGATTGTAGGAATGAATTTATTACAGAAAATATAATGCAATTTGGCCACTAGATGGAGCTGACAATTGTAGGAATGAATCTATTAAAGAAAATATACCACATTTTGGCTACTAGATGGAGTTGATGATTGTGTAGTAATTAATCTGTTACGGAACATATACTGCATTGTGGCCACTGGATGGAGCTGATGATTGTAGGAGTTTATCTATTACAAAACATATAGCTCATTTTGGCCACTAGATGGAGCTGACGATTTGTAGGAATTCATCTATTACGGAACATATACTGCATTTTGGCCACTGGCGATTGTGGGAATTAATCTATTACAGAATATATACCGTATTGTGGCCACCAGATGGAGCTGACAATTGTAGGAGTTAATCTAATACGGAACATATACCGCATTTGGACCACTAGATGGAGCTGACGATTGTAGGAGTTAATCTATTACAGAAAATATACAGCATTTAGGCCACTAGATGGAGTTGATGATTGTGTAGTAATTAATCTGTTACGGAACATATACTGCATTGTGGCCACTGGATGGAGCTGATGATTGTAGGAATTAATCTATTACGGAGCATATACTGCATTTTGGCCACTAGATGGAGCTTATCTTCCTATGATCCTCAGCTCCATCTAGTGGCCATAATGCGGTATTTTTCAGATTGATGCATTTCAGGGAAAATACTGCATTATGGCCACTAGATGGAAGAATCCCTGAACATGTGTGTGAAACTTATGCCGTGTACACACGGTCGGACTTTTCGACCGGACTGGTCTGACGGACGCCGACGGACCAAATCCGGTGGACAATCCGATCGTGTGTGGGCTTCCCCGGACTTTCAGCTGACTTTTCCAGTCGCAATTCTGACGGACTTTAGATTTGGAACATGCTTCAAATCTTTACGTAGTAACTCTGCAGGACCCAGAAAACCGCTCGTCTGTATGCTAGTCCGACGGACAAAAACCGACGCTAGGGCAGCTATTGGCTACTGGCTATCAACTTCCTTATTTTAGTCCGATGTACGTCATCACGTATGAATCCGTCGGACTTTGGTGTGATTGTGTTTAGGCAAATCCGGTCGTTAGAAAGTCAGTCGAAAGTCCACCAAAAGTCCGTCGAAAGTCTGTCAGACTTTTGTAGCTGAAAAGTCCGACCGTGTGTACGCGGCATTAGGCTTAGATAAGTTTGATGGGCTTCCTTAAGGCAGTGGTCTCTAAAATGTGGCCCGTGGGCCGGATGTGGCCCTTTGCTTGCTTTTACCCGGCCCTTGGGGATTCCGACCACAGATGAGAAGCGCTATTCTTCCCACCAATATAAATGTTGAAACATTATTTCCTTCACTGACACCAATGATGGGGCTCTATTTATTCCATTTACACCAATGATGGGGCAATATTCCTTCCACTGACACCAATGATGGGGCACTATTTATTCCATTGACACCAATGATGGGGCACTATTCCTTCCACTGACACCAATGATGGGGCACTATTTATTCCATTGACACCAATGATGGGGCACTATTCCTCCCACTGACACCAATGATGGGGCACTACTCCCTCCACTGACACCAATGATGGGGCACTATTCCTCCTACTGACACCAATGATGGGGCACTATTCCTCCTACTGACACCAATGATGGGGCACTATTCCTCCTACTGATACCAATGATGGGGCACTATCCCTCCTACTGACACCAGTGATGGGGCACTATTCCTCCCACTGATATCAATGATGGGGAACTATTCCTCCTACTGACACCAATGATGGGGCACTATTCCTCCCACTGACACCAGTGATGGGGCACTATTCCTCTTACTGCCACCAATGATGGGGCACTATTCCTCCTACTGATACCAATGATGGGGCACTATTCCTCCTACTGATACCAATGATGGGGCACTATCCCTTCTACTGACACCAATGATGGGGCACTATTCCTCCTACTGATACCAATGATGGGGCACCATTCCTCCTACTGATACCAATGATGGGGCACTATCCCTCCTACTGACACCAATGATGGGGCACTATTCCTTCCACTGATACCAATGATGGGGCACTATTCCTCCCACTGACACCAGTGATGGGGCACTATTCCTCTTACTGCCACCAATGATGGGGCACTATTCCTCCTACTGATACCAATGATGGGGCACTATTCCTCCTACTGATACCAATGATGGGGCACTATCCCTTCTACTGACACCAATGATGGGGCACTATTCCTCCTACTGATACCAATGATGGGGCACCATTCCTCCTACTGATACCAATGATGGGGCACTATCCCTCCTACTGACACCAATGATGGGGCACTATTCCTTCCACTGATACCAATGATGGGGCACTATTCCTCCCACTGACACCAGTGATGGGGCACTATTCCTCTTACTGCCACCAATGATGGGGCACTATTCCTCCTACTGATACCAATGATGGGGCACTATTCCTCCTACTGATACCAATGATGGGGCACTATCCCTTCTACTGACACCAATGATGGGGCACTATTCCTCCTACTGATACCAATGATGGGGCACCATTCCTCCTACTGATACCAATGATGGGGCACTATCCCTCCTACTGACACCAATGATGGGGCACTATTCCTCCTACTGATACCAATGATGGGGCACTATTCCTCCTACTGATACCAATGATGGGGCACTATCCCTTCTACTGACACCAATGATGGGGCACTATTCCTCCTACTGATACCAATGATGGGGCACCATTCCTCCTACTGATACCAATGATGGGGCACTATCCCTCCTACTGACACCAATGATGGGGCACTATTCCTCCCACTGACACCAATGATGGGGCACTATTCCTCCCACTGACACCAATGATGGGGCACTATCCCTCCCACTGACACCAATGATGGGGCACTATCCCTCCTACTGACATCAATGATGGGGCACTATCCCTCCTACTGACACCAATGATGGGGCACTGTTCCTCCCACTGACACCAATGATGGGGCATTATTCCTATCACTAATACCCATTATGGGGCACTATTCTTCCTTGATTGCTGCAATTGATGATGTCATGAAAAAGCTGCCATTGTGTCATGAGTGGCATGAATTGTGAATGCGTCTTTCTCTATATAGAGGGGACATGGGCACGTGAGTAGTCCATGGCAGAATGGACAGGATGGTGTTGGCGCTATGTAGGGTGTCAGTGCACAAAATGGGGGGGGGGGGGGGGTTGTATTGGAAATCATCTCTTTTCCTTTATTACTTCTTTTTAATTTTTTATCCTATTTATGGCATAAAAAAATATTGTAGACTCGAGTTCTTCTGTCTGCACGTGACTCGTGGGAAATTAGGGCTCAGCTCCCAATGCATTATGGGGGGGAAACAATGAAAGGGAGGAATTAATTGCATGTTACATGGGACACAGACAGTTCTATCACGTTATCAATGGAGTGATTGTAGGGTGAGGGCTATTGGATAAGGGGAACATTTTTAGCAGAGAGCCTATTGCCCCCGTGAGATAAGAGTGGCACAGAGGGTCTTGGCTGTACACGTGTGCGCCCGCAGGAACCATTCCCACGCGCTGGAGCCGGATCTTTCCCGGCACTGCCGATAATTTACTGCTTTCAATAATGAAGCATCTCATTAATTTTATATCCTTCCTGTGTGTTGTGTGGGATTCCCGCTGATCCCTCTTTTGCAGTTTAAGATGCGAGATAAAATATGAGCAACCAACGCAGAACGCGGCAATTAAAAAACCAGAGCGTAACGGAGGAGATTATAGAAGAATCCGATCTGGATGGCTGGCATGAGTGTCATTGTTCTGGACCCCCAAGTGTCAGTGTGTCATTGTACTGTGATCCACAAGTGTCAGTGTGTCATTGTTCTAGGACCCCCAAGTGTCAGTGTGTCATTGTTCTAGACCCCCAAGTGTCAGTGTGTCATTGTTCTAGACCCCCAAGTGTCAGTGTGTCATTGTTCTGGACCCCCCAAGTATCAGTGTGTCATTGTTCTAGACCCCCAAGTGTCAGTGTGTCATTGTTCTGGACCCCCAAGTGTCAGTGTGTCATTGTTCTGGACCCCCAAGTGTCAGTGTGTCATTGTTCTGGACCCCCAAGTGTCAGTGTGTCATTGTTCTGGACCCCCAAGTGTCAGTGTGTCATTGTTCTGGACCCCCAAGTGTCAGTGTGTCATTGTTCTAGACCCCCAAGTGTCAGTGTGTCATTGTTCTGGACCCCCAAGTGTCAGTGTGTCATTGTTCTGGACCCCCAAGTGTCAGTGTGTCATTGTTCTGGACCCCCAAGTGTCAGTGTGTCATTGTAATAGACCCCCAAGTGTCAGGGTGTCATTGTTCTGGACCCCCAAGTGTCAGTGTGTCATTGTTCTAGACCCCCAAGTGTCAGTGTGTCATTGTAATAGACCCCCAAGTGTCAGTGTGTCATTGTTCTGGACCCCCAAGTGTCAGTGTGTCATTGTTCTGGACCCCCAAGTGTCAGGGTGTCATTGTTCTGGACCCCCAAGTGTCAGCGTGTCATTGTAATAGACCCCCAAGTGTCAGTGTGTCATTGTAATAGACCCCCAAGTGTCAGTGTGTCATTGTTCTGGACCCCCAAGTGTCAGTGTGTCATTGTTCTGGACCCCCCAAGTGTCAGTGTGTCATTGTTCTGGACCCCCAAGTGTCAGTGTGTCATTGTTCTGGGCCCCCAAGTGTCAGTGTGTCATTGTTCTGGACCCCCAAGTGTCAGTGTGTCATTGTTCTGGACCCCCCAAGTGTCAGTGTGTCATTGTTCTGGACCCCCAAGTGTCAGTGTGTCATTGTTCTGGGCCCCCAAGTGTCAGTGTGTCATTGTTCTGGGCCCCCAAGTGTCAGCGTGTCATTGTAATAGACCCCCAAGTGTCAGTGTGTCATTGTTCTGGACCCCCAAGTGTCAGTGTGTCATTGTTCTGGACCCCCCAAGTGTCAGTGTGTCATTGTTCTGGGCCCCCAAGTGTCAGTGTGTCATTGTTCTGGGCCCCCAAGTGTTAGCGTGTCATTGTAATAGACCCCCAAGTGTCAGTGTGTCATTGTTCTGGACCCCCAAGTGTCAGTGTGTCATTGTTCTGGACCCCCAAGTGTCAGGGTGTCATTGTTCTGGACCCCCAAGTGTCAGCGTGTCATTGTAATAGACCCCCAAGTGTCAGTGTGTCATTGTAATAGACCCCCAAGTGTCAGTGTGTCATTGTTCTGGACCCCCCAAGTGTCAGTGTGTCATTGTTCTGGACCCCCCAAGTGTCAATGTGTCATTGTTCTGGACCCCCAAGTGTCAGTGTGTCATTGTTCTGGACCCCCAAGTGTCAGTGTGTCATTGTTCTGGACCCCCCAAGTGTCAGTGTGTCATTGTTCTGGGCCCCCAAGTGTCAGCGTGTCATTGTTCTGGACCCCCAAGTGTCAGTGTGTTATTGTTCTGGACCCCCAAGTGTCAGTGTGTCATTGTTCTGGGCCCCCAAGTGTCAGTGTGTCATTGTTCTGGGCCCCCAAGTGTCAGTGTGTCATTGTTCTGGACCCCCAAGTGTCAGTGTGTTATTGTTCTGGACCCCCAAGTGTCAGTGTGTCATTGTTCTGGACCTTCAAGTGTCAGCGTGTCATTGTTCTGGACCCCCAAGCGTCACTGTTCTAGGAGCACCAAGTGTCAGGGTGTCATTGTTCTGGGACCCCCAAGTGTCAGTGTGTCATTGTTCTGGGGCACCCAAGTGTCAGTGTGTCATTGTTTTAAACCCCCAAGTGTCAGTGTGTCATTGTTCTGGGACCCCCAAGTGTCAGTGTGCCATGTTTCTGGTACCCCCAAGCGTCACTGTCACTGTTCTAGGAGCACCAAGTGTCAGTGTGTCGTTGTTCTGGGACCCCCAAGTTTCAGTGTGTCATTGTTCTGGGACCTCCAAATGTCAGTGTGCCATTTTTCTGCGACCCCCAAGTGTCACTGTAACTGTTCTAGGAGCTCCAAGTGTCAGTGTGTCATTGTTCGGGGATCCCCAAGTGTCAGTGTCACTGTTCTGGGGCCCCAAGTGTCAGGATGTCATTGTTCTGGATCCCTAAGTCTCATTGTGTGATTGTTCTGGACCCCCAAGTGTCAGTGGGTTGTTGTTTGGGCCCTCAAGTGTCACTGTCACTGTTCTAGGAACCCAAATGTCAGTGTGTCATTGTTCTGGGGGCCCAAGTGTCAGGATGTCATTGTTCTGGGACACCCAGGTCTCATTGTGTCATTGTTCTAGACCCCCAAGTGTAAGTGTGTCATTGTTCTGGTACCTCCAAGTGTCAGTGTGTCATTATTCTAGGACCGCCCAAGTGTCAGTGTGTCATTGTTCTGGGGCCCCAAGTGTCAGTGTGTCATTTTTCTGTGACCCCCAAGTGTCAGTGTGTCATTTTTCTGTGACCCCCAAGTGTCACTGTCACTGTTCTAGGAGCTCCAAGTATCAGTGTGTCATTGTTCTGGACCCCCTAGTGTCAGTGTGCTATTGTTCGGGGATCCCCAAGTGTCACTGTCATTGTTCTGGGGCCCCAAGTGTCAGGATGTCATTGTTTTGGATCCCTAAGTCTCATTGTGTCATTGTTCTGGACCCCCAAGTGTCACTGTCACTGTTCTAGGAGCCCCAAACGTCAGTGTGTCATTGTTCTGGGGCCCCAAGTGTCAGGATGTCATTGTTCTGGGACACCCAGATCTCATTGTGTCATTGTTCTAGACCCCCAAGTATAAGTGTGTCATTGTTTTGGTACCTCCAAGTGGTAGTGTTTTATTGTTCTGGGACCCCCAAGTGTCAGTGTGTCATTGTTCTGGACCTTCAAGTTTTAGTGTGCCATTGTTCTGGGTCCCCAAGTGCCATTGTTCTGGGACCCAAAACATCCAATCTTTCGTTTCTATATTGCCTTGGGTGGATTTTAATCCATTTTTGGGGAAATATATTTTCCTGCAAACTTCATCTCCAGAGTGTGTTTGAAATTTTACAGAGAGGATCGAAAGAAGTGATATCTGCTGTAAATATTTGTTCCAAAATATATTGAGTTGGTATAAATGTTTACAAAAAAAACATTTTTTGTCATATTTTATTATATTTATACTGAAATATAAATTTTATTTAAAAACAAATGTAATATATTTATTTTTAATACATTATTGTATTTATTTATTTAACTATGTATTTATATTATTTATGATAATTATATAAATATTATAAACAAAATATTTTAAAAAAATAAATATTTATTTATAATAATTATTTTAATTATATAAATGCTATGATATATTTAAAATTATAATATACTGTATAATAATAATTGATTAGTATAATGTGTATTCTAATGTATTCTATGTATTCTAATAGTATTAAAAATATATATTTTTTATTTATCGTTATTTATTATAATGAAATATAACATTAAAATGCAACTTTTATACTGAAATGTTGAGCCCCATTCATTGCTCTTATGTATTATGTAATGCATTCCTCACCCTATAGACGAGATCCGCACACCTGTAATCCAATCAGACGGCTGGAATATTATTCTCTCTTCTTATATTACCAGCCGGTGACCTTGACAGCGTCTGCCGAACATCTGCTTCACTCTGGTAATAATATTCATACATATATAATGATGACAGTCTCGTGTTGATGAAATGACCATCTATCATCAGTTCAAACTACAAACCGGGGACACATAATCTGAATGGTGACAGACGTGTCTTATTTAAAGAGAACTGCAGCCTGTGGTCATTTTTACATGTCTACAGGGGCGGGGGAGAATGTGTATTTATAACAAAACTGCACGCACATTTGTTCCTTGCCAGCAAAATAGAATGTTACCAAGCTATGTTCTCTCCAGGTCGAATGTTACCCATTCATAGGGAAAAGAGCGAATCAGGAAAATACCCCTTTATGGCCACTAGATGGAGCTGTTGATCATTATTTACAATGATTGTCATCGCCATCTAGAGGCCAAAATGCTATGTTTTCCTAATAAACAAAAGTTTCACTGTGAAACTGCATGTACATTCGTTCTGTGCGAATGGGGGTGGCAAAAAAAAGAAAAAAGCAAATGTTATTAGACCTTTTTCTGGCCAGGTTTAATGTTTTTTTTTCATTCATACAGAATAGAGTGACCCAGGAAAATATTGGGCACTAGATAGAGATGGTGATGATAAATACGTATTTACAATGTTTGTCATCGCCATCTAGTGGCCAAAATATTTTCTTTATTAACGCAATTCTTAGGAATAAAGAACATTCGCCATGGAGAGAAAATGGACTGATAACATTCGATTTTTTCCGGCTTTCGCACAGAATGAATGTAGATGCAGTTTTTACAGGAGGAAAAGCCCTGCAGATTTTTTTTTTTTTCAAGCTTTTTTTTTTTTGCGCACATTATCACACTTTATGCAGATAGTCCATTCATTTAAATGTGCTTGTGTACTTTTTTGGACATTTTTTTTTTAACCACACGTTTTGTCGCACATGAAAATGCAAGTCTGCTCGCAGTGTTTTAGCTACTTGTACAATGATTGGCTCAGCAAGTGCGACACGCGTTTTACCCGCGTTCCCGTGAACGCTCAGGTGTGAATGCAGCCTAAACGGGGCTTATTCACGTAGAATGCTAAACTTTCTCCTCCCTTCCCTCTTTCCTTTTTTCTACTTAAAAAAAAACAAAACAAAAAAGGGGGGAAAGAAAAAAAAAGGGGGGGGGGGGCAAAACATCACCACCACAAAAAAGAAAAAAAAAAAGACCAGTACATTTTCCTCCTCCCCGTCGCCCTCAAAAGGAGCCAATTTAAATTTACAAAAATTTTTTTTTTTTTTACTTTTTGCTATAATAAATATCCAAAAAAATAAAAATAATTTTAAAAATTTCAGTTTAGGCCGATATATATTCTTCTACATGTTTTTGGTAAAAAAAAAAATGCAATAGGCGTATATTGATTGGTTTGCGCAACAGTTATAGCGTCTACAAAATAGGGGATAGATTTGTCGCATTTTTTTATTATTTATCTATTTTTTTACTAGTAATGGCGGTGATCAGCGATTTTTAGCGGGGCTGCAACATTGCGGTGGACAGATCGGACACTTTTGACACTCTTTTGGGACCAGTGACATTTATACAGGGATTAGAGCTAGAAATAGCTGTATAAATGTCACTGGCAGGGAAGGGGTTAACACTAGGGGGGCTATCAAGGGGTTAAATGTGTTCCCTGGGAGGTGTTTCTAACTGTGGGGGGGAGGGGACTGACTGGAGGAGGAGAGAGATCGCTGTTCCTGATCACTAGGAACAGCAGACCTCTCTCTCTCCTCCCCTGTCAGAACGGGGATCTGTCTTTTTTTCATTGACAGATCCCCGTTCTGGCTCTCTGTGGAGCGATCGCGGGCGGGGGCGGACATCGCGCACCCCCTATCGCTCTTAAAGCGGCCGTTGTACACCTACGGCGATTCGCCCAGCAGTGCCAACCTGCCACAGCGTAATGATGGTGGCTGGTCGGCAAGCGGTTAAACCCTCCCTTTTTTTTAACTCTACGATCTTAACACACAGAGCAACGCGTTTCGGGTAATCGTGACATGTCCTAATTTTTTTAATTTTTTTTTCAGTGAACTGGACCCTTAGGAAATAAAGAAGATTGCCCCATTCTTGCATGGGAACTGCGTTGGGCAATGTATACCCACCGCTGCCATTGTGAATGAGCCCCAAGCGTTCAGAACCCCCCCTCCCCCCTATAGCCCGGCCAGCCCCGGTCAGTCGGGGGTTAAAACCTTTCTCCATTATCTTTGGCGCGCAATCCCCATCAGCGACAGAGAAAAATATCAAACCGACGGCGAAGACGACGGCCTTGCAGACTGCATAACTATGAGCTATTGCCGCCGCCGCCGCTGACAGATTACCCCGCAATATAATCGAGGCGACGGGCTCATTAGGTATTAATGCGGATGTGATGTGTTCTGCTGCAGAAATTAATTGAAGGCATTAGTTAATGCTTATTTATTGCGACATTATCATGTGGGATCAGCACACCAGACCGTGGTAATTCCTCCGTAACCGTCATTTGTGTCACATTTCAAACAGTCCTCGTTAAATATATACCGCCTCCAGAAAACGCTTTAATCTCCCGTCATTAGAAGACAGGCAATTCTGCGGCGTTCACGGACAGTGACTGTGAAACTATGTCTTTGTTATGGGAAGAAGGAGGGGGTGTTGGGGGGGGGGCATGAAACTTTCCATGCTGTGCCGCCTTCAAACTGGAATATCGCCTGTTGCAGAGAAAAATTGCCCGTCTAAATATAGAAGGTCATGACCCCCCCCCCCACCCCCCAAGATTCCGGTGGCTCAACCCCAATCTTTCTAATTCTTCATTTCTAGGAAAACGTAACATCATTTCACTATCATTGCAACATTGACTGCGCGTTACAGTATTGCATTTGATAATATTTGCTATTGAGATATTTCAGAGGCTCCCTCTAGTGGCAGTTTTTTTATATAGGGTAGTACATGCAGCATCCATGGCAAAACAATAGTTGAGATTGCGTGATAAGCCAGTGTCTTAGTGGATAACATTCATTTCCATGCTGCACTGGGATCTGTGACTCGCAGTGGCGGCTGGTGCTCCAAATTTTTTGGGGAGTGCAAACAAACTGAAAATTACTGAACCCCCCATCAATTGCAGCCTCACTGTGCCCATCAAATGCAGCCACTGTGCCCATTATTTGCAGCCACGTGTACCTCTCATATGCAGCCACTTGTGCCCATCATACGCAGCCACTGTGCCCATCAAATGCAGCCACTTGTGCCCATCAAATGCAGCCACTTGTGCCCATCAAATGCAACCACTTGTGCCCATCAAATGCAGCCACTGTGCCCATCAAATGCAGCCACTTGTGCCCATCATATACAGCCATTGTGCCCATCAATTGCAGCCATTGTGTCCGTCAAATGCAGCCACTTGTGCCCATCATATGCAGCCACTTGTGTCCGTCAAATGCAGCCACTGTGCCCAGTATATGCAGCCACTTGTGCCCATCATATACAGCCATTGTGCCCATCAAATGCAGCTACCTGTGCCCATAATATTCAACCACTTGTGCCCATCATATACAGCCATTGTGTCCATCAAATGCAGCCAATTGGGCCCATCATATGCAGCCACTTGTGCCCATCATATGCAGCCACTTGTGCTCGTCAAATGCAGCCACTTGTGCCCATCATATGCAGCCACTGTGCCCACTGACTCCCCCCCCCACTCACGGGGCTCGCTGGTCTGGCAGCACCCCCAACCCCCCCCCCCCCGTGCGCACCCCTGACAGACCCCCCCTGGCACTTACAGCCAGGCAGCAGCTCCTCCCAATGCACCAGAGCGGCGGCGACCTCCGCTCCAGCGTGTGTCTCCACTGCTGAGTCCGCTCCTCTTCCTAAACGCCAGGCATCCAATAGGGTGGCCTGGTGCTTTGGCCAATCAGGAAACAGGTCTAACGCCCTGCCTTCTGATTGGCGGGGAGGAAGGTTAGTGTGAAAATAGCAAATATGTATTCGCTATCGTCACACAATTGGGTGGGGGATCAGGGCGCACTCTCTGCGCCCCGAGCCCACCCTATTTTGAAGCCTATTTGAGCCTCTGGCTCTAATCAGATGCTTCAAAAAGTACCACCCCCTCCCGCCCTTGCCATAGGAATCCATGCGCCCGGCGTCCTGAAAGGTGCCATGGATGGGGGGGCGGCACCCGTGCACCCACAGTGCACAAGCCGCCACTGGTGACTCGAGTCCTGGACAGAACACTATCCACATGGAGTTTGCATGTTCTCCCAGTTCAAGCATGGGCCTTCTCCCACTCTCCAGAGACATGCTGTTGGGTTAATTAACACCTGGCACTAGTATGTAAGATAGGAAACTTAGACTGTAAGTTCCTTGAGAGCAGAGACTGATATATAGCGAATACTTGCAATTGAGGTTTGTGGCGGCTCCCTCTAGTGGCAGTTTTTATAGTAGGTAGTATGTGCAGCATCCTTGTTAATTAGTAGATGGAGCAGGAGCTGGAGAATCCAGAGGCTTGGTGGGTGAAATGCATCCCTTGCCAGGCAGGACACTATCCGGTATATAGTAAATATTTGCAATTGAGGTTTGTGGAGGTTCCCTCTAGTGACAGATTTTATATTAGGTACAGTAATTACGAGCATAATTCGTTCCAGAAGCATGCTTGTAATGCAAAGCACTCGTATATCAAAGCGAATTTCACTATAGGAAATAATGGAAACTCAGATAATCCGTTCCACAGCCACTGTTTTTCTATGCAGTACCGCATGTGGCCAGAGGTGACACTCGGAAACACTCAGGGACGCTCGGAGATGCTCGTAGACACTCAGAGATGCTCGGAAACACTCGGCAATGGAGCATTTCTGACTGTTTCCAAATGTCTCAGAGCCTCCCTGAGTATCTCCGAGTGCTCTCCGAGCATTTCTGAGTGTCTCCGAGTGTCTCCAAGCATCTCCGAGGGTCTCTGAGTGTCTCCAAGCATCACCGGCGCCCCTGCACCTCTGACCAAATGCGGTACTGCACACTCCAGAGGCTTGAATCCTGCTCGTCTTGGAAGACAACACTCGCAAAGCAAGTCAGGATTTTTTTAAAAAAATAGCTCGTAATGCGAAACGCTAGTAAACCGCGTTACTCGCAATCCGAGGTTCCACTGTAGTATGTGTAGCATCCATGTTAAATAGTAGCTGGAGCAGGAGAAGCCAGAGGCTTGGTGGGTGAAATGCATACCTTGCCAGCCAGGACACTATCCGGTATATAGTAAATATTTGCAATTGAGGTTTGTGGCGGCTCCCTCTAGTGGCAGTTTTTATATTAGGTAGTATGTATAGCATCCATGTTAAATAGTAGCTGGAGCGGGAGAAGCCAGAGGCTTGGTGGATGAAATGCATCCCTTGCTACACCAGGTTCCCTGGTTTGAATTCTGATTCAAATCCCAGCCAGGACACTATCTGTTATATATAGTGAATATTTGCAATTGAGGTTTGTGGGGGCTCCCTCTAGTGACAGTTTTTATATTAGGAAGTATGTGCAGCATCCATGTTAAATAGTAGTTGAGACTGCAGGATAATCCAGTGGCTTAGTGGGTAACGCTCCTTGTTGCCAGTGGCGGCTGGTGCTGAAAATTTTTGGGGGGATGGGCAAACAAACTGAAAATTACTGAAAAAAAATCGATGTGCCCATCAATTGCAGCCACTGTGCCATCAATTGCACCCACTGTGCCATCAATTGCACCCACTGTGCCCCATCAAATGCAGCCCCACTGTGCCCATCAAATGCAGTCACTGTGCCCCATCAAATACAGCCACTGTGCCCATCATATGCAGCCACTTGTGCCTATCAAATGCAGCCACTGTGCCCATCATATGCAGCCATTTGTGCCTATCAAATGCAGCCACTTGTGCCCATCAAAAGCAGCCACTCCTGCCCATAATATGCAGCCACTTTTGCCCCATCAAATGCAGACACTGTGCCATCAATTGCAGCCACTGTGTCCATCATATGCAACCACTTGTGCCCATCAGATGCAGCCACTGTGCCATTAATTGCAGCCACTTGTGCCAATATGCTGCCACTTTTGCCCCATCAAATGCAGCCACTGTGTCATCAATTGCAGCCACTGTGTCCATCATATGCAACCCCTTGTGCCCCATCATATGAAGCCACTTTTGCCCACCAAATGCAGCCATTCGTGCAGTAGTCATAGAGGGGATGGAGAGGAGAGAGGAGGCGGCGCAAATGCGCCCTTAATGGACGCACCACCACTGCTTGTTGCACTGGGGTCAATGATTTGAGTCCCAGCCAAGGACACTATCCACATGGAGTTTGCATGTTCTCTCTGTGCATGCGTGGGTTTCCTCCCACACCCAAAAAGCATGCAGATGGGTTAATTTACACCTGGCCCTGGTATGTGAGCTGGGAAACTGTAAGCTCCTTGATGGCAAGGACTAATATATGGTGATGATTTGTGGCGGCTCCTTCTAGTGGCAGTTTATATATTAGGTAGTATGTGCAGCATCTGTGTTAAAATTGTAGTGGAGATTGCAGGAGAATCCAGAGGCTTGGTGGGTTAAATGCATGCTCTGCTTCAACAGGTTCCTTGATTGGAATTCTGATTCAAACCCCAGCCAGGATCCTATCTGATATATCTTAAATGTTTGTGGAGGCTCCCTCTAGTGGCTGTTTTTGTATTAGGTAGTAGGTGCAGCATCCATGATAAAACAATAGAGACTACAGGATAAGCCAGAGGCTTGGTAGGTGAAATGCCTTGCCACACTAGGTTCCTTTGTTTGAATGCTGGTTCAAATCCCAGCCAGGACTCTATCTGCATGGAGTCTGCACGGGTTTCCTCCATGCTGATGGGTTAATATATTCATCTTTTAAAATCTGCAGCTTTCATTAAACTAAATCCTGGTGATCCCACCATGACGGCCCTTGTTGAGGCACTTCCTGCTATGAGGGGACAAATTACATTAATGTGGTAAAGTTATTTGAGACTTTAGGGGATTGGGTTCTGATTTATTTTAAACAAAGCATCAAACTCCAGCCAATAATATGCAAGGTAAAAATGAATAGCTTATTAAAAGATAAAATAAAAACATCAGCTTTTGCTGCAATATTTACCTTCAGGCCAGAGATTTCCCCTGCAGTGCTTTATTTCTGCCACTAGATGTCCCCAGTCTGATGACAAGCATCACTCCTCTATAGCCTGTGTCCTCCCGGACCAGCCCCCAACCTGTGACTGGATAGTGAAGGGAGAAGCAGCAGGCTGATGAGCTCATCTCTCTGTCACTCTGTTCTCTCCTCCTATCAGTATGCTTCTGGTCAACTCCTCTTGCAGACTCTCTTTCTCCCTATCTTAGCTCTGCTGTACAGAGAATGCAAGAGGCTGATATCAAGTCAAATGCAGGTAATTACACTGCTTGCATTAAAAAAATACATTTAATGATTTATTTACTAAATACAGAGCTGCAGTAATCTGTATATTTTATAAAGCATGTACTTAGACCATATCCTGTACTGTTCAAATGTAATCCGCTGACTTAAAATGGAAAATACTGACTTGGCCACTAGGTGGGGCTAAATATCATAGGAATTTCCTATAACACATAGCTCCATCCAGTAGCCTAATGCAGTATTTTCTCATTTTAATTTGGCCAAAGGACTGGCCTTAGTATTATAGGAATTTCCTATAACATTTAGCTCCATCTAGTGGCCAAAAGTGATATTTTCAATTTAAATCAATTATTTCAAACAGCACAAGAATTAGGCTGTTTGCATTTATTGTTTTACCCCATTTTAGCCAAACAACTGTACATACACTTTCATTGGGTGAATGGCTAGGAAAATTCTTAATAAATCAACCCCATAATCTTATAATACACACATTTATATGGAAAAACTAGAATGGATTTTCTTTATTCTACATGAATGCACGTGCTTCAGGCTTGTTAGTGCTGCTCATTGCAAGATATGGAACCCGCTGCTTCAAAGGGGCAGGGCTTTAGCTGGGCTATGGTGAGGGGCCTAAAGGAACTAAGGCAGGGGTCTGAAACTTGTGGCCCTCCAGCTGTTGCGAAACTACAAGTCCCATCATGCCTCTGCCTGTGGGAGTCATGCTTGTAACTGTGTAACTGAGGCCCATGGGGGGTTGCCCGATAACGTGATTTCTGAGATTGGTTGTCACAGTGGTCACATAATCGGGACCCCATCTCGTCAACTCCCAATGATAACCCACCAGTGACAGCTTAGTCACTGTGATGGGATTGCTATCTTAGCACAGAAACCTCAGCCACCATGGACGCATTAGTGTGGCTTGTGGGCATTAAGGGCCAGCTTCCTAGTTGCCGCATATATGCGTTACTTGGTTGGCAAGAGGATAGGAAGGCAAAAATACTCCTTAGTTCAGGGGTCTCAAACTGGCAGCCCTCCAGCTTTTGCGAAACTACAAGTCCCATGAGGCATTGCAAGGCTGACGGGACCATGGCGAGTGGGTGGGAAGGCATTAAAAAGAAAATATGTATTTTAGTTGGTTGGTCTTGAAAACCGGGGCAGTTTTCAGGGACATGTAAAGCTGAAAATGTCTCGTTCTCCGTGTTTCTGTAGTTTAGCACCTGGCTACATACTCCCCCCACCAAAAATCTTTGGTCCCTAAAGATGGGCCGTAGTCCTTCAAACACAAATCTTTTTGACCAGTCCAGTTCAGGGCAAGTTGGAAACTGTACATGACATCTCCACTAACCTGGCACCCAGTTTCTGCCAAGAAACGTACTCCTCCTGCCCTGGGAGTATGGAGTTGGTTGCAGGTACACTGATGACACCTTATAGCAAACACAAATGCCATTTTCCACCTCAAACCACAGCGGCGTTGCGAAAGAGGCCAAGCACAATGTGATTTAGACGTTAAAATGGATAAGCTGCCTCGCATTACCCTGACACGCGTTACAAGTGTCCGTCTTGTTCTTCGGGGCACGGTGTCCGTCTGGTTGACAAGCCTGCTGATTTCAGCCACCTTGGGATGGGACAAGCAGCCCCATTGATGCGCCGTGACAGCGAAGGGACTCCCCCCTTCCATCCGTCAGGCCCGATTTCCTGTGACTGCCAACCTCCGGGGGCCCCCGGCCTGTCTACGCTCATCCAAGTAGATCCTGAAGACTCCTGCCACTTGGCAGAGCGGATGGAGCGTCCCCAGGGAGCGCTGGTGCACAGGCGGGGAGACGAGATGTCTAGGTTAATCTGCCTGGCGCGCTCTCAGCTCCATCACGGCTTGTCACCGGACATAGAGAGGTCTGCTGATACCCAAGCCACAGGCAAAGTCAGCTATTAGGTGCAGCTTGGTCGACCAAGCATCTGGCAGGCAGCGGCCCACATGGAGACCTGCAGCATCAATTATGGGGAACCAGGACAACCAGCACGATGCTGTCACTGAACTGCTGATGTGCCGTCTCGTTAGGCAAGATCACACCTCTGACGTCCTGAGATGAGATAGACGGACACGTTGTAGCGCCATGTTGTTTAATAGAGAACATGCTCTTGTCTTGCTCCTCTTTGGAGCAGTAACGAAGTACCAACCCATGATGCTCCCCAATAAAAGATGTTACTTCTTTTTTATTTAGGTGACTTAAAATATAGCTTGTGAATATTTACCACTTGCAATCAGTAGGTGGCGCATTTTAAGGTCATGTCACATAAGCAATCCCATCCATTGCTTACTATCTCCTATAACATTGTTCCCTCACAAACGCAATGTCCCCTGATGTGCAATGCTCCCTTGCTTGCCCAGAGCAGAACCTCACCCACTAGTGAGGTGGCACCCAGTATGGGAAGTGGCTGAGCTACACATCCTGGCGACTCTGCGAATCCTGAAGTGTCGTCAGGCTTAAAGCAAACACGCTGTTTTTCTGAAACTGAAAACGGCTGTGGATTAGTCAGTTTGCCACAGGTTACCAACAAGCATGCATCATGTTCCAAATTCCCAACTTGCTTTGTACACTAAGGGGTCTAGTTATAAAACCTTTGTTGGACGAATGTCACAAGCATTGCTCTACCTGAGGATAAATGTATCCATATTTTACTTAATATCTTGATTTTAGAAAGGTCAAGATCATGATTAAAGTTGTGAAGAGTCTGCACCGAAATTTTGGGGTACGTCGATCCAAGGATCAATTGAGGAAGCGGTGGTCAGACCTCAAATTAAGGGAGTATGATCAGTATAGAAGGATCAGGAGAGTGCTTCCTATGATTGTCAACTCCATCTAGTGGCCATAATGCAGTTTATTCCCAGACTGAGGTATTTCAGGAAAAAAAAAAATCAATATGGCCACTAGATGGAGCAGACGAACATAGGAAATCAATTTATTAAGCAAAATACAGTCCCATATCGTCCCAGTTAGACGAAGGCTTGTGACATTTGTCCAACAATTTTTTTTTTAGACATAGACCCCTAAGCACCATGGATGCACCCTGGGTATATGTAAAAAAATAAACAAAGAGATGAGCTCATCATTGTACTGCTTCTCCTATCACTGTCCAGTCACAGGTTTGGGTCTGGTCTGGGACAACCTGGAATTGAATTATCCTGGATATCAGACTGAGGACATCTAGTGGTAGAAAACAGTACAGTAAGGGAAATCTCTGGATTGAAGCTGAACATTGCAGGTTTTGTGGAATAATACTGCTATCAGAATTATTTGTTTTACACATAGGCATCATGGAGGCAACCTGGGTAAATGTAAAAAAATAAACAAAGAGATGAGCTCATTATTGTGCTGATTCTCCTATCACTGCCCAGTCACAGGTTGGGGGCTGGTCCGGGATAACCTGGGATTCAATGATCCTGGATATCAGTATGAGGACATCTAGTGGCAGAAAAAAAGGACTGTAAGGGAAGTCTTTGGATTGAAGGTGGGTATTGCAGGAATTGTGGAATGATGACATCTAATGGCAGAAAAAGTATTGCATTGGAAATCTCTGGATTAAAGATGAATATTGCAGGAATTGTGGAATGATGCTGGCCTTTAGACTGAGGACATCTAGTGGCAGAAAACAATACAGTAAGGGATATCTCTGGATTGAAGCTGAACATTGCTGGATTTGTGGAAGGAGGCTGGCCTTTAGACTGATGACATTTAGTGGCAGGAAACAGTACTGTAAGGGAAATCTCTGGATTGAAGCTGAACATTTGTGGAATAATGCTGTTATCAGAATTAGGACATTTTTTTTTAAACATAGGCATCATTAATGCAGCCTGGGTATATGTAAAAAATAGACAGAGATGGGCTCATTATTGTGCTGCTTCTCCTATCACTGTCCAGTCACAGGTTGGGGGCTGGTCCGGGACAACCTGGGATTGAATGATCCTGGATATCAGACTGAGGACATCTAGTGGCAGAAAAAAAATGAACTGTAAGGGAAGTCTTTGGATTGAAAGTGGGTATTGGAAGAATTGTAGAATGATGGCTGAGGACATCTAATGGCAGAAAAAAGTTCTGCATTGGAAATCTCTGGATTGAAGATGAATATTGCAGGAATTGTGGAATGATACTAGCCACCAGACAGAGGATGTCTAGTGGCAGAAAACAATATAGTAAAAAAAATCTCTGGATTGAAGCTGAACATTGCAGGATTTGTGGAATAATGCTGCAATCAGAATTAGGACAATTTTTGTACACATAGGCATCATGGATGGGTATATGTAATAAATAGACAAAGAGATGGGCTCATCATTGTGCTGCTTCTCCTATCACTGTCCAGTCACAAGCTGAGGGCTAGTCCAGGACTCCGGGACAACCTGGGATTGAACGATGCTAGATATCAGACTGAGGACATCCAGTGTAAAAAAAAAAAAGTACTGCAATCAAAATTTCTGGATCGAATCTGAATATTGCAGGAATTGTGCATTGATACCAACAATCAGACTGAGGACATCTAGTGGCAGGGAACAGTACTACAGGTTGAAGGTGAGTATTGCAGGAATTGTAGAACGATGCTAGCTACCCTGTTTCCCTGAAAATAAGACCTAGCCTGATTGTCAGTGATGGCTGCAATATAAGCCCTACCCCCCAAATAAGCCCTACCCTGAAAATAAGACCTACACTTTAACTAGGGCTCTTTTGGGGGGTAGGGCTTATATTGCAGCCAGCACCGACAATCACGCTAGGTCTTATTTTCAGGGAAACAAGGTATCAGAGTGAGGACATCTAGTGGCAGAAAAAAGTACTGAAGGGGAAATTTCAGGATTGAAGCTGAATATTGCAGGAATTTTGGAATGATACCAGCCATCAGACTGAGGACATCTAGTGGCAGGGAACAGTACTGAAGGAGAAATCTCTGGGTTTAATGAATATTGCAGCAAAAACTGATTTTATTATTTGAATGGGCTAATTATTAATATCATGTTCCTGGCTGGAGCACTGCTTTAGGGCCTTTTAGTAGTAGTAATTTGATGCATGGTAAGTAGGCGTCAAAGAATCGGCGGGATAGTGTTTACTGCTGAAATAAATACATTTTTCGCTTGTATTTATTACACATGTGATACGTTGTTTCAGCTATTTGGGTCACGAATCTGCACCTGCACTTTGCATATGTATTCATGACATGTTTCGCTTGTTATAAATTCTTAGTGTACTATCAAGCATATCAAAATTAAATATCATGTAAGATTTCAATGTGGCCTCGTGAACTGACCACCGAAGCATTTTTGAATATTTTCTTGCGATAGGGTTCCCGCTCATTATATCCCTGCCTCGGGTCATTCTTCCATTATTTCAGGTAGAAGAAGGCGACAGACAATCAATACTTCACGGGGGAAAGACACATTTTTCATGCATTTCAGACACTTGGAAGGATCAGCAAAAAGAGAAAAAAAAGGGAACCCTTCAGAAACACAATTCCAGCACACTGCGGCTCAATTAACCTCCTAACATAGATATAAACCCAATCACCAAAACCTCCCAGAAGCTTTAAAGCTGAACCCCAGCCAAAAAAATAAATAAGATAGAAATGAACAGCCCATTAAAAGATATAACAATAAAACCAGCTTTTACTGCAACATTCAGCTTAATTTCTGAGGTTTCCCTTGCAGTACTTCTGTCTGCCACTAGATGTCTTCAGTCTGTTGGTCAGCAGCACCATTCAACCCACTTCCTCTAAACTCAAGCTGTCCCGGACAAGCCCCCAACCGGTGACTGGACAGTGAAAGGAGAAGTGGCATAAGCTCATTTCTCTGTCACTCTGCTCTCTCCTCCTTTCAACATCCTTCTTGGCAGCACATGAACTGATTGGCTCCCTGTGCTGCTTCCTCCTCTCATGCTCCAGTTCTGCTGTACAGGGACTGTAAGAAGCTGATACCAGCTCACATTAAGGTATATACAGTGCTTGCAATACATTTAATGATGTATTATGTATTATGTTTACAGGGCTGTAGCAACTATTTACAGACCGCCCGCCATTATTATATGGTGGCTGTTTGACGTTGATTACCGGTATCTTTTTAAACAGCGGGAGGTCCGCTTTCGGATATAAGAGGTCTCTGCGGCGGATTCGCCACAAAATCACTTTTATTGGTTGTGCTAGAAGTCCAACCCCTCCCCCCCCCCCAGCCGCTCCCCTGTTGTCTCCTCCGCTTACCGGAGCCGTCGATAGTGGCGAAGGCGATCGGGTCCTTTCCTCTCTGAGACATGAAGTCGAGTGAGGGAAAGGTGGACCCCGCTCGGCTCCATACCATTGGATGACGGAAGCAACGTGAAAGGTCACTTCCACCCAATAGTCTTAAAGGGGAAAAAAATTATTGAAATTATTACACTTATTGCTTTTAAGTGTAAATGTGAGATCTGAGGTCTTTTTGACTCCAGATCTCACATTAAAGAGGTCCTGTCATGTTTTTTTTTTCTTTTACAAGGGATGTTTACATCCCTTGTACAGTAATAGGAATAAAAGTGACCCTTTTTTTATTATTTTAAAAAGACAGTATAAAATAAAAAATAAAAAAGTAAAATAAATAAGAAAAAAAATTAAATTTAAAGCGCCCCATACCCGCCGAGCTCGCGTGCAGGAGTGAACGCATACATAAGTTGCGCCTATGAAAACGGTGTTCAAACCACACATGTGAGGTATCACTGCGATCGTTAGATCGAGAGCAATAATCCTAGCCCAAGACCTCCTCTGTAAATCAAAACTGGTAACCTGTAGAAATTTTTAAAACGCCGCCTATGGAGATTTTTAAGGGTCAAAGTTTGTCGCCATTCCACGAGCGGGCGCAATTTTGAAGCGCGACATGTTGGGTATCAATTTACTTGGCGTAACATTATTTTTCACAATATAGAAAAAAATTGGGCTAACTTTTGTCTTATTTGTTTAATTTAAAAAAGTGTATATTTTTCCCAAAATTATATATATATATATTTGGGGGTATTAAGTCATTTTCTAGCAAAAAAAAATAAAAAAAATGAAACAAGTTTGAAAATTAGGGCTGGTCCTTAATAATGTGTGTTTTTTATATTTGCCCGCAGTGCAACTTTGACATGTTGATGATTTTCTGACCCGTGAAAAGGGTTGAAGGTTTAATTTGACGAACTATAACCGTACCCGCTCCATTGAATTTTGGCACAGCGACGCGGTCATTAAGCATGGAGCAAACTAGTATAGGGGTGATGTGGCCCCCTTATGAATTTGCTCAGGGGCCCCATATAAGCAATACATATAATATCATTAAAATCCAGTGACGTCAGCAAAGCAATTTTTTTTTTCTTTGCATATTGATAGGCCCACATATTTAATGTACGCCGAGAGTGATGTCAATGGAGAAAGAATGGTAATTGCTGTGGAAGAGATGAGCTGTGAATACATTCTATGTGATTACAGCTAATATACTTTATCAGTGATATGCATGACTCTCTGTAACAGCTGGTATGATTGCTCGCTCCCGATCATGCCACTGACTGACCACATATTTGCATTTCTTGTTAATTCCAACGCATTCCTGGAGCTCCTTTTTTTATTACTATAGAGCGCCATCTAGCGGAGGAAAGTATTTATTTTCCTGGAGTTATGGAAGCATGTATTAGAAAGACCTAATGCTGCAAGATAGTTAATAAGAATTATTTGTATTCTAACTGTACTGTCCAACTGTTGGCCCTCTACATAAATCCTGTATAATAATAATAATATTAATAACAAATATTAATATTATGTTCCTAAATAATAATAGTTAACTCTATTCACAGGTGAGTTTATTTTGTTGCCTTATAGCAGATTTATTTGGTGTAAAAGTATAGTTGACCCTGAAGATTTGTCTTTTCATACCCACTTTTTTGTGTCCACACTCCTACTGCTTTCTTAAATACATTTAAATAATACATTTAAATTTAAATAAAATAAATACAAATTTAGCATAGGGATAGTGGGAACCCCTCATATTGGGCACAGCGAGTGTACAGAGAACTCAGCACAGAGATTGTGGGATCCTAGGGTTGCCACCTCATCCCTTTAAACCCAAACACATAATAATTAAACAGGTTCTGTGACTGATTAACGTGGTAATTAAACTCACTTGTTGCCTTATGTGCATTAAATTAGCCTCAGAACCTGTGTAATTCATATGTGTGCGGGTTTAAAGGGATGAGGTGGCAACCCTATGGGAACCCCTCATAATGGGCACAGCAGATGTGAAGACCTAGGACCTCAGAACAGGGATGGTGGGAACCCCTCATAATGGGCACAGCAGGTGTAAGGACCCAGGAACTCAGCACAGGGATGGTGGGAACCCCTTATAATGGACCCAGCAGGTGTACAGACCTGGGAACTCAGCACAGGGATGGTGGGAACCCCTCATAATGGGCACAGCAGGTGTAAGGACCCAGGAACTCAGCACAGGGATGGTGGGAACCCCTCATAATGGGCACAGCAGGTGTACAGACCTGGGAACTCAGCACAGGGACTTCAATAGTAGAAACTCCAAGAGACAGAAGAAAAAAGACTCTCATCGAGTTTGAAAACCTGAATTTGGGTGCAGGGATGCCCGTTCTACCCTCCAACTAAGCAATAACTTCATCTACAGAGTGCTCTTTAGCAAGGTGCCATGCTGCCACCTGCTGGCAAAACCCAAAACTGCCTCCAAAATGTACTGAATGATATGGAATTGACACGACGAGGAAAGTTTTAGGGGTGGTCAGCTATGTGATCCATGAGACACATTTTTTGGAAGAGTCAGGGGCTTGTTTTCCGTGTTTCTCGTGCATAGGGCAAACGACTATAGAAGTGAATGTCTGCTCTACACGCGATGCGCAGGAACGCTTTCACGCGTGGTCGCACCTGTATGTGAACCAAGCTTAGGACATGCGTTTGCAGCTTTGCTGATGTCCTCCTAGAGTGCCATCTGCCCTAAGAAGACTTATATCTGAACTACTCATCCAATGTCTCTGATTGCCTTGGTTGACCACATTCTCCAGCCACCCTGCATAGTCCACACTGATATTCTACAAATATTCCCTAAAAAAAGAAGGCCAGAAAATGATATCAGAGGCTGGAAACGCGACAGTTCCGGTTCCCCCTTTCGGCGGGCCAGGCTGTAAATCCGATCGCGGAATACCCAGATGTCCATTGGGCAATCCGGTTGCCGGTGAAGTATCGCTGAGCCAGCGCAGGAGGCGGGGGGGGGGGGGGAACATGATGGATTCTCCTTTTTATCAGACGGAGATCAATGAGGACTTGAGCGAGCCAGGCCATTCGTCAAACGGCCGCGCGTTCCCCAGGCACTGGAAAGAGCGGGAAAAAAAATGACTGGTATTGCGTACGGCGATTCCCGGTGGACTCACCGTAAGATGGATGGGCAGGCAGGGCAGGCGATGCGATTGACAGGGGTCATTATGTTCTGCCTCCCCTGGGGTCACCGCATACTTTCCTGGAAGATGCAGATGCTATCTAACGGCTGGGCATGCGTTCCATTTAAAGGGCGACTCCACCCAGAACTGATCAAGTATTTTAGTTTACGGCGGCAGCTGAAAGCTGAAAGCTGAAAGTGAAAGCACTCAAGGGTTTTAAAATTTGTTCTGGTTTCTATTTCGGTTGGTGACTCCATTCATGGTGGAGTCCATTGTGGGGACATTTTCCCGCACTTCCTGCTCCTGTGACACCCGCACAAGAAATGGGACAGGAAAATACAGTAAAAAAAACGTTGACCCCCCCCAATCTACTAAAAAAAGATATTTTGGTTGGTGTCCCCATTAGAGGAATCTCTCATGACTTCCTGTCCTAACAGGAAGTAGGAGGAGCAATGACAACCCAACCAGAAGCTCCAACCCCTCCCAGTTGTATCCAAAACGAAATAAAATGCTGTGGCTGGAGTTGAGCTTTAACTTTCGAAAGCCTCTTTTTGTCTTCTGTGTTATTTCATCACCACATCGAATAGCTTCTTTTTCAGCTCTCATAGAACCTCGGGGGCGTGTTTATAAAAAAGAAGCAGAGCTTTTCTTTCTTAGGAAATCACATGTACATGTGCGAATGGGGGCAAAACTAAATGGTACTAGGTTATTTTCTCTTCAAATGTTCATATATCAGTAGAGAAATAATTGATAAATACACAAAAAGAAAAAATACTAAAAAAGAAAAAAATAGGCTGACCCCTATTGAATATCTGTTGGCCCAGGGGGGATTTAAAAAAAGAAAAAAATAATAATTTAAAAAAATTACAGTCGAGAAATAATGAATGAACAAAAAAACTAAAAAAGTGAAATAAAAAAAATTGACAGTAGAGAAATAATGGATAAATACACACAAAAAAATACTGAAAAAAAAATTATCAGTAGAGAATCAATTAATGAGTACACAAAAAATCCTAAAAAAATAAACAGTAAATTAAAAAAAATTGAGAAATAATAAATAAATTACTACACAAAAAAAAAGAATAGAAAATGCTTAATACACATCTCAGCATTCACACACCCATGGTGAAAAATACCCTCATTGTCTAATAGACATAATATTTCGTATGATCATCAGCTCCATCTAGTGGTCATAATACGGTATTTTCCTGAAAATCCTCAATTAGGAAAATACCACATTATGGCCACTAGATGGCGCTGATTACCATAAGAAATATTATTTTATTAGCTCCATCTAGTGGCTGTGATGCAGTATTTTCCTGATTCACACTTTTTTTGTGCATGAAGAGAAACATTTTGCCATCGTTCGCACAAAATAAATGTACAAAAAATGTCATGGGATAGAGCTTCATACAAGTTGTAGGATAGCGATGCAAATAAAATTTTTTTTTTAAAAAACACAAACATTTTTATGAGAGTAGAAAAAATACCTCAATCAAGAAAATGCCATAGTATGGCCACTAGAGTAGATGATTATAGGAAATAAATATTTATTTACTACAATCGTCAGCTCCAGTGGCCATAATGCAGTATTTTACCGATCCAATCTTCACTCTTTATGAATGAATAAATAACATTCAACCTGTAAAATGTAGAGCCAGCTAACATTTTGTTCCGATTCATAAAGCATCAATGTACAGGCAGTTAAAAACAGGAAGAATATCCCTGCAATTTTTTTTAATAAATATTGATATTTCTAGCAGTAAAAACTGACGCAATAATAATCTAGGACATACAAAGCCTTGCAAACATCATATAAAAAACAAGCATATAAAATGCATGCAGTACATTTTTGTTCTATTTTATTTTAAGTGTCAAATCTCATGTTTTATACTTTTTTACAAAAAAAAAAAATTGAATATAGAGAGACACTGGTGTCATAAAGCATTATAGGTCTATTTAAAAATTTTCTTGCCTTGCAAACTTCACAGCATTCGCACCACCATGGTGAATAATCCCCTCAATGTCTCTAATATATGTATTTACTATAATCGTTAGCTCCATCTAGTTGCCATAAGCTGGTATTTTCCTGTAAATTCTTAATCAGAAAAATACCACATTATGGCCACTAGATAGAGCTGATGATAAAGGGAAAAACACATAGTAGACACATTACTGGTATTATTTGCGATGGCTGTGCAAGTGCTGGGACCTTTGTACAGCAAATTTTTTATCATTAAACCCCTAAGTGTATCAAGCATTTTTTGTTTATTTTTTTGTGTATTTATTCATTATTTCTCTATTGTTGTTTTTTTTGTTACTTTTTCATTTAGTATTTTTTTCCCTTTTTTAGTGTATGTATTCATTATTTCTGAACAATCAAGTTATTTTTTTTTTTTAACCACTTGCTTACTGGGCACTTAAACCCCCCTCCTGTCCAGACCAATTTTCAGCTTTAGCGCTGTCGCACTTTGAATGACAATTGCGCGGTCATACAACACTGTACCCAAATGAAATTTTTATCATTTTTTTTCCACAAATAGAGCTTTCTTTTGATGGTTTTTGATCACCTCTGCGGTTTTTAGTTTTTGTTAAAAAAAATTGAAAAAGACAGAATTTTTTTTTTATTATATTTTGTTCTAAAATTTTGCAAACAGGTAATTTTTCTCCTTCGTTGATGTACGCTGATGAGGCGGCACTGATGGGCACTGATGGGTGGCAGTGATGGGCACTGATTGGGCACTGATTGATGGCAGCACTGCTAGGTGGCACTGATTGGCACCACTGGTGGGCATTGATAGGTGGCACTTGTGGGCATTGATAGGTGGCACTGCTGGGCACTGTGGGCACTGGCAGGTGGCAATGACAGATGGCACTTGCAGGCACAGATGAGGCATATGTGCCTCCTTCCTCTTCGGGACCGATGTCCCTTTGACATAAGCCGGTGATCGGCTTGTTTTTCCTCCTCACGCTGTCAGCGTGTGGAGAAAACAAAACCGATCACCGAGCTTTTGTTTACATCATGTGATCAGCTGTCATTGGCTGACAGCTGATCACATGGTAAGGGGCCGGGACCGGCCCCTTACTCGGATCTGTGATCATCCGAGTCTCCGTGACTTGGTGATCACAGCGCGCACACCGCGCGCCCTGCAGGGTGCGCGTGGTGCACGTGCACAGGGGAGGACGTCCCATGACGGCCTCCCGGAAATTGACGTCCGCGCTGCGGCCGTCATTCAGCTATGGCCCGGACCTCAATTGGTTAAAGGGCTTTTTTTCTGTATTTAATCATTCATTCTCTATTATCAAATTTTTTTTTAGTTTTTTAACCTTTTTTTTTCTTTTTCTTTTTTGTTACTTATTCATTATTTTTCTACTGTCAAATAATTTTTTGAATTTTACTTTTTTACTTTTTTTTTGTGTGTGTATTTATTCATTATTTCTCTACTGCCAAATTATTATTATTTTTTTATTATTGTTTATTTTATTTGTTTTTAGTATTTTTTTTTTCTTTTATGTGTATTTATTCATTATTTGACATTTGACGTTGTTCCCGTTACAGCTTTTAGGTTTTCGCGATGATATAGCTGATCAAAATTCCAAAAGTTGTGAGGCAGATGTTGTTCCACGTTCCCGGAGCTCCTCCCGAATAACTTCCAGCTGGGGGAAAAAAAAGGAAAATGAAGATTAGGGACTAGAACAAAAAAAATTGTTTCATTTCGATTCTGTATTTGTGTATTTCGTTTTCATTTAATCGAATTTGAATCGATTCAAAATTTCGGAATTCTGTCAAATTCGGAAAATGTTATCGATTCGAATTCGAGCTTTGGGAGATGGTTATATTCTTTCTATTCCATTCTATTCTATTTTTTTTTCTATTCTATTCTTTTATTTTCTGTTATATTCTTTTCTTATATTATATTAAAATTTAAATTTATTCTATTCGAAATTAGAATTTTGGAAAACAATTATATTGTTATATTCTTTCTATTCTTTTCTATTGTTAATTCTATTCTATTTTATTCTTTTATTTTATTTTTTCTATTCTTTTCTATTCTATGCCTTTATTTTCGATTCTATTTTTTTATATTCTATTATATGCCTTTATTTTCTATTCTATTTTATTTTCTTCGAAAATTCAGATTCGAAAACTATTCAATTAGGTTCCTCTCCTCTCAGTAAACTGTGCTTTATGTTATATACCATGAACGGCTCCTCTCTGTACACTGCGTCATATGTTATATACACCAAATGGCTCCTTTTTGTACACTGGGCTGTACATTATATACTCCCACACGGCTTTTCTCTGTAAACTGTGCTGTGTGTCATGTACTGTGCATGGCTCTTGTCTGTACACTGTTCTGTATGTTATATATATGCTACAGGGAATGTTGCCCCCCCCCCCCAAAAAAAAAAAACACTGCCTTAGCCAAATGCCTGTAGAGCCTTACCCTTGTTTTGTCTTTTACCAGTAACTTGCAAATGAAACAACAAATGCACGGCGCTCCTGCTGCTAAATATCTTAGCCTGGTAACTCCCGCTGTCTTCTTCTCTCAGGTCACTCAGGTTTAACGACAGCCCCGGCTCTTGGAATCTCACCCGGTTGTTGAACGTGGAATCGATGACTTTAAAGCCGTCCATCTTGGAGACGGCCAACATTTGCTTTATTCCCTCCCTGGTGGAAAGCCAGAATATGATGTTCAAGTCTGTATCTGATGAAAGGTTGACTTGAAACAAAATGGAGCCTCCTTGAGTTGCCGAAAGTTCTTGAAGGACCACGTTGGAGAGGTCACTTGATGCTACAGAACACAGAAAATAGATTTGGTACATTCCGAGACATCGAAGATACAGATTAGAACTTTAAAGTAGAGGTAAAAACCTAAGGGCTTGTTAATATTTGCTTCCAAATGTGGCATTTTGGAGGTATTGCAGGTATGAGATATCCCAGGATGCACTGGGAAACCAACAAGCAAACAAAAAAAGCGGTCATCAGCAGTCATTTCCGGTTCATGTGAATATATTCTGGGAGTGTCTGGTGCAGACATCACATCTGGTGTGAAGCGTAGAGCATCAGGAAGGTGAGCGGGGTCCTGACTAGAGCAAAGCAACTAGCAGACGGCACACATGGTGTGCAACATAGGAAGGTGAGTGGGGACTGGAGAGAGAGGACTGAGCGACAGAGGATTAGCAGAGCTGGTGGACCGGAGCAGGAGAATCTAGCAGATGTCACATGTGGTGAGCAGCGTGGGAGCGATATAGCGGGAGGTGAGCAGGGACCGGAGAGAGAGAAGGATCAGCAGAGCTGGGGGTTACTACTGAGTGGGGAATCAGCAGAGCTGGGGGTTACTACTGAGTGGGGGATCAGCAGAGCTGGGGACTACTGAGCGGGGGATCAGCAGAGCTGGGGACTACTACTGAGTGGGGGATCAGCAGAATTTGGGGTTACTACTTGGGGTTACTACTGAGTGGGGGATCAGCAGAGCTTGGGGTTACTACTGAGTGGGGGATCAGCCAGATGGGGGTTACTACTGAGTGGGGGATCAGCAGAGCTAGGGGTTACTACTTAGTAGGGAATCAGCAGAGCTGGGGGCTACTACTGAAAGGGGGATCAGCAGAGATGGGGGCTACTACTGAGAGGGGAATCAGCAGAGCTGGGGGCTACTACTGAGCAGGGGATCAGCAAACTTGGGGGGTACTACTGAGTAGGGGATCAGCAGAGCTAGGGGTACTACTGAGTGGGGCATCAGCAGAGCTAGGGGTACTACTGAGTGGGGCATCAGCAGAGCTAAGGGTAATACTGAGCAGGGGATCTGCTACATGAGGGTACCAAAGAGTTAGGGATCTGCTGAAAGAAGGGAAAATGAGCTGGGGATCTGCTACACAGGGGTCCTACTGAGCTGGGATTCTACTGGGCCCCTTTAAAACAAATAGAACATCAACACACACAGGGCATTTGCCAAGCTTCATTAAAGCTTCAAAAATGCATCAAAGAAACATCAAAAACACATCAAAAAAGCTTGCTGAAGCAGTAGGTGCTTTGATGTGTGTTCCAGTCAAAGCAAGTGTAAATGAGTCCTAAGGCCCTCTTCTCATCTGGACGTTTGCCTACACACAGCCTCAAAGAGCACCTACAGTGGGGAATGGTTTAGCCTAATGTGTTTAGGGGGAGCTAGGGAAGGGGGTTGTTTTTTTTTTTTGGTTTTTTATTACTAATCTCGTCCTTTAATCGGTCATAGAACTTATAAAATTCCATGGCAGGAGAACATACAGTATGGACCTCCAATTCCACCATTCAGGAGTGGTTCTAGAACCTACTGAAGAGCATCTACTGCTCTTGCATCACAAAGGCAGTAAGGGAGGCTCCCTCAGTATGTTCCCAGGGACCCTAGCATGCTCATCCTTCCGATTTCCTGGGTAATATTTAGGTCCCCAGTGGGAAGGGCTTAGTGGTTGGTTGTTGGAGTGGAGTAGGCTTTGCTTGAGTAAGGAGGTTCCATTTTCTCGTGGGTTGAAGAGAACTGCTCCATCATGTGAGCTTACATCTGTGTATAAGAGGCAAGGAAGCGAGGGAAGTAGAAAGGGACGCTCTTGTGATATGTCGGGGACACTGGACTCTTTGTTAGATGCCCGATGTGGGTACTAGGGCTCTCCTCCTAGTAACTATACTTGCACCATGAAGAATTCTAGTATTGAAGTATAGCGATGTTTTTGCAGAACTTGGCCCACATGGAACCCACCCTAGACATGCTCCATTTCACTCTCCGGAGTCCTGGTGCCCAACATTAGACATGTGTGATTCGTTTAGTTACAATTCGAAATTCTGTAGAAATTTTTGTTTTTCAGAGATTCTGATGCATCCAAATTTCTGAATCACAATAGTGAAAAATGTCAACTAATCCAAAATAATAAGGAAACGAATTATCCAAATTCGAAAAAGAATTTGAAATGGAAACATATTGCAATAAATACAGTAAGGTATAAAACTGAAATAAGATGATGATTCCTAGTTAGATGGCTTTATGGAATAAAATAGAAAATAATAGAATATAATAAAGAAATAAAAGGATATGATATAATAAAATAAAAGATAATAGGATAGAAAATAAACTAATTAAATAGAACAAAATAAAACAGAATTAAAAAAAAAAAGAATAGAATAGAACAGTGGTCTCCAAACTGCGGCCCGGGGGTCGGATGCGGCCCTTTGCTTTCCTTTATCCGGCCCTTGGGGCACCAACAATGGGACATAATTCCTGTTGCTGACACCAACAGTGAGGCACTATTCCTCCCACTGATACCATAGAGAGTTCACAGTTCTTCCCACTGACACCAACGATGGGGCAAAATTCCTTCCATTAATACCAAGAATGTGCCAATATTCCTCCCACTTACATCAATAATGGGACAGAATTCCTTCCATTGACACCAACGATGGGCCAGAAATTCTTTCCATTGACATCAACAATGGGGCAGAATTCTTCCCACTGTCACCAACAACAGGGCAGAATTCCTTTCATTGACACCAACAACATCAACAATGGGGCACTATTCCTCCCACTGACATCAACAATGGGGCACTATTCCTCCCACTGACACCAATGAAAGGGCACAATTCCTCCTACTAACACCAACAATGGGGCACTATTCCTCCCACTAATACCAATGAAAGGGCACAAATCCTCCCACTGACACCAACAATGGGGCACTATACATATCCCACTGACACCAATAAAAGGGGACAATTCTTCCCACTGACACAAAGATAGGGCATTGTTTATTCCCACTGGGTGCCAGGACATTTTCTAAAACCACTGGCCCTAGTCCAGCCCCCCTAAACTCTGAAGAACAGTAAACTGGCCCATTGTTTAAAAAGTTTGGAGACCCCTGGAATAGAATAAAACAAAATAGAAAAGAATTGAACAGAAAATGAAAGAACAGAAAGTAAAAAATAGAATAGAAAGTAAAAGAAAACAGAACAGAAAAAATCTGAATAAAATAGAAAATAAATTAAAAGAAAAGAATAGATTACAAAAGGAAAAACTGAATAGAATAAAACAGAATGGAGTAGAAAAGAATAGAAAGTTAAATAAAAGAATAGAATAGAAAAGAATAGAATAGAATAGAAAATATAGAATAGAATAAAATAGAATGAATATAGCCATCCTCTGAAAATCGAATTTTGAAATTCGAATCGACTTGAAAATAACGAATATACTAGACGAATTCCAAAAACATATCATATTAACATAACAAATATGATGAAACTCCCCAACCCCCCAAAAACAGTACCTTAGCCAAACCCTTGTAATGGCTTACCCTTGTCTTTGCTTTTACTATTCACTTGCAAATGGAACCACAAATGCGTTGTGTTTCCGCTGCCATATATCTCAGCTTCGTATATTCCACTGTCTTCCTCTCTCAGGTCACTCAGATTTAATGTCTGTCCCGACTCTTGGCATTTCAATCGATTCTTAAATGTGGAATCGATGACTCGAACGCTGTCCGGTTTGGCAATGGCCAACATTTGCTTCTTTCCCATCCTGATGGAGGCCCAGAATATGCTGTTCAGGTAAGTCTCTGTTGAAAGCTTGACTTGAAACAAAACGGAGCCCCCTATAGGTGCCGAAAGTTCTTGAAGGACCACGTTGGAGAAGATACCTGGTGCTAAAGAACACAGAGAAAAGTTTCAGTAGATTCTGAGACACTGAGCATGCAGATTAGGATGTTACATTAGATGTAAACCCTAAGGCCCCCCTTCTCATCTGGGCACTTGTTTGTGCAAGCGCCTATGCTCTAATATCCCACCTACAGTGGAGGATGATTCAGCACCTTGAGGTGTGGCAAGCATGGCACCTGGTTCACCCTGGATCAGCATCGTGAGTTGCCATGGTGGGAGCAGGCCGACCGCCAGCACAAAAACAACCAATGAGCAATGACAAGTCATTGCACACGGCGTCATTCGTTGCTATGGTGTTGTCAGTCGGCCCGCCCTCGCCAAGGCGATGCATGATGCAGATTCAGGGCAGATGCCATCCCAAGCATTCATCAGAAGACGGAACTCCGCCTCCTCCACCACATCTCACCCTCTGCCACATTGCTGGAGACAAAAGGTAGGGTTCTGGTGAGAAGAGGAGACTGTGTGATTAGAAGGCTCTGTGATGGGGGGACTGTGTGACTGGAGGGCTTTGTGATGGGGGGACTGTGTGACATGGGGGAACTGTGTGACTGGGGGGCTTTGTGATAGGGGGACTATGCTGTGATAAGAGGACTCTGTGTTGGAGAAACATCAGGTCATTGATGTCACAAGCATCTCAACTCCTTTGTGAATGTGAAGTTTCTGGGTTAGGAATTGCCTGCCCACAGCTGATCGGCCTGGCACATTACAACTTCCTTCAAAGTCCAGACTTAACTCAAGGTTATTCCTAGTATAGACCAGTCTGACTTTGTCATGCAAGGCTCCTCATGTTTCTGTAGGGTGAGGGCATGGGACACTAAATTTTAGCACACTGTGACAGCCCTGAGTATTTTATCCCTGGATATCAACATAAATAGAAACAGGAAGACTGGTTGGGAGGTCATTTGAGTGGTCCTGGGGTTTGAGCTTCCTCCATGGACCAGAAGAAAGAGAAAAGTCCTGAATTTGTGAAAACAGTCTGTGATAGCCCTATACTGAAGTATACAGATGTTTTACAGAACTTGGTCCACATGGAACCCACCCTACACATGCTTCATTTTGCTCTTGAGGTTCCCGGTGGTGAAAATTTAGCCTGTGGGCTTCATGTAGCCCACCTGTGCTCAGCATGCGACCTGCTCTGTTCCAGACCTCAAATCAGGCCTAAACTACAGCAGGTTGTTTATTGAATGCCATTAGGTTTAAGCGGCAGCCAGTGAACTATGAGCTATGCTAAAGTCAAAAACTTTGTAGAGTTGGATAAAGTAGGAAGCCTGTAAAACCCCATCAGGTCATTTCTTTATTTAATTTGCCATCAAGAGACACAACAGGAAATGAAAATTAAGCCCTCCAACATAAAGCGAAACTCCAAAATTTTGGGTTCCCGATCACTTACACAACCAGAACAAAAATACAAGGCTGATGCTTTAAAGTCAAAAACTTTGTAGAGTTAGATATAGTAGGAAATCATTAAACTTTATTCTGTTTATATATTTATTTGATTTGCCATCAAGAGAAACAACATGAAATGAAAGGAAGTCTCTCCAACTTGAGGAGAAACTCCAAAATTTTGGGTTTCCCATCACTTTAAGTCCTGGTGATACAAGACTTATGCTTTCAAGTCAAAAACTTTGTAGAGTTGGACAGATTAGAAAACCCCATTAGGTTTATTTATTTATTTTCAAAAGACACAACAGCAAATGGGTAGATATCTTGTCAACGTGAGGAGAAACACCAAGATTTTGGGTTTTCCATCACTTTCAGTCCTGGTGACACCAGAAGAAAAATACAAGACTTACTGTATGCTTTCAAGTCAAAAACATTGTAGAGTTGGATAGAGTAGGAAACTGTTAAAACCCCACCAGGTAATTTATTTAATTTGCCATCAACAGAAAATGGGAAGAAATCTCTCCAACATCGGGAGAAACTCACACATTTTGGGTTTCCCATCTCTTTCAGTCCTGGTGACACCAGAAGAAAGAGAAAAAAAAAATTGCCTAGGTGGGGACACAAACACCAATGAACATCTCACAGGGGTTCTAACCCTTCCCCGCGCCATCCAAAAATAGAAAAAAAAAATAAAGTCGTTTGATACACTTTTATGCGTTGTATTGTGTTACAAATTATTACAGTAAATCCAATTACTTAGTAGGAAACGGTGGCCGGAAAAACTATTTCCTGGCCATTTGATATCCAACAATTAATGGAAATAGTACATTGTTCCCTGTAGAAATGATGAGATCATTATCACTGCACTTTATAGAGATCCTTTTCCTTAATGCATGTACGATAGCACATAAAAGAGACCTGCTGTCCAATTATGACACCCCCACCTTCCGTCGGCTCACTTAAACTTTAAGATGCCACGAAATTCTCACATTAACTAGAGAGTCCTTGGGGATTTCATGCTGGACAATGCTCCAGGCCAATGACTTGGAATTCGGTCATATAATATAGGCTAACAGGGATGATAAGCTAAATAAGCTAAGCTGAACTTGGACTTCAGTAGGGATTAAATTACCAAATGCCTAGGCAATTGGTCACATGACAAGAAACAAGTGCAATGGTATCTCTCGCAATGGAGGTCAAGGGGGTCCAAAAAAATCAGTAGGTCATTGTAAAATACAAGGCACTCTTCAGTCCTGGGTGAAAAAAAGGCATGAATAGGCAAAACTAGTTTCCTGGTGTCAACATGGTGGTAGTATACGTTTTTCTGGAGTCAACAGGGCAGCATACCACCACATATATGCTGCCATGGATTGGAGCCAGAAAAGCAAAATCACGGTAAGTATTTGATACAATTTTCCATTGTTTAGATTCTGGAAAACCCCTTTCAAAGATACAATGGGAAGTGAGAGAAAATCTCCCTAAAGTGAGTTGAATTTCCATAGACAATTGTCACCAGAACTTTGGAAGATTTAACCTTTACCTCCTGCTCTGGTTACAACTAAAAAACAAATAGAAATAAAATGAAAAATTGTACCAAACACATACATTTTCCTTTCCTTAATTTTCCACTACATGGCAGCATACATGTGGGGCTACTACCACATGTACTACATGTATGCTGCCATGTTGGCACTAGGAAAATGGAAAATTGGACCAAATACTTACCTTAATTTTCCTTTCCTTAATTTTCCAATCCATGGCAGCATACAAGTGGGGGCTACTACCACATTTACTACATGCATGCTGCCATGTTGGCTCCAGGAAAATGGAAAATTGTATCAAATACTTACCTTAATTTTCCTTTCCTGATACCAATCTATGGCAGCATACATATGGTACATGTGGTAGTAGCCCCACATGTATTCTGCCATGGATTGTAAAATGAAGGAAAGGAAAATTACGGTAAGTATTTGATACAATTTTCCATTTTTTTAGGTTCTGGATAGAATAGGGAGGGGTTGAAAACCCCTTCTCTTTTTTGGTCTCTGTGCTTCACTGAGGAGAATTGTCTTCCTTTCCTGTTCCAGAGATATAACAGGAAGTGAGAGAAATCTCTCTGAACTGAGTGGAATTTTCATAGACAATTGTCACCAGAACTTTGGAAGATTTACCCTTTACCTCTTGCTCTGGTGACAACTAGAAAAGAAATAGAAATGAAATGAAAAATTGTGTCAAAAACGTACCTAATTTTAATTTCCTTCATTTCCCAATACATGGCAGCATACATGTGGGGCTACTACCACATGTACTACATGTATGCTGCCATGTTGGCACTAGGAAAATGGAGAATTGGACCAAATACTTACCTTAATTTTCCTTTCCTTAATTTTCCAATCCATGGCAGCATACATGTGGGGCTACCACCACATGTACTACATGTATGCTGCCATGTTGGCACTAGGAAAATGGAAAATTGGACCAAATACTTACAGTAATTTTCCTTTCCTTAATTTTCCAATCCATGGCAGCATACATGTCGGGCTACTACCACGTGTATGCTGCCATGTTGGCGCCAGGCAAACCGAAAATTGTATCAAATACTTACGGTAGTTTTCCTTTCCCTGTCGCCAATCTATGACAGCATACATGTAGTACATGTGGTTATAGCCCCACATTTATGCTTCCATGTTGGCACCAGGAAAAAAGATTTTGAGGCTCAATTTAAAGAGCATTGAAATAAAGGGCAAAGGGATGATGTGCACCAACCTTTCAAGACCACACTGGAAAGGGGTCTGGTTTGGCCCCTAAACGTCTTTGCACTTTTCTCTTAGTGCAATTCTTTTTGTCCTTTATCACCATGCACGTTATAATTAAACCTCAATACATTTTTGAAACTTTGGAGTTTCATCTTTGGCGTGCTGACTATCTATTCTAATGAGCCATGCTCATATATTAGAGTATCACCGTTGGCCATGCACCACTGAATAGACTGGATAGGGTATGATGCTGGGCTAATTGGGGAGCATCAGGTTTTAATTTCCAATGTCCATGTTGGAGAGTTTTCTTTTTACCTCTTGTTGGGGTTGGAAAAGATAGAACATCCATCCAATAGACAAAAAATAAATAAAATAATTTGAGTGGAGGTAAGCTTTAAACAAACTGGTGCTTCTTAAAAAAAAAATGTCAGAAAAATAAGTGGACCACCAAATTCTGGTTGCCCAACCGTCTCTTGGTTGAGTATTTTCTTAGTCACTGGCCATACTGTAACTGAAGTAAAAAATCTCAAGATAGTCCCCAAAAATACTTTTGCAGAAAAACCACAATAACATCCTTTTATATTTCTTTCAAGTTTCCCTTAAAATATAATAGTAGTGGTGCCTGTCGCAACCAAATTCCAGCAAAAAAATAAATAAAACAACATCTGATCAAGGTTACGAGCAACGAGTCTACTTTTCCAGTCTATTGTAAATATAGATACTGCAAAAAAACAAACAAACATGCAGGTAGACAGAAGGGACATAATGATGCGCAAACTGTTGGCGCTATATAAATAATAATAATAAAATAATAAGAATAATAATAATGGACCTGTCAGTAACACTACAAGCCTTCATGAATCAATCCCTGATATATCACAATATACAGCAACAATATAATTTTTCAGTCACCAAAGGAAATAAAATAAATCAAACTAATAAATATTAATAATAAATAATTAATAAAAAGGAAAAAATAAACAAATGAATAAATAAAAATATATTCTTTGATTTTACTTTATGTATTAAAGTAAAACTAAACTAAAAAAAACAAAAAAAACACTTAGTTCTACTTGCATTAGTGATTTTGTAACACAGAAGTTTTCTAAGCGAGTTAAAAAATACATTAGAAAAAACATTTCTTTTTGCTTTTAGTTATACAAAACAAAACCTTGTTTTAACTCCCTCTCTCTTTTTTTTTTTTTTTTTTTATACTTGCTTTGGTGATTTTGGAACACAGGAGCCACTAAAAAGCAAGTAAAAAAGTTTAACTTAAAAAAAAAAAAAGTTTCACTCTGTACCACAGGAGTCACTAAAGCATGTAAAAAAAGTACAACTTAAAAATAAATAAATAGGTCCTTAATAAAAGGTCTGCGTTATTTTAAACCCTCACTAGTTTTCATTCAAAATGTAAAAAAACAAACAAAAAAAACCAAAAAACTCTTTTTTTTTTTAATTTCTTTTTTTTTTTAATGGAATGAGACACAAGCATTTTTTTTAAAGCTTAAACTCATTTATAAATAAATTTGCTACTTTTTGCCTCTAAACACGCATCAAGTTAAATAATTCTTGGAAGAAGAAAAAAAACTCAAAGGAACATTTTGTTTGCCTCTAAAACAATAAGTAATGACAAAGGAATTGCGGAAATAATAGAACTATAGCTTAAATGAGAAAATTTCACAGGAGGTTAAGCTGAATAAAACACATTGCAATTTATGTTTACAATCTCGTCAATATTTATTAATCATTGTATTGTAGTCCATCCAATCTATTTCCAGGCAGGCAGGCCCTTGAACTATACAGTTAAGCTGTCCATACACGTCAATGGGCAATTCGAGCATTGAGCATTTTCGACTCATATAAAATGGCGCTTTTAACAGACCGCAATAAATCATAATTACCCTGTTTGAATGGTGTGGGAAAATCTGATCATTCTACATGAGTCCAATTATTTTTTCCCATTTTGATTCCATTTAATTTGATTTGGATTTTTCTTAACAAAAATGCACATCAAATTTTTTTTTCTTAATAAAAAAAAATGGATCAAATTAAAATACAAAGGCACATTTGATAGATACAAGTCCAGTTTCGACTTTATAATACTTCTAATTCTGTTGGTCGTTTGAATTTGTGGGAGCTTGTTTAGTTTTCTGTGGCGATTTTTCAAAGTATTTGCAAATCTTGGTGGATCGAAAAGTGTTTGAAATTGGCTGAAAATGGTCACGTGTAATGTATGGCCAGCATTATTTATGGCTCTAAGGCTCACCATACACTTTACAATTTGACTGAATAAGAGCTTCCATCAACAATGTATGGAGATTGTACTGAGATTGTGCAATCAAATTGTATAGTGCAGTGGTCTCCAAACTGTGGCCTGCGGGCCGGATGTGGCCCTTTGCTTGCCTTTATCCAGCCCCTGAGGCACTATTTTTGCCACCGATACAAGGTACTATTCTCCCACTGACCCAACAATAAGGCACTATTCCTCCCTCTAAAACAAACAATGGGGCACTATTACTGCTACTGACACCAATGATGGGGCACTATTACTTCTACTGACACCAATGATGGGGCACTATTCCTCCCACTGATACCAATGATGGGGCTCTATTCCTTCCACTGATAGCAATGATGGGGCACTATTCCTCCCACTGATAGCAATGATGGGGCACTATTCCTCCCACTGATAGCAATGATGGGGCATCTATTCCTCCCACTGATAGCAATGATGGGGCACTATTCCTCCACTGATACCAATGATGGGACACTATTCCTTCCACTGACACAAATTATGGGGCTATTCCTCCCACTGATAGCAATGATGGGGCACTATTCCTCCTACTGATACCAATGGTGAGACACTATTCCTCCCACTGATACCAATGATGGGACGGCATTCCTCCCACTGATAGCAATAATGAGGCCCTATTCCTCCCACTGATACCAATGATGGGACACTATTCCTCCCACTGATAGCAATGACGGGACACTATTCCTCCCACTGATACCAATGATGGGACACTATACCTCCCACTGATAGCAATGATGGGACACTATTCCTTCCACTGTTACCAATGATGGGGCACTATTCCTCCCACTGATACCAATGATGGAGCATTGTTTACTCCCAGGGCATTTGCTACTATGACTGGTCACAGTCTGCCCCCCTCAAAGTCTGAAGGACAGTAAACCTGCCCTTTGTTTGGAAAGTTTGGAGACCCCTGGTATAGTGTATGGCTATACAGGGCCGGTGCTACCACTAGGCAAACTAGGCAACCGCCTAGGGTGCACTGTTGCCTAGGGCGCTCGGCCACTGGTGTTCCCACTCTTTTCTCTCTGCAGCAAGCAACTAAGTCTCAGCATGAGCAGGCAGCTGCTGCTCCTTTCGCACATAGTGTCAGAGGCGCAGCAGCGGCAGAGGACTGTGTCTGTGTCCCAACTCCTGAATGAATGGAAGCAAGCAAACAATCATTGGTAGGCTGCATTTGATGGGCGCTGGTGAGGCTGCATTTGATGGGCGCTGGTGAGGCTGCATTTGATGGGCGCTGGTGAGGCTGCACTTGATAAGCACTGGTAAGGCTGCATTTGATGGATGCTGGTAGGCTGCATTGATGGGCACTGGTGGGCTGCAATTGATGGGTGCTTCATTAAAAAGATAGGGTATACATGGGCAGGGCAAAGGAGGTGGAGCCAAGGTGGGGGCGGCAAAATGAGGTTTCGCCTAGGGTGTCAAAAATCCTTGCACCAGCCCTGTGGCTATAATAAAACAGACCCTTACCCTAAACTAAGTCTCATATTGTCTTGCCTCCTCCCTCTCTCATAATTGGGTATTTGCAGATTTTGTGCATGTGCCGGAAATCTCCTGCACGTGCGCAGATGTGCTGAAGAACACACAAGCTGGACAGAACCCTTCAGCACATCTGAACATCTTCAGAACCCATGGGCAGGTGGGTGAAGACACTAAAAAAGGACTGAAGTTTTCACTGTTGACATTTTAGGTGTCCAGAAAGCACAGGTGCAGCATCCAACTGCTCTGCCAGCAGCCTGTCAAAATACATGGCGGTTGGACGCTGTACTTAGTAGTACCCACACTAAGGCCGTATGCAAGATTTGATGCACATGGGTTAAATGCCCAGTGTGCATGTAGCGTAATATGAAAAACTATACATTCAACCAACAGGAGAACCGGTTGTGTGGGATTGAGAGACCAGTGGGACCAGGGGGTTCATCGAGGCCTGAAATCTACAAAAATATCACTTACCCCATAAAGGCATAAAGAAGAAAAGAAGTATCACCATCCCTCGATTGTGAATTCTGTAGTAGCAAAAATCCTCTCGGCTGACAGCGCTGATGTCTTTGCAGGAAAAATGCGACTTGTTATTTTTTATTGAAGAGCAGAAAGGCACCACTTCCTGCATGGACAAAGGCCAAATCAAATTTTCTGAGGGGGAAGTAAGGGAAGGACTTGCAACCAGATCTAGCAGGTTAGCGGACATCTCAAAGGAGAGAAACCACCCTAGCCAAAGAGGAAGAAGAATATGTAAATCCAATCACTAAAATCCCATGTAAGTCCCATATAAAGGTCTTTTCTACTTTTTTAAACCTGCAGCCTTGAATAAATTTGCGATCTTGCCATGAAAGAACTTGTAAAGGCAAAACAAGGTATATTGAGGTATACTCACCTCCTCCTGTCAATTTGACAACTCGGTCATGCACAGTGCAGGAGACAGCTGTGTAATGCAAAAGAAGGATTGGCTCTTGCTCCAGCTGCACTCTCCACAGCTCAGTACCTGTCTCACCCACCTCTGATTTCATTTCCTCCTGACTTTAGCCCAAAGTCCATAAAGACATTATTTGATAATTTTAGTATGGAGGAACTCAAGTGTTCTGCACAGGGCACTGACCTTGACCTACTAAACACTTTTGACTCAGTTAGTGTGAAGGAAAATGAGTGGCTTACACAGAGCCCCGATTTCACCCGTACTAAACACCTTGAACCAGTTTGGTGTGGAGGAAATTGAGTGGTCTGCAGAGAGCCCTGACCTCAACCTTACTGAACACCTTTGACCAGTTTCATGTGGAGGAGCTCAAGTGTCCTGCACAGAGCCTTAACCTCAACCTTACTGAACACCTTTGACCAGTTTGGTGTGGAGGAACTTGAATGGCCTGCACAGAGCTGTAAGCTCACCATAATTGAACATCTTTTAACCAGTTTGGTGTGAAGGAACTTGAATAGCCTGCACAAGGCCTAGACCTCAAACCCTACAAAACACCTTTGACCAGTTTGGTGTGGAGGAACTTGAATGGCCTTCACAGAGCCTTGAGCTCAACCCTACTGAACACCTTTGTCCAGTTTGGTGTGGAGGAACTTGAATGGCCTTCACAGAGCCTTGAGCTCAACCTTACTGAACCCTTGACCAGTTTGGTGTGGAGGATTTTACATGGCCTACACAGAGTCTTGACCTCAACCCTGCTGTACACCTTTGACCAGTTTGGTGTGGGGGAACTCGGGTGGCCTCCACAGAGCCTTGAGCTCAACCTTACTGAACACCTTTGATCAGTTTGGTGTGGAAGAACTTGATGGTTCTGCACAGGGCCTTGGCCTCAATCCCTACTGGACACCTTTTACCAGTTTGGTGTGGAGGAACTTGAAAGGCCTGCACAAAGCCTGGAGCTGAGCCCTACTAGACACCTTTGACAAGTTTGGTGTGGAGGAACTTGATTGGCCTGCACAGAGCCTTGAGCTCAATCTTACTGAACACCTTTGACGGGTTTGGTGTGGAAGAACTTGAATGGCCTGCACAGAGCCTTGTGCTCAACCCTACTAAACACCTTTGACCAATTTGGTGTAGAGGAACTTAAAGGTCCTGCACAAGGTCTTGAGCTCAAACCCTACTGAACACCTTTGACCAATTTGGTGTAGAGGAACTTGGATGGCCTTCACAGAGCCTTGAACTCAAACCTACTGGATATCTTTGACCAGTTTGGTGTGAAGGAACTCAAGTGGCCTGCACAGAGCCTTGACCTCAACCCTACTGGACTCCTTTGGTATGAATCTGAGCAGTGATTACTAGCCAGGTCTTCTCATTCAACATTAGTGACCTCACAAAGGCTTTTTTGGCTACATGGACACTAATTCCATCAGAAACACGCTGAAATCTGGTGGAAAGCCTTCCCAGAAGAGTGGAGGCTGCTAGAGTCACAAAGAGGGAAACTCCATATTAATTCCCAAGGTATTGAAATGGGATGTCCAACAAAATCATTTAGTTGTTATGGTTAGATATCCACAGACCTTTAGTCCCTTACACATTGATGAAAAATGCACAGGAATCACTGCAATTTCCACATCGTACCACATAGCAATCGCATTGTGTTCATGCAATCTGCTGTGGATGTCAATTAAAAGTTAACAACACCACAAAAGCAGGTTGCAAAATGCAGTGCGTTTGCCTGAATCGGATTGCATGAGTATGAACACTCATGCGATCTGATTCCAGTGCGGCAAAGAAAAAGGTGCCTGCGGTGTGTGATTTGAGCTATACAAAATGAATGGGCTTGAACCGCACATCACAGCATCGCATTAATTTGCACAGGAATGTCGTGCAATTCCTGTGCATATAACATGCATGTTTTTTTTTCGTTCAATCCAGTGGGCTGAAAGAAAAATAAATCTGAAGAACTCAGGAGGAGCTGCTGTACCAAAAATCTGATCTCCCCTGCTGAGCTATTGTGTTCTTACAGGGGGAAGCCACTGTCTGAGATAGCTGATTGGGAGTCTATTGGCAGACATTTTTTTGGTAATGCCCCTTCAACACTGACCAGCTACCGAACACAGAGGCCGGATGTCAACCGATTTCTGTTGAACCGGCCGATGCTGCCAAATATTCGGCTAGTGTGTACTAGGCTTTAGCCATATACACTATATTACCAAAAGTATTGGGATGCCTGCATTTACATGCACATGAATTTTAATGGCATCACAGTCTTAATCCGTAGGGTTCAATATTGAGTTGGCCCACCCTTTGCAGCTATAACAGCTTCACCTCTTCTGGGAAGGCTGTCCACAAGGTTTAGGAGTGTTTCTATGGGAATGTTTGATCATTCTTCCAGAAGCTCATTTTTGAGGTCAGGCACTGATGTGGTCGAGAAGGCCTGGCTCACAGTCTCCACCCTAATTCAACCCAAAGGTGTTCTATCGGGTTGAGGTCAGGACTTTGCGCAGGCCAGTCAAGTTCCTCCACCCCAATCTTGCTCATCCATGTCTTTATGAACATGCTTTTTGCACTGGTGTGCAATCATGTTGGAACAGGAAGGGACCATCCCCAAACTGTTCCCACAAAGTTGGGAGCATGAAATTGTCCAAAATATCTTGGTATGCTGATGCCTTAGAGTTCCCTTCACTGGAATTAAGGGGCCAAGCCCAACCCCTAAAAAACAACCCCACACTATAATCCCCCCTCCACCAAATGATTTGGACCAGAGCACAAAGCAAGGTCCATAAAGACATGAATTAGCAAGTTTGGGGTGGGGGAACTTGACTGGCCTGCACAGAGTCCTGACCTCAACCCAATAGAACACCTTTGGAAAGAATTAGAGTGGAGACTGATAGCCAGGCCTTCTCGTCTAACATCAGTGCCTGACCTCACAATTGCGCTTCTGGAAGAATGGTCAAACATTCCCATAGACACACTCCTAAACCTAGTGGACGGCCTTCCCAGAAGAGTTGAAGCTGTTATAGGCGCAAAGGGTGGGCCAACTCAATATTGAACCCTACGGACTAAGACTGGGATGCCTTTAAAGTTCATGTGCGTGTAAAGGCAGACGTCCCAATACTTTTGGTATTCTAGTGTAGTTTATGATTTCTCTGCCGAACAGCAGTGAGTCAGGAACCGAATTGATGTTCAGCAAAGTCCTTGCAATGTACTGTTTATAGCCTACCTGTAAGGAGATGTTTTTACTTTCTTAGTAAAACTGAATATTTTTTTTTTTTTTTAAATTACACCCTAAGGCCTCTTTCACATGAACGATCCGTTCAGGTCCGCCTGTCAGTTTTTTAGGCGGACCTGAACGGACACTCCATGGAGGTCTATGGAGCGTCGGATGTCAGCGGTGACATGTCCGCTGACATCCGACCCACTCCGATCCGAAAAAGTGTAACGGAGGAAAAACCTACTTTTCCATCCGTTTTTGGATCGGGTGACGACGGACTCTACGGTCCTTCATCATCCGATCCCCCATAGGGGAGAGCGGCACTCTGACAGGTCCGTCGCTGCACAGTGTGCAACGACGGACCTGTCATCTGCCTGCTCAGCGGGGATCCACGGAGCGATCCCCGCTGAGCAAGCGGATGTTCACGGGGTGGATCATAATGGATCCGTCCCGTGTGAAAGGACCCTAAATGTTTTTTTTTTTTTTTTTTTTCAGTTGAGTATGACAGGTGTCAGGCTTCAGCTTTAGTGCAAAGTACTCCTCCAACCCTTGAGCCTGCTAAACTTGGCCTGTCATGGCTGTGTCAATTCTAATGCCTCGTACACACGATCGCACATCCCGACAACAAAATCCATGGCTTTTTTCCGACGGATGTTGGCTCAAACTTGTCTTGCATACACACGGTCACACAAAAGTTGGTCGGACATTCGGAACGTCAAGAACGCGGTGACGTACAACACGTACGACGAGCCGAGAAAAGTGAAGTTCAATAGCCAGTGCGGCTCTTATGCTTGATTCCGAGCATGCGTGGCACTTTGTGCGTCGGAATTGTGTACACATGATCAGAATTTACGCGAACGGATTTTGTTGTCAGAAAAATTGAGAACCAGATCTCAAGTTTTGTGCGATGGAAATTCCGATAGAAACGGTCCGATGGAGCCTACACGCGGTCGGAATTTCCGACAAAAGGCTCCCATCAAACATTTTCTATCGGAAAATCCGACTGTGTGTATGGGGCATAAGGCTGGCAAAGACCAAATTTTTTTTTCAAACTCTGCCCCTCTATACTGAAAAGCATTTGGTGAAGCATTGTATGTATGACAAAACACCCTATAATAGTTGTGTAGCGCTTACCCCTGAAGGAGCGGCTGATTAATTATTATATCCGTAATTCACGTTTACCACCCAGCCCATCGCAGCCCATAAAATCAAAAACAGTCCAAATTGCATTTTTCTCTTGCTTTATTAAGTAACATGAAATGCTCTTTTGTTGCTTTATCATCTTTTCACAGTCTCTCATGCAAGGAGCTAGAATCATTGCGGATAATATGAAATCACCTTGTGCGATTTCTTCAATCAGGGAAGATGGAAGTAGATTTGATAGAGAATAATCGATAAAGAGTCACTCTGAATAACTTCTTCATCTGCAGAACTTTTTAAGGACAGTCTGTATCTCTATATATGTGCTTTTAGCTTTACCGCTACCTTTTTACCACTACTTCCCATCTGCATGGTACTTCCAAGATTGAGCTAAAGAAAAGTCACTCTGAATAACTCTTCCCGCTTGACTGATTGGCATTGCTGAACCCAAAGTCACAGGCCATCACCGCCTGTCTCACTGACTCATCCCTCAGCCTCCGGCAGTACCCTTCCCTTGGGCTTTCACTCACGTGATCAATAGTCCATGTACCACTCATAAACGATCGATCGCCCAGTTTCCTTCCGCTTTGTTGCTACTTCTTCCGCAATGATTCTTTGTTCCCTTTCAGCTTTTCTGGAACGCTCCCTTCCCCGCAAGGGTGGCCAACGACACCAGCGACTACATGCTGTACGGTGTCATCTCTTCCTCTATGGAGGCCGGTTCTCCACCCTCCTCGCAAGGGGGGGCTCCATTGGCTCCTCTCCCCCCCGGGAACCTGGTTGGGCTTCTCCAAGCTCAAAACAGGAAATCCCTCACTGACCATGTGACCCGGCTTTTATATGAGAATCCCGGGGCATTGTCCAACAAATTAATGATTGGCCGGGACTTGCACACAAACCACCTGCCACTCAAATCCCAAATGAACAAACAGGCCTGCTATAATGGCAAAAGCCTGCCTAGATTTACCTGAAACTGTAAACTAGCGAAAAGAGTCACCTACATGAAAGTAGGTGCCTGCTACAGTTGCAAAACAGCATTTAAAACCACAGTAAAAAAAAAAAAAAAAACTCTACCAAAGGTGTTATTTCCGGGACGATATTATCTTAAAACACATAGAGCAGATGTGTAGGAAATTTTTTTTTTCATTTTTCTAACCTAAAAGAGATGAAAGGATGTACAGTAGACCGTGTCAGTTCTCTGAAACTGCACAGGAAGGCAACACAAAATACTCACACAATTATGTTTTATTTCTGCTACATTATCTGCTTTATTGCCCACGGATGTTTTGGTAAGTACTTTTATTCATATTTTAAACCAATTTTCATCGATCTAAGACACAAAACTGAGGTGATTCTGTTGTAATTTAACATTAGACTGCACTCCGTAGTTGCAAGGCACACTATATACCAACCATTCTGAACCGGGGCTCCTTGGAACCCTAGTTCTCCTCCAGAAGTTGCTAACCTGTGACTCACTGACGTTTCTTCAGTTCTGAGCAGAGCCAGCCACATGCTGACAGTGATCTCTATAGCTGCCTGTAAGGGTGGCATTCTGACCACCACTGTAGAGGGAGACATTTTTCCCATTGAACACCAATGACCCCCAACAAAATGATTTTTGTAGAGGTTCCCCAAGACTTGAAAATTATTTCAAGTGTTCCTCTGGGGTAAAAATAAGTTGAGAAAGGCAGCTATATACTATGTGGCCAGATGATGTGGACATCCCTGGATTTACTGAATTCAGATGTTTCCAGTGAAGGGTATTGTAAATGCTACAGCATACAAACATTTTGGACAATCATGCACTTCCAACATTGTAATCATGACTACAGGAGGACTATGCCCCTGTACACAAGGTTAGCTCCATGAAGACATGGTTTGATAAGTTTGGTGTGGAGGAACTTGAGTCGCCTGCAGAGAGCTCTGACCTCACCCCCACTGAACACCTTTGAGCAGTTTGGTATGGAGAAACTTGAATGGCCTTCACAGAGCCCTGAGCTCATCCCTACTGGTCACCTTTGTCCAGTTTGGTGTGGGGAACTTGAATGGCCTGAACAGAGCCCTGAGCTCAACCCCACTGGACACCTTTGACCAGTTTGGTGTGGAGGAACTTGAATGGCCTGCGCAGAGCCTTAAGCTCAACTCTACTGAACACCATTGACCAGTTTTACATGGGTGAACTTGAATGGCCTGCACAGAGCCTTGAGCTCATCCCTATTGGACACCTTTTGACCAGTTTGGTGTGGAGGAACTTCAGTGGCCTACACAAAGCCCTGACATCAACCCTACAGAACAACTTTGGGATATATTGAAATGCTGATGGTGAGCCAGATCTTCTCATCCAACATCAGAACCCGACCTCAGAAAATTTCTTTCATGAATGGGCACAAATTTCCCCAGACACACTCCAAAATCTTGTAGAAACCCTTTCCAGAAGAGTGTAGACTGATAGAGTCGCAAAAGGGGCAGACTTCAAAATCAATGGCTGTGGATTCGGAATGGGATGTCCAACAAGCTCATATACTGTAGGTGTGATGGTCAGATCAGTGTTGTGCAATACCACTTTTCTTGTTTATTAAGGGGACTCTAGCATCCTTCTCGAAAAACTTCTTGAAAGATTTCTCTCTCGTAAGCCCCTTTGCCCTGGCTATCAGATAACAGAACAGTTGTTTCCACTACAAGGCCAACCTCAGCTTTTACAGGTAATAGGTAATTTCACAATAAAAAACAAAAAACAAAATTTGTTGTAACATTTAAAGAACCACAGAAATGAACTAAAATGAATTAAAATATTCATATCTTTTGAAGGTGCTTTCTAAAACTTACAGGGATAATCCTTAGGGACCAATAAGAATTATTCTTGCAGCGATATAGCTTAGGTAAATTGGCATCCTATTTAGCCACCAATAGGATGTCATTATACTGAAGCCAGATCAATGAAAGATCAATCCTGATTGATCCCAGTGGATTATTCCCTTCTTTTTTTTTTTTAAATAATCTCCAGTAAATATTAAAAAAATTTTAAAAAAATTTAAAAAAACATATTGTATGTTTTCATTGCTTTTGAATTACTACTTTGAATAGGCTTGACAAAACATATCTTCTCCATAAAGGTTTGGTGTCTCAATGTAGTGACTTGGTCACTGAATTAAAGGGGGCTCTTGGACAACCCTTTCATTTTGAAAAAGTGGTTCTGGAATTGAAATCTGAAAGCTTGGTGCTGCAGCGGATCTTTAAAAACAAAAGAGAGAACCTACTGCCTTACAGTCAGAGTCCACAAGTGCCCAGGATATCTAATGACACAAGATACAGATACAACGGGGGAAATACCTCCTTTGAGATTCTAAAGCTGCAGAGGAAGGATCAAGGGATGTACGAGATAAAGGTCATCAGTGGCAGCACAGAAACATTTTGTAAATATGACCTCAAAGTTTACGGTAAGATATATTGCATGATTGGGTAAGAGCAGGATGTGATCTAGATTCAGATGGTCTGTGAGACAAATCAATGGTAAACATACCAAATACAGAACTGAAAGGAAGACTCCCAAGAGGTTAAAACTCATAGCGGAATTTACAAAGGTTTTGTGTGTTTGCCCGCTGTTCTCTGGAATTCCCTTTCTCCATAATCAAACCTTCTTCCTTGGTCTTTCAGAACTTCTGATGTGATGCTCCTCCTCACTGGAGCTCTCTTCCTCTCTGAACACAATTTCACTCCATTCCTTCAGGAGTTCTCTTGTGCTGCTCCTCTTCTCTGGCGTTCTCTTCCTCTACAATCACAACTTCCCACTTGTTTCATGCTGCTCTTCTTCCTCTCTAATCATCAGATCTCACTTATTACTTTAGGACACAACATATGCCGTTTCTTTTCTCTGGAATTTGAATTTCTGATCATTGCTGATTACTTATATCTCTGGGACTTCTTTCATGCTGATCTTCTTCTCTGAAGCTTTCTTCCTCTCTGGTTATAGCCATTTACTATTTTCTTTAGGACTTCTCACCTGCTGCTCATTTTCTCTGGAGCTCTCTTCCTCTTCCATCCCTCATTTTATGTAATCCTTCAGGGCTTCTCTATTGCTGTTCCACTTCTCTGGAGCACTCCTCATTGTCATTACTTCTCAGTTACATTTCTAGGGCCTCTTTTATGACCCTCGTCTTTTTTTCCTCTCTCTTCCTTTATGATCACCATATCACACTTATTCCTTCAGGGTTTCTCTCTTGTTGCTCCTTATCTCTGCCGCTCTCCACCTCTGTAATTCTTACTTTCAACTTACATCTCTAGGACTTCTTGCATGCTGCTCATCATCTCTGGAGGTCTCCCGTATTCTGTCCATAATTCTCACTTTGGAACTTCTCACCTTGTGCTCCTCTGCTCTGAAGCTCTGTTCCTTTTCGATCATCATTTCTATCTCATTCCTTCGGGATTTCTCACATGCTGATCCTTTTCTATGAAACTCTCTTCCTTTTTTTAACCATCACTTTCCCGCATATTTAGGGCCTTTCTTTTTTAGTTCCTTTTCTTTGGACTCTAATCTCCTCTAATCACCACTTTGCTTTAGTCCCTCATGACTTCCCATGTGTTGCTCCTCTTCTCTCATGCAATCCTTAATTCTTATCAGTGCTTCTTACTCACTTCTTCAGAACTCTCACGATCCTTCTCTTCTCTGGAGCTTTTTTCTTCTGATCACAACTTCTCAATTGGTGCTCCTCTGGTCTGAAGCGCTCTTCCTTTTTGACCATCATTTCTAACTCATTCCTTAAAAACTTCTCACATGCTGCTCACCTTTTTTGGAACTCTCCTTTTTACCATACCTTCTCACAACCTTAGGACTTTTATTGTATAGGTCTCCTCTTGTCTGGAGCTTTCCTTATTTGTAATCAGTACTTTGTACTTACTTCTTAGAAACTCCCATCAGGTTTCTTCTCTTCTTTGGAGCTTTTCTCTTCTGATCACAACTTTTCTTCTTTAGGACCTCATGTATTTCTCCTCTTCTTTGAAGCTATCCTCATTTCTATTCAGTATTGCTTACCTACTTCTTGAGGACTTTTCTTGGGTTCCTTCTCTTTTTTGGAGATTTTTGCCTCTCATCATAAATTCTCACCTTTTCCTTTGGAACGTATGTGCTGCTCCTCTTGTCTGCAACTTTCCTTATTTGTGATTATTGCTTTGTATGCACTTCTTAGGGCCATCTCTCAGGTTTCTTTTCTTCTCTGGAGTCTTTTTCTTTTGAGGATTCTCTTTTTTACTGATCACCACTTTCCATTATTTGATCCCGACTTCTCATGTGCTGCTAAGAAGTTCCCTCTCTTCCTTGGAGCTATTCTCCTCCGATCACAAATGTCACTTTTTTCTTTGAGACCTCTAATGCGCTTCTTCTCTTATCTGGAGCTACCTTTACTTTTAAATCAGTAGAGCTTATTTACTACTTGAGGACTTCTCTCAGGTTCCTTCTCTTTTCTGGAGATTTTTGCCTCTCATCGCAAATTTTCACTTATTCCTTGTGGAATTTCTTATGTGTTGCTCCTCTTATCTGGACCTTTTCTTATTTCTGATCAGTGCTTCTTATTTACTTCTTAGGTTTCTTCTCTTCACTGGAGCTTTTTTTTCTTTGATCACAGCTTCTCACAAATCCCTTCTGGACTTCTCATGGGCTGTGCCTCTTATCTGGAGCGCTTCTTATTTCTGATCAGTAATTTTATACTTACTACCCTATGGACATCTCTCAGGTTTTTTTTTATCTTATCACAATTTCTCACTTATTCCTTGGGACTTCCGATGTGATGCTCCTCTTTGGAGTCTCTTCTTCTCTGACCACCACTTCCCATTATTTGGTCCTGACTACTCATGTGCTGCTTCTATTTTCTGTAGCTATCCTTATAGCAGGATCCCCCTCCCCCCCCCCCCCCAGCTGTGCACAAGCAGAATCTTCAGCTCTGCAGAAGCCTTTAGGGCTGGGAAGCTCTCCTCCTGGGAAAATAATCCTGCTCTCTCAGACTCCAAACTATTTATGCAATCCCACAGCCACCATCTGGGCACACTTCCCTGGGATTAGCAGGAGCCACATAAATATTCAGGCTGCTCGCTTGGCTCTCCCACCCACAACATTCTGGAAACCTCCAGAAGACAGGGGGAATTAATCAAATCCGCAGCCTGCAGAGCCTCGAGCAGCCCAAAGTAATATTAATCTGCTCTGCTGATTACAGGAGAGCCACGAGAACTAAATTTGCCTTAACTAACTAGCAACACTTCTGGGGGGGTGCTACACTTATGTCTTAGGGCCATGCCTATTACCCTTTGTGTTCTCTGGAGCTATTTTCTTCTGATCCCAACTTCTCACTTATTCCTTCTAAACTTCCCACTGGCTGCTCCTCTTATCTCCCTTTCTGACCATGATTTCTCATAGCTTTCTGTTAGAAATCATGGGACCTCATACAGCCTAGGTGACAGGAACAGTGAACCAAGCGTAGCAGGTGGCTCCAGCCGATTAAATAAATCACTCATTAGAGTAACCAGAATACCTGTGAGATTGAGCCCTTAATTATGTTTTTTAAATTATTATTTATTTATTCTTTTTAACAGCCCCTTGGGGGTTGGTGAAATATTAGGGGTCTAAACAGACACCCAACGTCTTACTTTTGAGACAGAAAAAGAGATTGAGGAAACACATTCCCCAATCCTTTCACCACAGCGCTAGCTGCCGAGTGAATGGAGAGGAAGCTCTCTCTACAGAGGATCTCTGTTCATTCATAAACTGAAGCATTGTAAACATAGAGAGGGCCACAGGATGATTAGTTATAAGTAGTACGTGAGTAGTTTTAGTAACTGCTCCCACTCCTGGTGCTCTGGGGCCCCCTGCTAAACTTATGGGGCCTGGGCCCCGTACTGAAGGGTAGGTGCTACCTCCGTATCAGCAGCCCTGCTCACAGACTTCTCTGTTCACTTTCTGATCACTGCTTCCCACCACTTTAAATTACATTTTCTTTCCATAGACTTCTTACTGGCCAGGGCTTTATGCATCTCCAGGTATGGTATAATGTTTTTGTTGTAGCCCCTGAATGCCCTTAGCTCCCACAATGCTTAGTATGAATATACTGAAGAAATAAATATAATAGTGATAAAAATTAAAACCCCAGAATTCTTTCCCTCTTCACAGAGAAGATCAATAATGTGACGATCAACTTAACTCACAGCCTCCAGAATGACAGCTGCATGGTCACCATGGACTGTGTCCCTCAGACTGGGGACAATATAACCTTTGGCTGGATTATGAACCAGACAGATTTACACTACAAACTGCTAAACAGCACTTTAAGAGTTTGGGTCACAAAAGACAATGCAGCCAGCACCTACACCTGCCAAGCCGAGAACCCTGTCAGCAAGGTTTCTCGTAAGGTCAACTTAATGGAGATATGCGGCATGAGACCAGGTATATATATTCTATATTACACATTTATTATCAATATTAGAAGATGAACCTTGATTTTTTTTTAAGGGAAGGGATGGTCAGCACTCAAGATGACACCCAAAAAATAGTATTCCTATATTGAAAAGACATGTACAACGCTGTACAAATGGGCTACGTGTTTCGTACGTTAGTCCTTAGTCAGGAGTCATGACTAAGGACTAACGTCTGAAAAACATAGGCTGTTTTTAGACTGCGGCACATGCTTTTCAATAAAGGAATCCTATTTTTTGGATGTCATCCTGAGTGCCGACTATCCCTTTTCTTATTCGTACGTTGGAGGTGTCGCCAGAGCAACGAGGTCTAAGCACCGGGCAGAGCAGTTATGTGGGAAGGTTGTAACGCCTACACAACTATTTCCCCCAGATTTTTGACACCTGTGTATCAGGAGAATTTGAGTATCTATATTTGTGCAGATGCTGATACAGTGCATCCCTAAAGATTTGTGTTGTGTCTGTTGACCCTGGTTCAAATTAAGACAAGCTTGGGAGAAGGCACACTTCCTAATGTTTTGAAATCCTTCCGCATGTGTACAACTGATAAACCACATGAATATAAAGGGGTCTTGATTGCACCCATGATTCACTCAACTTTCACCAAAGTGTAGCGCTACCCCCCGCAAGGGTTGCTGGTTTGTGTCCCAGGTTCTTCTCCCACTAGTGCAGCAAACACCAACATTTACTCCTCTGGCTCAGAAAAAAAGAGTCTAGGGGTTGCCTTTTTGAAAGTTTATTGCAAGTTAAAGTGTCACTAAATCAATCATAAAAAACTATGAATAATTTGAATATTGTATATTACATGCTTTTTATACTCATTCACCATGGGATTAATTTTCTGTTTTCTGCAACAAAAAAAAACCTAGTTGATTCTGCTGCTCTCTAGGTCCGCCTTCTGTTTATGTCCCCAATTCAGCTTGGGATTTTGTAGAGCATTGATGGCAGCTCTGCATATCTTGCACAACCTTTCTTTCACCTCCTACTCTTCTCATGAGACAAAAAAAACAAACAGGCAGTTTATGGGGGTGGGAAAATTCCTTTTATTGAGACTATAACAACCCTGATAACCTTCTTATAGCGTGTGTAGTGAAATATTTAAGACTGAAAAAAACTTTTATTCACACATTGTCTGCCTTGGGAGCAACCTATTATGGTATGTACATGTCTATGAAGATTAGCTGTCAGAGGAGAGGGGGAGAATTCCTCCATCAGCTCTCCCTGCTGATTTGACAGTCTACTGAAGTTTGGATATCTCTGTGTGCCTGTGTTCAAATAAACAGTTCATGTTCAGTAGCCAAAACAAGTACTGTTTAGTTCTTGGTTGTCAGCGGTTTGGAATATCTGATATCAATAATCAGACTGGAATAAGCGGTATGTGACGAAAGCACTCAAGCGGAGTGTGGGACGTTTCGTGGCATTGGTGGCAAGCAGTGGGACACTTCCTGCAGTCTGGGACATCCAAACCTCCACCTGGATCCAAGATCAGGATAGCAGACTTCAGTCACACCAGCGGAGATATGGATTTGGCATCAAATTTCCCGGGGCTGCTGCGGATCGTCCTTTCAGCATACTCCAGGACTGTGTCTGAGGATGAATACCTGGAGCTCAGGCAGCAGATTCAGGTAGGACTCTGGATTGGAGCCCTCCAGGCCGCTCGTATGCAACAGGGCAAGTGCTTTCCAACCCCAGAGCAGCGGGAAAGTGACCAGCGGGCGTTGCGGATGGCATTCCTGGGAGAGCGGCCCCAGGATCAATGGGTGACTGAGTTGGACAGGCTGGTCCAGCAGGAGATAGAGCCAGACAATCTTTATCGGGCTCTGCAATGGCACGCAGAGCAGGGATATTTAGGGGAGACAACAGAATGATCTCCGGAGGGATATGACTTTGGCAGCCCTGGATTGCTGTGGGAGAGCCATACAGAACGTTTTATGTTTTGGCGATGAAGGGGAACCTACTCTTGAGGACTTGCGAGAATACAGAGAGGCTATGCTTAGTCTTGCCGGGGTCTCAGAGCTTAAACCTGATCTGGACTATTTGCTAAGGAAGGAACAGCATCTGGAAAGGGCATATAGGAAACTGCTAGAACATGTTCAGCAGCATGCCAGAGAATCGGCAGTGCAAACTCTGGAGATTGCCGTCTCCAAAGCTGAAGTGCTAACAACAGGGCAGAGCTCTGCTAACCTCCGCCCAGCATCGATAACATCTGCTGGGTTCTATGGATAGGAGATGGTGAACTTCTATCCCCAGACACCAGTTCCAGAGACTGGGGATTTAATATACTTCTCTGCTGAGGAAGGGCAACCTGGTGAGCCTCCAGCAGAATAGCTGGCACCAGGGCCAAACATCGATGAGCTCTGCCCACCAACAGCAGCTTCAGCCTCCCTGAGAGAAAAGGCAGTCCACCTTTCTTACACAATACTGATAGAGACATAGGAGTTTCTGCCAGCAGCCTCTTTTTTGGAGTTACCAGAAACGTTTCCAGCTGAATCGCTGACAACTGGACAGATGGTCCAAGACCTCTGCCCCATACCTGCAGCAGTTCCGAAGGGCCCAGGGTGAGAAGATGGTCACTTCCCAGCAGCAGATTAAGATCCAGGGGGAGAAGGGGGAGGAGGTGTTTGTCCTCCTTTCCCAACAGTTGGCCAGGGTGGAGGAAGCGATCTTTCCTCCCCAGCAAAGATCAGTGCACCTGGGAGACAGTACCAGAGACATGTCGTCCCAGCAGCTAGATGAGGGTAAGGGAGGTGAAGCAGTAGGCTTCCCTTCCCAGCAGCAGATGGCACCCCAGAATCATACCAGCAACCCAGCAGAAGGGCTGGCAACAGGGCAGAGGGCTGCTGGCCTCTGCCCTCAACTAAAAGAAGATGGAATTTCTGGGTAGTGGATGGGACTTCGGTCTCCACTGACCCAACCCCAAAAAAAGGTCCGGCACTGGGACAGGAGGAGCCTTGCTCTGCAAACACTGGGGGATGTTCATCTAGTAACAGTGGAGGGGACTTCAATCTCCACTTGTATACCCCAGGGATGCTGGGCAGTCGGCCCAGATCCCCAACATCCTGACAGAGTGAGCCCAGTCACCCTGTCTTCTCTCTAGCGGCTGAAAGGACTCCAGGGAGAAGGACCAGTCCGCCATTCTTCCCAGAGGCGGGTATGTTCTTCAAGAGAGGCAGAGGTTGGCTTGGTGAGTAATGTTATGTTTGGGACAATGTGTGAGTATGGGCATTGGGGGACTGAAACTATGGACTAACTTCAAAGTCAACCTGTTTGGGGTCTCCTTGTGTGCTAGTCTTCTGCCAAAAGGGGAGATGTGTGACGGAAGTTGCACCTCAAGAATATATGAAGATAAAGTCCACCATTCATCAGAGACCATTGCTAGATGGTTTGAGGTGGGGTGGGGGTTGCTATGTGTTTGTTAGGTGGGGTTGTATCCCATTGTTCTATTGTGTATGTCTGCCTTGGGAGCAACCTATTATGGGATGTACATGTCTATGTAGATTAGCTGTGAGAGGTGAGGGAGGGAATTCCTCCAACAGCTCTTCCTGCTGATTGGACAGTCTACCGATGAGAAGTTTGAATATCTCTGTTTGCCTGTGTTCAAATAAACAGTTCTTGTTCAGCAGCCAAAACGAGTACTGTCTAGTTCTTGGTTGGCAGGGGTTTGGAGTATCTGATATCTATATTCAGACTGGAGGAAGCGGTATATGATGAAAGCACTCAAGCGGCGTGTGGGACGTTTCGTTACAGACACCAATGATGGAGCACTATTACCCCCACTGAAATCAATGATGGGGCACTATTGCACCCACTGACACCAGTGATGAGGCGCTATTCCTCCGACTAATACCAATGATGGGGCACTATTCCCCCCACTGATACCAACAATGGTGCACTATTCCTCCCACTGATACCAATGATGGGACACTATTCCTCTCACTGATACTGATGATGGGACACTATTCCTCCCACTGATAATAATGATGGGAAACTATTCCTCCCACTGATAATAATGATGGGACACTATTCCTCCCACTGATAACAATGATGGGACACTATTCCTCCCACTGATACCAATGATGGGTCACTATTCCTCCCACTGATACCAACAATGGTACATTATCCCCCCACTGATACCAAAGATGATGCACTATTCCACCCACTGACACCAGTGATGGGGCACTATTCCTCTTGCTGACACAAATGATGGGGCACTATTCCTCCCACTGACACCAATGATGGGGCACTATTCCTCCCACTGACGCCAATGATAGGACACTATTCCTCCCACTGACACCAATGATGGGGCACTATTCCTCCCACTGACGGCAATGATGGGTCCCTATTCCTCCCACTGATGCCAACAATGGTGCACTATTCCTCCCACTGATACCAATGATGGGGCACTATTCCTCCCACTGATAACAATGATGGGGCACTATTCCTCCCACTGATACCAATGATGGGACACAATTCCTCTCACTGATACCAATAATGGGACACTATTCTTCCCACTGATACCAATGATAGGGCACGATTCCTCTCACTGATACCAACAATGGTGCATTATTCCCCCCCCCCACCGATACCAAAGATGGTGCACTATTCCACCCACTGACACCAGTGATGGCGCACTATTCCTCCCTCTGACACAAATGATGGGGCACTTTTCCTCCCACTGACTCCAATGACGGGGCACTATTCCTTCCACTGACACCAATGATGGGGCACTATTCCCTCCATTGATGCCAATAATGGGACACTATTCCTCCCACTGATGCTAATGATGGGGCACTATTCCTCCCACTGATACCAACAATGGTGCATTATTCCCCCCACTGATACCAATGATAGAACACTATTCCTCCCACTGACGCCAATGATGGGACAATGATGGGCTTTCTAACGAGATACATTGACGAAGCGCATTTTGTAGGGACAGAAGAAACCGATTTTATATGTCTAAGATTCCAGTAGCAGGTCTAGCCAAACTTTAAGGGCTTTTTAACACAATTCGTTGATTTACTGATGGTGAGATCGAATGTTCTGATGAACGATTTTTCTGAACTTCCATAAACGCACACCTAGTTGTTCATGGCCAGCATCAGGGGTATTTAACTCAGGCTCAGGGCTTTGTGAAGAGTAAGTCCTTATCTGAAATCATCAGTACTGAGAAGGATGGATTGTGAGAGGAAGAACTGAAACTTCTGTTTCAGTTCTGTGAGCAGGAGGAAGCTCTTTTTTTTTTTTTAAAGAAACTATAATGATTGGGGGTATCTATTTTATTTCTTTTTTTCAGTAGCTAGTAGTAGTTAGTTGCATCCAACTGAACTTGTTCTGTTATGTTGAAGACATTTTATAGCTTCTCCAAGCCACTTTTTTGGTTCCAGTGCATTGAAACGGAAGACGTGTCTTGGAGAAACTGCTAGACGTCTTCAGCATTAGCTGAACCATGAACTGGATCAATGAGAACGATGATTTGGAATGCCATTTGGGAGCCAGGTCTTCTCATCCAACGTCAGTACCTCACAAATGTTCTTTTGGCTGAAAAGACACAAATTTCCCCAGACACATGCCAAAATCTTGTAGGACACCTTCTCAGAAGAGCGGAGGATGTTAAAGCCACAAAGGAAGGCCAACTCCATATTATTGGCCATGGTTTTGGAATGGGATGTCCATCGATCTCATATAGGAGTGATGGTCAGGAATCCACAAAATATCTGCTGCATGGTATATTTTCTAGGTCATCCTTACAATTTTTATATATATATATTGTGTGGTGTGCATTCTTGTTTAGTCCATAATATGCTTTTTTTATCATTTTATGTTTTTTAGATGCAAGTATAAATAATTTTGACCCTAAATATTTGATCATTGGTTTGCTTGCTGTAATCACCATTGTGATTGTGGGAATCTTGATAAGAAAAATACTCAAGCGAAAAATAGGTAAGTGCATGTTACACTCTGGGTAAATACCAGTTTTCTTGGACAGTCCAGAAAATTTGGTGACTTTCATTATTCCCAACCTCAAGACTAGAATAACTTAAAGGCACTATGTTAACAGGTCTCGATGAACTTGCAACATACCTAAGAATTAGAGATGGGGTGGAGGTGAGACACTGGATATGAAAACTCTACCACTAAAAAGTCCTTAGTGGAGGCAAATGGTTTGGGTTTGGCAGCTCTCCACAACAATAGGGGTCACCCAAGTTGAGAAGTCCAAATACAGTTACACCAAAAAAGCGCCACGCTAAGGATTAGTCAAAAATGAGTTAATTAGTCAAAAATTATTAGCTCAGCAAAAGACCATGGAAAGAAAAACAGACAAACAACATGTTTCAGTGATTCAAAGATCTCCCCATTCCTCAGGGTTTTGAAGGCCCAAGAAAGGTGGAGAGCTTTGGGTCCCCAAAATGCATTGACAGTCTGTTGTCCTTTCCATGGTTACTTACTGAGCTAAATAAAATAATTTCTGGACTCTTGGATCTTTTGTTTGGCACTTTCTCTGGTGCAGCTGTAAGGCTAATATAGCCTATAAATTAGGACTTTACCTGGAATCCTAGGACAAGCCACCCTGTAGCCAACTTTAGAAGTAGAACATTTACGGGGGTAAGCAATCAGAATATTGGTAGACTCACAGGCTAAATTTTGACCAGTCAGTTTGGATGCATCCAATGTGCTTACATTTTAAAGGTAAACTCCACATACATCCACGATGTCCTCCACGAATGCCTCCTCCACCAAATCCAGCATTGGAGACTGTAGCCACTCAAGGTCTAAACACAGTTTATGCGGCAGTCCAGAAAAAAGAGGTATCAAGGTTTTTATGTGGGGTGGGTGTACTCATTGCCAACTTGTTGAAGATACATTGATGATATATCAATCTATTTCCAGTTAAGTGCGACAAGTCCCAATCAAGTTCCTTCAGAGCCTGTGACGCAAGTGGCCATCACGGTTTATGACAAAGTCAAGAGGAAAAAGGTAAGCAATATATATGGCACTGGAGGCAAATGAGGCTTGTTTGTCAATTCCCTTGACCTTTCAGAAGAGATAACTACTAGGGATTACAAATGAGAATCTAGTCTCTCAATGAGATTTATTTAGTGATCACAGAGTTTCTTCTATTCTTCATATGATGGGTGTTATAAGCACAGCTGCTGGAGATGCAACTTCTCTTATATATTATCAATGTAACCCCAATCCCCTAAAAAGATTCCCTGATTTTTGGCCCTTTAAATACTGCATTAAAGTATAACTAAGGTCAAAACGTTTCCTTTCATGTTGGATAGAGTCAGGCTGGGGTCTCCAATCTTATGGCCCAGATGACCACATCTGGCCCTCCACAAGACTTTACCTGACCTGCAGGACCTTGTTCTGTATATGTTCATGATGCAAGTGCCACCAGCACCAAAACAATCATTGCTGCCAAACGCAGGGCCGCTGATAAGGGGGTAGCACCTGCCCTCCTGTACAGGGTCCAGGCCCCTTAAGTTCAACAGGGGTGCCAGAGCAGCAAGAGTGGGCGCAATTACTGGAACCAATCTCCCTCTGGCCCTCCTTGTGTTTACAATTCTTCAGTTTGTGAATGAACAGAGAGCCTCTGTACAAAGTGCTCCCTGATCATTCACTCTGCAGATGAGGCTGCAGAGAAAGGATTGAGGAATCTGAGTCCTCAATCTCTTTCTCAAAAGTGAGGCATTTGGTGTCTGTTTAGACCCCTAATATGTCACCAAACCTCACAGGGCTGTTCAAAAAGTAAAAAAAAAAATAACTAATGTTGTAACAAAATAATAAAAAAAACACAATTAAAAGGCTCATTCTTGCAGGTATTCTGGTTGCATGAATGGTTTGTTCTTGCGCCTGGAGTTGACTGTTAGGCTTGGTTCACTCTTCCCATCAGCTAGGGTATACTGGGCCCTATGTTTTCTAACAGCAGTCCTGTTTGAGCGGCCTGTACACAATGCGTCATTCCATGCTATGGTGCTGGTGTCTGGCCCAACCGCATCACAGAAACGCATGATGCAGATCCAGGGTGATCAGTAACGGGACAGGGTTGTCCATTGCCCAGGGCAAGGATTCAGAACTGCTCCCGCCTAACCCACGATTAATACATGCCATAGAACTAGTGTACTACCCTGCATCCATTTTTTTGCCCCTTTGCTTCACTGCTCCCAGGACAACTGCCACTTCTGCCCACCCCTTGTCCCGGCCCTGAGGGTGGTAGCATCCAGGGCCACTCCAGCATCCAGAGGAAGATCTGCTCCATCTCTCGCCCTATATCCAGACCTGCTCCAGCCCCGTACCATGGAGGTGAAGATTGTAAGTTAGCATAGGTGGACTGAAGGGGGGAACCCTGATGTGCAGGAGACGGCTTCTGATTTGCAAGGGGGGAAGGTGGTTTTGATATGTGGTGGGGAATCTTTGATTTGCAAGAGGAGCTTCTGACCTGAAATGGGGCTTTGATATGTGACTTCTGATGTGAAGTTATCACTTGGAGCGTGATTATTCATTTATAAAACTTTCTTCAGTCCACAAGTAATTTTAATATATAAGAACTGGCCCTTGTACTGAAAAGTTTGGAGGTCCCTGGAGTAGGGAATGGTGAAACCACTGTCAGGTTTTTTTTTTTGCCTCTTCGGGAGTCTTCACATTACTTCCTGGTCTGTAGACACAAGATCATTTTAAGGGAAATTCCCTCTTAGATAGTTGTCATCAGAACTATTGCTCACACATGAAAATTTCCCCTCTATTCTTGTTCTGGTGGTAGCTTAAGGTTTTGGTTTCTCCCTCACCTTCAGTAGCAGGAACAATGGTTATTAGGCAAATCAAGTGATCGAATCTCAGAATTGGGGATACAGTAAAAACTTGACAAGGGTTCTGACTGCTTTATCCAAATCTAAAATAAATAATATTGGCTTTAGATACACTTTAACCACTTCAATAGCAGACACTTTCACCCCCTTCCTGCCCAGGGCAATTTTCAGCTTTTAGTGCTGTTGCACTTTGAATGACAATTGAATGATTTAAATCAAGTCGATTTAAATCATGATTTAAATCCCTAGTAAGGCTTGATTTAAATCAACTCAGCAAATAAAAAAAATTGATTCAAATAAAAAAAAAAATCAGATTTTTTTTTTTAAATCATTGATTTATATCCACCCTGGATGGCACTGATGGGTACTGATCAGCCTGCACTGATGGGCACTGATGAGGATGAGGTTGCACTGATGGATACTGATGAGCACTAATGAGGATGAGATTGCACTGATGAAAATGAGGCGGCACTGATGAGGCTGCACTAATGGGCACTGATGAGGATGAAGCTGCACTGATGAGGCAGCACTGATGGGCACTACGCTTGCTCCTGGGCTTGGGAGGATCTCATCAAAGATCCAAATAGCTAACGTGTTTCGAGAGCCATGCCCTCTTCCTCAGAGCTAAAACTGATGAAAACTGGTTTTGAGGAAGAGGGCACGGCCCTCAAAACACGTAAGCCTATTGGATCTTTGATGAGGTCCTCCCAAGCCCAGAAGCAAGTAGAGTGGACAAACTGATTATATTATTTTGATACGCTATGTCAGTCTGGACATCTGCAAGTAGATTTATTTATATTCTCTTGAATAAATGGTTTTAGAGATAATGCGCTATGCTGGTGCGCCTTCTCTTATTGTGTTTATTTTTTTCAGTTAGTTAACACATTACCCTTGTCATTTATGGTCCTCTATGAAGATAATTCCAGAGTTCTCCTTAAAACCCTAAGACTTTGCTGAACTGAATGTCCCTCAGGTTTCCACCCTATTACTGTTACATTGATGCCTTTCTTTTTCTTTGTTTCAAGAGTGAAGATAACTACACAACGGTTTATGAGCTGGCTGGTCCCTGCACAGTAGACCCATGAGAAGACATTACAGCCAAATTATGACCAGACCCGACTATGGTAAGCAGATACTGTAAAGCCATAAACTGGCATGAAGGAAAACGAAATATGATTTGTACCTCTTTCAGCCAGCTTTGTGATCATAAAAAACCCCACAGACAGTTTAGTGACCTAACTTTTCTCTGCTGCAGTTAACACATATAGCTTGGTCAAAGCCCCACCTCCAAACTGCTGGTTGGACAGTTAAGAAGCAGCAGCACACTGGCAAAGTCATCCCTCTACTCTACCCTCATGTAAGCATGTTTACATGGTTAGACTGATAGTAAAAAAAAAAACACTGGCAATTTCCTAGTGCTGACCTTACCCTCTCCCTGTGCTGCTGGAAGCTAATAGAAAGACACTTTTATGTGCTTATTTTAGCTGTTTTTAAGTGAAAGTCTCTAAAACTGAACTACAGGCAGACATAGCAAACTCAAAAGCTCTGTATTCGTTAAATCATTAAAATGTACTTTTTACATGCAAGTAATGGAAGAACCTGAATCTAAGTCTGACCTGGGATCAGCCTCTGGCAGCTCCTGTACAGCAGAGAGTGTAAGAGGGCAAAAAGCACGCTGATAAGAGGAGAGACCAGAGTAATACAGAGCTGTCAGGGCTGGGCTCAGCCCTTCCTTCTCTGAGTTGGCCACTCAGATGTTGGCTAATTGCCAGCTCCTATCTCTCCACAGTGACTCAACTGTTGATGATATCCTGCTCATCAGTCCTGCTTACTTAAGCCGTCCAGCCCAGATGATCTCTGCCTTCGTCTTGGTCAACATCACAGAGACTTTCTCCTGCGCTCCTGTTAAAGGCTTGGCTGACATTCCTTCTGGTTACATATCCTGCTTGCTGTTCCACTATGCTGATTCCTGGGTTCCTGACTTTCTGGCTTGTATGACTATCCATTCCGGTTACCGAACTTTGGCTAGGTTTTCACTACGTTTGTTCTATTTACTTTTATTATTAATCTAGTGTGATTTAACGGTACTTCTGTCTCAGTCTGATTCATTGTTTCTGACAGTAGGCGAAGGCCATGAATTCAGAAGATGCAGTCAATGCACTTGTTGGTAAAATTTTTTTCAGATTGGATGAGCAGGATCATCACATGGATCAGTTTGTCATGGCGTTACAAACGCTCCTGAGTCGCACGGCTCACCTGGAATCTCCCACTGTGGCTGCTCCAGTACAACCTGTGTTGCAGGCCGACCCTGCTGCTGCTCCAGTCTCTGTGCAGGCACCCGCCATCCCCAGTGATTTGGGGGCGATCCAGTCCAATGCAGAGGGTTTCTCAACCAGGTTGAGATATACTTTGAGATGCTGCCCCAGGCGTTTTCCATGGACAGAAGCAAAGTAAGTTTTGTGATATCATTGCTTTCTGAGATAGCTTTGGCCTGAGCAAACCCTCTATGAGAGACGCAAGAACCCATTCCTGAGTTACCCAGAGTTTGTGGCCTCCTTTAAAATCGTATTTGATGTTCCTGCACGCTCCGCTTCTGCTGTCAAGTGCCTCATGTCCATCAGAGTACGAGAACTGTTGCTGATTATGCCATTGAATTCTGTACCATGGCAGCAGAGGTTGCTTGGAACAATGAGGAACTCGTAACTGCTTTTTCTCATGGTCTCTCAGATACCATCAAGGATGAGATAGCAGTCCGAGATATACCCATAGAGCTGGAGAAGTTGATCACGTTTGCCATCCTCATTGACTCCAGACTCCAGGACCACTGCGATTTTAGCAATGTCTTTGACAAAGTTCAAGCTGGTAGTTTGCCTCCACACCAGTCGTATGATTGTGCAATTGACCTTCAACCTGGTGCCATTCACCCTCGTGGCCGGGTTTACACTTTGTTGGTCTTGGAGGATAAGGCCATGGAGGAGTATGTTGCAGACGCACTTTCTCGAGGTTTCATCCGCAAATCCTCGTCTCCTGCTGGTGCTGGTTTCTTCTATGTGAAGAAGAAGAGTGGTGAACTGAGACCTTGTATTGATTATAGGGGTCTCAATTGTTTCACGAGCAAGCACTTCTGCCCCGGCAGGTTTTACCCCCTTCCTGACCAGAGCACTTTTTACAATTTGGCACTGCGTCGCTTTAACAGGTAATTGCGCGGTCATGCAATGCTGTACCCAAATGAAATTTGCGTCCTTTTTTCCTCACAAATAGAGCTCTCTTTTAGGGGCTATTTGATCACCTCTGTGGTTTTTACTTTTTGCGCTATACACAAAAAAAGAGTGACAATTTTGAAAAAAAAACAATATTTTTTACTTTTTGCTATAATAAATATCCCAAAAAATGTTTTTAAAAAACTAATTTCTTCATCAGTTTAGTCCAGTATATATTCTTCTACATATTTTTGGTAAAAAAAAAAAAAATCGCAATCAGCGTATATTGATTGGTTTGCGCAAAATTTATAGTGTCTACAAACTATGGGGAAGATTTATGGCATTTTTATGGCATTTGTTTATTTTTTTATTTTTTTACTAGTATTGGTGGTGATCTGCGATTTTTAGCATTATTGCGGCGGACAGATCAGACACTTTTGACACATTTTTGGGACCATTGACATTTATACAGCGATCAGAGCTATAAAAATGCACTGATTACTGTGTAAATGACATTGTTAAGGAAGGGGTTGACACTAAGGGGCGGTCAAGGGGTTAAATGTGTGTTCCCTCAATGTGTTCTAACTGTATGGGTATGGGAGTGAGTAGGAGAGGAGACATTTCACTGTTCCTACTTACTAGGAACAAACAACATGTCTCCTCTCCTCTGATAGCAGAGGGATTTGTGTGTATACACACACAAATCCCCATGCTGGCGCTCGTGCACGCGATTGCGCATGGCCGGCGGCGATTGCGACCCCTGGCCACGCACATCGCGTCCCCGCCATGCAGCAGACGCACGCGTGCCCCTCTGGCGGCTCTTAAACGTCTCAGTAAATGTATGCGAGCCGGTCGGGAACCGGTTAAGAATGCTTATCCGATCCCGTTGATTACGGAGTTATTTGAACGCCTCAAGGGATCAACGGTTTTCATGAAGCTTGATTTGAGAGGGGAATACAATCTCGTGAGGATTAAGGAGGGCAACAAGTGGAAAACTGCATTTAATACTAGAACAGGCCATTATGAGTACCTCGTAACGCCATTTGGCCTTTGTAACACTCCGGCAGTTTTCCAGGAATTTATTAACAATGTCCTCTGAGATTTGTTGCAGTTATGTGTGGTGGTTTATCTCGATGATATCCTCATATTTACCAAGTTCCTGGAGAGCCACCACACAGATGTTTGTCGTGTGCTTTAGAAACTAAGAGAGAACAATCTCTGTTGTAAATTGGAGAAGTGCGAATTCCATCGTGAACAGGTTAAATTCCTGGGTTATGTCATTTCCACTGCTGTTTTTTCGATGGACCCAGAGAAACTTTCAGTAGTCCTACAGTGGCCCAGACCCATGGGTTTACGTCTTCTGCAGCTTTTTCTTAGTTTTACCAAGTATTACTGGAAGTTTTTTCGTAACTTCTCGTCCCTGGTCAAGCCCCTGACTGATATGACCAGAAAGGACGGTAACCCACAGAGTTGGTCTCCGGAGTTCATTAGGCCTTTGAGAGTCTCAAGGCTGCCTTTCTTTCTGCTCCTGTGTTGGCCCATCCTAAACCTACGTTACCTTTTATCCTTGAAGTTGATGCTTCTGAGACTGGAGTTGGTGCCCTTCTGTCTGAACGTCCTACCTCTGAGAGCGCTATGCATCCTTGTGGCTACTTTTCCAAGAAATTGTCACCTGTGGAGTGCAATTACGAGATTGGGGACAGAGAGCTGTTAGCGATCATTTTAGCCCTGAAAGAATGGAGACATCTCCTACTCGTATCACTGTGCCGGTTCTCATTCTTACTAACCATAAGAATCTGACATTTTTGTCTGAGGCTAAACGCCTCTCTCCCAGAAGGGTGCAATGGGCTCTTTTCTTGTCAAGTTTCAATTACATTGTCTCATTATTACCGGGTACTAAGAATGTAAGGGCTGACGCTTTGTTGCAACAATTTTCCTACACTTCCAAGATGGAGTCGGTTCCTGTGATTCCTCCTGATCATATTCTGGCTATGGTTCGCACCAGTCTTACTTCTCCTTTGGATGACAAAGTTCTTGCCGCTCAGATCCATGCTCCTCCTGAGAAACCTTGTGACCGCTGCTTTGTCCCAGATAGTCTCCGTACTGCCGTGCTCCAGACTTACCATTCTCCCAAGGCTGCTGGCCACCCTGGGAAGAATCAACTCTTTTGGGCCATTTCCCAACAATTCTGGTGGCCTAGTCTACGTACTGATGTAACCGCCTTCGTAGCTGCCTGTTCCATGTGTGCTCAGAGTAAGACTCCACAACACCTTCCAGTGGGCCTCCTACAACCCATACCCAATGGAGAGAGACCCTGGACCCACCTGTCTATGGATTTCAGTGTGGAGTTACCCAACTCCCAGGGAAACACAGTTATCCTTATGGTGGTTGACCAGTTCTCAAAAATGTCTCATTGTATTGCACTTAAGAAATTGCCCACTTCTAAGGAATTGGCTTTCATTTTTGCACAGGAGATCTTTCGTTTACATGGGCTACCCAAGGTGATCGTCTCGGACAGGGGTAGTCAGTTTGTGTCCTGGTTCTGGCGAACCTTTTGTGCACAGTTGGGAATTCAGCTTGCTTTTTCCTCTGCGTATCACCTGCAATCTAATGGGGCTACAGAACGAGCCAATCAGTCCTTGGAGCAGTTCCTACGTTGCTATATTTCTGATCATCATAACTGGTCAGACCTCTTACCGTGGGTGGAATTTGCTCACAATAGTGCCTTGAATTCTGCTTCCCGATTGTCCCCTTTAATGGTGAACTATGGTTTCCAAACTTCCACGTTGCCTGACTCATTTGTCCTGCAGAGTATTCCTGTGTTAGAGAAGCATCTCTGTGGTCTTCATTCCACTTGGGCACAAGTCCAGGAGGCTTTGCGACATGCTAATGATAGGTCCAGACTCCATGCTGACCGCAGACGCTTGCCTGCGCCTTCTTACCAGGCTGGGGACAGGGTCTGGCTGTGATCTCGCAACCTCCGACTTCATGTTCACTCTTTAAAGTTTGCACCTTGGTTTGTTGGGCCTTTCCATATTCTCCACAGGATTAACCCAGTGGCTTACGCGTTAGACCTTCCTTCTAATATGCGTATCTCAAAGGTATTTCATGTCTCCTTATTAAAACCTTTGGTCTGCAACCGCTTTACCACCACCGTGCCATGTCCTCACCCCGTACAGGTTGAGAACCATGAGGAGTATGACGTACAGTCCATTGTTGACTCCTGTAGGTGCCGTGGGCGCATACAGTACCTGGTGCATTGTAAAGGGTACGGTCCGGAGGAACGCTCTTTGGTCTTATCCTCTGACGTACATGCCCCTGTCTTCCTCCGTGATTTCCATAGACATTTTCCCCTGGCCGCTCAGTCGGCTAATTGCCAGCTCCTATCTTTCCACAGTGACTCACCTGTTGATGATATCCTGCTCGTCAGTCCTGCTTACTTAAGCCGTCCAGCTCAGATAATCTCTGCCTTTGCCTTGGTCAACATCACAGAGACTTTCTCCTGCGATCCTCTTAAAGACTTGTTTGGCTGACATTCCTTCTGGCTCCAGATCCTGCATGCTGTTCAACTATGCTGATTCCTGGCTTCCTGACTTTCTGGCTTGTCTGACTATCCGTTCCGGTTACCCAAATTTGGCTGTTTTGACTACGTTTGTTTTATTTACTTTTATTATAAAACGAGTGTGATTTAACTGTACTTCTGTCTTGGTCTGATTCATGGTTTCTGACACAGAGCTCATCCCTGTGCTTCTCCTTTCACTGTCCAGTCACAGGCTGGGGGCGGGTCCAAGACAACCTGGGCTCAGGGGAAGTGGTTTTGAATAACATTGGCCATCAGACTGAGGACATCTAGTGGCATATGTGCACCAATATTTTGCACAACAAAAAAATGGTATCGCCCACGGTATCCGAAGGGCTGTGAGTGCAAAAATCGCAAAAGACTCCAATAGTGTAGTATGAATAAGATAAGCCTTTATAGCTCAAGGGGGCGGGGAACACTTCTCCACCATAAAACATGTCTAAAAAGCCGGCAGGTAAAAATAGTAGCGAACACCGGTGTACAAAACAAACATGCGGCGTAAAACGTGATGGCGTATAGTGCGTAGCCACAGGACCCCAAACACACTATACGCCATCACGTTTTACGCCCCATGTTTGTTTTTTTACGCTCCATGTTTGTTTTGTACATGGGTGTTCGCTACTATTTTTACCTGCCGGCTTTTTAGACATGTTTTATGGTGGAGAAGTGTTCCCCGCCCCCTTGAGCAATAAAGGCTTATCTTATTCATACTACACTATTGGAGTCTTTTGCGATTTTTGCACTCACGGCCCTTCGGACCAGTGAGTGCCTCTCCCTAGATTGACACTTTGGATTTGCTCGCCCCTGGAACGTCACAGACATCTGAGGATCCAGACGTGGGAATCCATCTGTCCCCGCAGAGGGCTGTATCTGCCTGTGCGTATGACCTTGCTCTAAAGGAGGTCCATCGGTTCTGGTAAGGGCATAATCTTATTGTCATCTGGATTCACCTTCAGCCTGGATGTTTCTTTCACATTTCTCTCTTCCCCTTTCCTCTTATGCGGGCTAATCGATGAACTTTAGATGTGTGTCCCTTTCCCACTGGATTTGCTCGTTCTCATCAAGTCTTTCTCGTTTTGTTTATAAATGGACTTTATCACATACTTTTAAAGCAGTTTATGAACTTTAATCACAATTTTTTTGTCAGGCATTATTTATGTCACTTTATTGCAAGCGCACTCATATATTCTTTTCTATTTTCACTACATTGATATTTGTGTTTTTTTTGTTGCAGCTGCAGCTTCCTGTTCTATAATTTTTTACTTTTTAGCGCGGTTTTCTCAGTTTTTATATTTAATTAGTGGATCAGCACCTCAGGCCACATGTTACGAGCTTACCTACATACATATGTGATACTATACACCTGTTACAACATATTAATGGTTTACACATACCTACTTCTGCATTTCTAGTAGATATTGATGTAGAAGCACTTTACAATTCGATACCTTATGATAGGAGGTATAACATGCATCAAACGCATTCTTTCCCAACATAGCTGAGCTGAATGGTTCATTTAATATATTCATTAGTGAATCTTTGAATTCCATTCTCTGCAATAATTATGTGTTGTCTTCCATCCTACGTCAATCTGTACCTTGGGGAGTAGAAATGTACCATTTTTGAATCCGAAGAATATTTACTGAACATGGCATTCTGTGGCTTAGAGATCTAGAAAGAGGTTTAAGAGCACCCCCTCATGTGCCCCCAACCAGGGGATAAATGGACTATCTCAGGTACCGAGATAGTCCATTTATCCCCTGGTTGGGGGCACATGAGGGGTGCTCCTAAACCTCTCTCTAGATCTGTTATTAGGATGATTGTATTCCTTCGTACTTATACTACCCATCTCTACTGTATATCCCAGGACTTCATCATACTTAGTTTCTGTGGCTTAGATATATAGATGACGTATTTACGGTAATGGACAGCCCACTCGATAAACTACAGGAATTCTTACTAAAACTGAACTCTAATGAGTTTAATCTCGCTTTCATGATGACCTACAACCAGGAGTCCCTACCTTTTCTTGATGTTACTACACTATATATTGTCAAAATCAGTGCCTGACCTCACAAATGCCTTTCTCGAAGAATGGTCAAACATTGGCCTAAAATGGCCTAAACCTTGTGGACAGCCTTCCTAGAAGAGTTGAAGCTGTTATTGCTGCAAAGGGTAGGCCAACTCAATATTGAACCCTACGGACTAAGGCTGGGATGCCATTAAAGTTTGTGTGTATGTAAAGGCAGGTGTCCCGATACTTTTGACAATATATGTATATCCTTTAAGCGCTTTTAGGGTCAGTATCAGCTTTTTTAAGCAACATTGTCTATGCTATATCTAGAAATAAGCAATCGTCCTTGTCTGTATGTGTATATGCATATGTGTGTATTATGTGCATAGATATACACTCGGCCACTTTATTAGGTACACCTGTTCAATTGCTTGGTAACACAAATTGCTAAACAGCCAATCACATGGCAGCAACTCAATGCATTTAGGCATCTAGACATCGTGAAGAGAACCTGCTGAGTTTCAAACTGGGAACCAAAATGGGGAAGAAAGGGGATTGAGTTGACTTTGAACTTTGCATGGTTGTTGGTGCCAAACGGGCTGGTCTGAGCATTGCAAAAACTGCTGATCTACTGGTAATTTCACGCACAACCATCTGTAGGGTTTACAGAGAATGGTCTGAAAAAGAGAAAATATCGGGAGGAAAATGCCTTATTGGTGTCAGAGGTCAGAGGAGAATGGGCAGACTGGTTCCAGATGATAGAAAGACAACAGTAACTCAAATAACCATTTGTTACATCCAAGGTATGCAGAATACCATCTCTGAACACACAACACATCGAACCTTGAAGCAGATGGGCTACAGCAGCAGAAAACCAAACTGGGTACCACTCCTGTCAGCTAAGAACAGGAAACTGAGGCTAGAATTCGCACAGGCTCACCAAAATTGGGCAATAGAAGATTGGAAAAAGGTTGCCTGGTCTGAGGAGTCTTGATTTCAGCTGCAACATTCAGATGGGAGGGTCAGAATTTGGCAAAAACAACATGAAAGCATGGATCCATCCTGCCTTCTATCAACAGTTCAGGCTGGTGGTGGTGGTGTAATGGTGTGGGAGATACTTTCTTGGCACACTTTGGGCCCCTTAGTACCAACTGAGCATTGTTTAAACGCCACGGTCTACCTGAGTATTGTTGCTGACCATGTCCATCCCTTTATGACTACAGTGTACTCATCTTCTGATAGCTCCTTCCAGCAGGATAATGCACCATGTCACAAAGTTCAAATCATCTCACCACTGGTTTCTTGAACATGACAATGAGGTCACTGTACTCCAATGGCCTCCACAGTCACCAGATCTCAATCCAATAGAGCACCTTTGGGATGTGCTGGGAGAAATTTGCATCATGGATGTGCAGGAGATTAATCTGCAGCAACTAGGTGATGCTATTATGTCACTATGGACCAAAATCTCTGAGGAATGTTTCAAATACCTTGTTGAATCTATGCCAAGAAAAATGAAGGCATTTCTGAAGGCAAAACGGGGTCCAACCCGTTACTAGCAAGGTGTACCTAATAAAGTGGCCGGTGAGTGTATATGCATAAATGTGTATATATACGCATATGTACACACCATGCTTTTGGAATATCTTGTATTCAGACTAATTTTGGATGTTATTTTTCAATTATAGTTTACTCTGTGTATGGCACCTCTGAAGAAGAAGGTGGCTTCGAAACACGTCAGATGCCCTGCTGTTATCAATCACTGGCATGTTACTGTATGATAAACCTATGTGCTATGTTTTATCCTCTAGCCACATATGTTTTTATATTTTTGTACAATAAAAATTATATCTTTTATTAAAATTTGTCTTGTGTATCCTAAAAGTAGCCCATAATAGTCCCTTTACTATGTTTGGAGGGTATTCATTTCGGTAATTCTCGGGATGATGGCTACATTTTGACACCCATAAATGCTATCAGCTCCAATAGTGACAGAAAAAAAAAATTACAGCTGGAGGAAATCTCTTAACTCAAAGTGGATATTGCAGCAAAATATGCACAGCAGATTTCAGACTGGGAGAGGAAGCAACAGCACAAAGGGGCCAATCAGTTGTGCTGCCTAGTGCATGTTTTAACAAAGGACATGCCGATAGGCAGTGCTGGGACAAGATCATCTAAAGCCCAGGGCAAAGATGCCAAACCGCCAGGGCCAGGACAAGGGGTGGGCAGAAGGGACGACTACCCTGGGCACCATAGTTTACTGGGGCACCTTTCTTCTGTTACAAGACTGACAGGAGTAGTGACAGAAGAATCAATTTGACAAGGGAGTGACTGCTGGGTGTAGGATCCCCCAAGCATGCACATCATGAGCGGGGGGTGCCGTTTGGAATCTTTGCCTTGGGCGCTGGATGACCTTGTCCCAGCCCTGCAAACCACACCCCTCCCACCGCTCATGATATGCAAGCTTAGGGGATTCTACGCCCAGCAGCCACTCGCTTGCCAAAATTACTGCCTCTGTCACTACTCCTGTCAGCCTTGTAACAGAAGGGAAGCCCCCCATGCCTACAGTAAACCATTGCGCCCAGGGCAGCTTCCCCTCTTGCCCACCCCTTGTTCCAGCCCTGCTGATAGGAGGAGAGAGCAGAGTGACAGAGAGATCAGCTCATCAGTCTGCTGATTTTCCTTTCACTGTCCAGTCAAAGGCTGTGGGAAGGAATAGTGTTGCAGTGAAAAATCAAATCTCTTAAGCCTTGCAGGACAGGCCCGTGCTGTATGGCAGACCTGTGTAAAACTCAGGACTGGATGGACAGAAACAAAAACATCCTTTGGCAGCTATATATAGAGTAGATCTGTGTCTACTAGGTCTATGTTTAGATTGTTTTTGCTTTCATTATAATCATTACTTATCTGGAAAATATCTTTCAGGTTATTGGTAAAATTTCCAAACTGTAGCTGTAACCCCCATAAGCATTTCAGTTTTGATCACACAGACGCACAGCGCTGACCTCTTTAGAAAAAAAAAGACTTATTATTTTCCTGAATGCGTTTACTCAGCGAAGTTCAAAGCTGCCGAGGATGTCGGGAGGAAACCACCCCCCCACCCACACCCTTCAGATGAAAACACGAGATCAGGCCTGGTAGGTGTTGCAGAGGTTGCTGTTTTCAACAGTTGTGAAGGAAGAAGAAAAAACAAAGTGACATTTAATTACAAAAAGCGAGCGGCGGTAATACTTTCCACTGGAATCTTCTCCTGGGAGAGGGGGTGTCTGTAGAGTGATGAAGGAATAATTTGCCTATTGTTTGATTTCCCGCAACTACAAGATTTGACACTCTTGGCTTCGTTGGCCCAACATCTACTCTTCACATTCATCACTGTGCCCATTATGAGGTGTTCCCACCATCCCTGTGCTGAGTTCCCGGGTCTGTACACCGACTTTGTCCATTATGAGGGGTTCCCACCATCCCTGAGCTGAGTTCCCAGGTCTGTACACCTGCTGTGCCCCTTATGAGATGTTCCCACCATCCCTGTGTTGAGTTCCCAGGTCTGTACATCTTCTGTGCCCATTATGAGAGGTTCCCACCATCCCTGTGCGGCGTTCCTGGGTCTGTACACCTGCTGTGCCCATTATTAGGGGTTCCCACCATACCTATGCCGAGTCCTGGGTCTGTACACCTGCTGTACCCATTATGAGGGGTTCCCACCATCTATGTGCTGAGTTCCCGGGTCTGTACGCCTGCTGTGCCCCTTATGAGATGTTCCCTCCATCCCCGTGTTGAGTTACAGGGTCTGTACATCTTCTGTGCCCATTATGAGGGGTTCCCACCATCCCTGTGCAAACATGAGATCGGGCCTAGTAGGTGTTGCAGAGGTTGCTGTTTTCATTAGTTGTGAAGGAAGAAGAAAAAACAAAGTGACATTTAATTACAAAAAGCGAGCGGCGGTAATGCTTTCCACTGGAATCTTCTCCTGGGAGAGGGGGGCGTCTGTAGAGTGATGAAGGAATAATTTGCCTATTGTTTGATTTCCCGCAACTATGAGATTTGACACTCTTGGCTTCGTTGGTCCAACATCTACTCTTCAAATTCATCACTGTGCCCATTATGAGGGGTTCCCACCATCCCTGAGCTGAGTTCCCTGGTCTGTACACCTGCTGGGTCCATTATAAGGGGTTCCCACCATTCCTGTGCTGAGTTCCGTGGTCTGCTGAGGGTTATTATTGCCATCAGTGACACCAGGGCTAGGGGTCACTATTACTGTCACTGACACCAATGCTGTGGGTTATGGTTTCTTTTGACACCAGTGTTGGGGATTAATATTTCTCCCACTCACAACGAAGCTGGGGGTTATTTTTTGCATCCATTGACACCAGTGCTGGAGGTTATTATTGTCATCACTAACACCAGTGCTGGAGGTTATTATTGTCATCACTAACACCAGTGCTGGGGGTTACGATTACTGCCACTGACACCAGTGGTGGGGGTTTTTATCACATTCACTGACACCAATGTTGGGGGTATTATTGTGTCCACTGGCACCAATGTTGGGGGTTATTATTGTGTCCACTGGCACCAATGTTGGGGGTTATTATTGTGTCCACTGCCACCAATGCTGGGGGTTATTATTGTGTCCACTGGCACCAATGTTAGGGGAATTATTGTGTCCACTGGCACCAATGCTGGGGCTTTTTATTGTGTCCACTGGCACCAGTGCTGGGGGTTATTATTGTGTCCACTGGCACCAATGCTGGGGGTTAATCTTGTGCCCACTGGCACCAATGCTGGGGGTTATTATTGTGTCCACTGGCACCAATGCTGGGGGTTATTATTGTGTCCACTGGCACCAATGCTGGGAGTTATTATTGTGTCCACTGACACCAATGCTGGGGGTTATTGTTGTGTTCACTGGCACCAATGCTGGGGGTTATTATGGTGTCCACTGGTAAATATGTTTGTGTTTTCTATTGTCATCACTCACATCTGTGCTGGGGGTTATGATGGGGGTTATTATTGTGTCACTGGTACCAATGTTAGGGGAATTATGTCCACTGGTACCAATGCTGGGGGTTATTATTGTGTCCACTGGCACCAATGCTGGGAGTTATTATTGTGTCCACTGGTACATATGTTTGTGTTTTGTATTGTCATCACTCACATCTGTGCTGGGGCTTATGATGGGGATTATTATTGTGTCCGCTGGCACCAATCCTAGGGGTTATTATTGTATCCACTGCCATCAATGTTGGGGGTTATTATTGTGTCCACTGGCACCAATGCTGGGGGTATTATTGTGTCCACTGGCACCAATGCTGGGGGTTATTATTGTGTCCACCAGTGGTGTATTTAGGTTTTGTGCTGCCCTAGGCCTGACTAAATTCGTGCACCCTCTCATTTAAAGATGACCCACCCCTTCCTGTCAAGGCCACACCCCTTGCTGTTAAGACCCGCCCTGAAATTTTCGAGTGGGGATACTAGTTCTGAGGGCGGGGGGGTGGGGGGAGGCAATGGATTCCCTTAATTTGCATAGATTTCCTCTCACTTCCTGTTTGGCTATGGGGCAGGAAGTGAACGGAAATGTCTGCAATGGCACAGGGATGAAAAAACAGATTGTGTATTACACACAGCAGCAATTCTTCAAAGAGGACAGACCGGATATATAGCCATTAATCAATTTATTGATTATCCTAGTAACAGACTTTGCCAACTAAACTAATAAGTTCACAAAGTATATCGATACAAAAATACAAATGTGCAAAACAATATACCTCTAAATCCAAACCACATTAAAAAGACCTAATGTCTGAAGAGGATTAGCGGTGGCCACCATTAAACATATTCACCTTTCATACCTCATTCTCACATGCACATACATTCATCAATCCCAATCGATCAATTGATCAAATGTGATTGCTGGTGTGGATATCCTGAGATACAGGGGAAAACAAATATTGGTTGTTGTTTGATAGACCAGAAAAGTCAATGTTGTGTATTCAAGATGATACTTTGTCTTCAATATTTGTAAATAAAAGATGTTTAGTTAGTATTGTTGCAATGTGGAATGTTCCTATTTAAATCCCTCTTAGAAGTCCTGTTGCAGAAACAGCTTCCGTTTTATGTAGTATAGGTTGCTCAGTGACACATAGTATCTGTATGAGGTGTAGCATAGAGTTGATTTAGTTGCATATAACAGGATGCATTAACAGCAAATGAGGAACTTTATACATCTCACCGTCTCTTATGCTTTTTGGGTAATTCCCGCTGTAGGCATCTAGACAGGATCGCTGTAATCAGCTGTTTTCCGTCACCGCCGCTGCAGAGAATCCACACTTGTTAGATGTAAGAGTCAGCCATTCTGGGAGATATACTTCTCTCTGTAATGCTGTGTTTCCGCTGTAGTTGCTGCAGTATTCGATCTCCAAGTAGAGTTGACAGGACAGAGGGATTTGGAGGAGCAGAGGGAAGGGGACGAAAAAGCCGTGTATGGCTGTGTAGGCGGTCCCGCTATCCTTCTTGCGATTACTACATGAACCTGATGCTTACATGTTTCGCTTTGGCAAGCTTCTTCAGAGCATGCGCATTGGTCTATCCTCATTGTTTAAATAATTGATTTCATTAATTCCTAATCAATTTCATCTGAGAGGTCTCTCCGTGCGCTATGGTTCCCTGGTAGTAACTTTCATCACCCGTGCACAGACAGACAGACACATACAGTACGGAAAATTCAAACACTGACAATAAAGTTGTCAATTTATCTGACTTTCCCTTGAACCAACACCACATATCACTCCTGCAGAAAGGACTATCCTTCTCACCTACAGCATCAATGAGTGAGTTTGAAGTATTTAAGGACTTAAATTTATTTCTGAGGAAGGTTATCTTTAGATATTGGCACACTGACAGTACAGAAACAAATATTAGTGATGAACAAAGCAAGGAAGAACGTGAGGCCCTCGAAACACTAGTGTCCCTTTTAGAAGAAAATGAGGACCAGGATTCCGGTGAGGATACTAACGACCCTCTACCTTTACGCTCCTCAAACCTAACTATTAGATCTCTCAAAATGCCCCCACTTTCGAAGCATAAGCAGATCCAGTCCTTTCTGGAACAGGTCCAAAGAGACCTGTCCAAACTCGACTGGAAATACCGGGGAATTGATAATCTAAGTACAGCAGAGAGGAAGGCACTTAGGGAACTCAAGGAAGCAAAGGAGATTATCATCAAAAGTAGTGATAAAGGGGGTAACACTGTACTCTTGTCACGGGACCTATATGAGAAGGAAACTATGCGCCTTTTGAAAGATAAAACTACATATGATAAATTACATCATAACCCCTTCCCAGATATTATTGAGGCCCTCAATTTCAAACTTAGAATGGCCCAGGGTGAAAATTTGCTTTCCAATAAAGAAAGTAAATATCTTTGCGTCAACGAGTTTAATACCCCCACCTTTTATATAATCCCAAAGCTACACAAATCTATGACAAACCCTCCAGGAAGACCAATTGTGTCGGCTATTAAAGGACCCCTGGAGAGGGTGGGCAAATTCGTTGACGCAATGATAAAAGAATTGGTAACTGAACTCCCCTCCTATGTAAAGGACACGCGGGACGTACTCAGAAAACTTGACGGTGCCAAGGTACCCATGGGAGCCATACTAGTGGGGGTGGATGTAGAATCACTCTACACTTCAATCCCACATAACTGGGGTGTTAAAGCGGTACAGCATTTTCTGGACTCTAAGTTTCCACAGCTAGCGGCACAGAATGAATTTATTGTAGATCTACTGCAATTTATGCTGGACAACAACTGCTTCCAATTTCTCAGTCAATACTATAGGCAGATAAGAGGTACATCAATGGGAGCCCCCTGGGCCCCAGCGTATGCATGTTTACATCTTGGATTATGGGAGTCTGAATGTGTGTTCCCCTCACCGTTGTACCTCAGCCACTGTTGCACGTGGCTGAGGTACATCGATGATGTGATCATGATTTGGGGGGGCACACCCCTCGAACTAAATTCCTTTATTGATGAACTTAATACAAACAATAGGAACATCAAACTCACATTCTCCTCCGATCCGACGACTCTGCCATTTCTAGACCTCACCATTGATATCCGGGTTTGCCAGATATCCACCAAAACTTTTAGGAAAGAGACGGCAGCTAACACTCTGCTTTTGGCCTCTAGTCACCATCCTAAATCGCTCATTCACGGAATCCCGGTTGGGCAGTTCCTGCGCACCAGGAGAAACTGCTCAGACGACAATGACTTTCAAATGGAGGTCTATGAAATGTACCGTAGGTTCCGAGAACGAGGGTATTCACATGGATGTATTAGGAAGGCCAAAAAACGGGCCCTCCTAACAGACAGACAGACCCTATTGGCCAATAGTGAAATGGGACAACAATTGGAGAGAACCACCGTTGCCCCAATAAGAATTATTACCAAATTTGGGGCACAGTGGGGACAAGTTAAAAGAATACTAGATCGTCACTGGGATATTTTGGCTGAATCCCCGGTTTTGGGGAAGATAGTAGGCAACAGACCCCTCTTAACAGCGAGAAGAGCCACTAACCTCAGAGATAATCTAGTCCACTCAGAATACACGAGACCTATTGGACGGAACTGGCTCACCAGCTTACCTCCATTGAAGGGCATGTATCAATGCGGCAGATGTCATATCTGCAAATATGTTGACAAGACGGACATGTTCACCAACTCTGATGGTACAAAACGATTTAAAATTCATCATTTTATAAACTGCAGATCCACACGTGTTATATACATGTTAACATGTCCTTGTGGACTGATGTATGTGGGTAAAACCAAAAGACAGTTCAAAATCAGAGTTGGTGAACATGTCCAGAGTATACTAAACAGGGAAGACAATAGGCCACTATCACTGCATTTTTTGGAGAAACATAGAGGAGACCCAAGTGGACTCAAATGCAAAGGGATCTATAAGTTAAATTTACCCCCACGCAGGGGAGATTTTGATAAGGTATTATATCAAAAAGAAAAGATGTGGATATTTACCCTAAACTGTATGCAGCCGAAAGGCCTCAACAATGAATGCAATCTATCCGTCTTTTTGGAACAATAATTGCTCCCAGTACAAAATTGCTAGCTGCTCTATCTAGAAATATATGAGAAATTACATCATATGTCATGAGTTGGTGAATAAAATTCCCGATTATTGTTATCTTGGGACTTTTTAATTATATTTTTTGTAGATAAGTGGGAGGAGCCCAAAATGAGAACTATTTAGTGAAGCCCCCCCCCCCCCCGAAAAATAATTTCCCCCCCCCCTTCATTTCCCTTCCCTCCCCTTTCCCAACCCCCACATACAGGGGGGGTGTGCTGTCCAAAAGAAATCAGATGCCTTATAAAAAAAAGGGGTATCTAAGAACTACTATATTTAAGTAGGTGCATATATTTGTGTATATACATATCTTCTCATTTACACAAGAGGAATGTATTCCCTCTATACCCCCATGTGACTAAATCCTTTCTTGTCATTGTCTGCTAAAGTTGCTTAATTGCATTTGATTTTAAATTGATTCACCTTTGTTTAATTTCCCAAAAAATCTATCTATTGTATTCTCTGAATCCACTATAGGGTTACCACACTAGGACGTATAGAAACTATTTTCATTATATTTTTTTGTGAGTAACCATATTTAATAGAATTCTGTTTGCCCCTCAATGTGTCTGTCTGTCTGTGCACGGGTGATGAAAGTTACTACCAGGGAACCATAGCGCACGGAGAGACCTCTCAGATGAAATTGATTAGGAATTAATGAAATCAATTATTTAAACAATGAGGATAGACCAATGCGCATGCTCTGAAGAAGCTTGCCAAAGCGAAACATGTAAGCATCAGGTTCATGTAGTAACTGCAAGAAGGATAGCGGGACCACCAACCGCCTACACAGCCATACACGGCTTTTTCTTCCCCTTCCCTCTGCTCCTCCAAATCCCTCTGTCCTGTCAACTCTACTTGGAGATCAAATACTGCAGCAACCACAGCGGAAACACAGCATTACAGAGAGAAGTATATCTCCCAGAATGGCTGACTCTTACATCTAACAAGTGTGGATTCCCTGCAGCGGCGGTGATGGAAAACAGCTGATTACAGCGATCCTGTCTAGATGCCTACAGCTGGAATTACCCAAAAAGCATAAGAGACGGTGAGATGTATAAAGTTCCTCATTTGCTGTTAATGCATCCTGTTATATGCAACTAAATCAACTCTATGCTACACCTCATACAGATACTATGTGTCACTGAGCAACCTATACTACATAAAACGGAAGCTGTTTCTGCAACAGGACTTCTAAGAGGGATTTAAATAGGAACATTCCACATTGCAACAATACTAACTAAACATCTTTTATTTACAAATATTGAAGACAAAGTATCATCTTGAATACACAACATTGACTTTTCTGGTCTATCAAACAACAACCAATATTTGTTTTCCCCTGTATCTCAGGATATCCACACCAGCAATCACATTTGATCAATTGATCGATTGGGATTGATGAATGTATGTGCATGTGAGAATGAGGTATGAAAGGTGAATATGTTTAATGGTGGCCACCGCTAATCCTCTTCAGACATTAGGTCTTTTTAATGTGGTTTGGATTTAGAGGTATATTGTTTTGCACATTTGTATTTTTGTATCGATATACTTTGTGAACTTATTAGTTTAGTTGGCAAAGTCTGTTACTAGGATAATCAATAAATTGATTAATGGCTATATATCCGGTCTGTCCTCTTTGAAGAATTGCTGCTGTGTGTAATACACAATCTGTTTTTTCTAGTCTATAATTAATTCAGAGGACAACAAAAATTTGGGGGTCTCCAATAAGTATTTATTTCTTTGGAAACACCCCAAATATACGGTGGAACTGGGTGAATCTCAGCAGGGCGGGACTGCAACACGGTCAATTTGTGCCCATCAGAGAATACCAGGTGCTATTAAGAAAAAATTGTAAACCCTCTTTAATTTTTGTTTTTTATTATTGGCACAGGGATGGTAAAAATAAACTGACAGGGACTATAACCCTCCCTTATTCTATCCAAAAAATTTTTTAAAAAGTGTTGCCTATAGTTCTATTTTAAGCACAAATTTCTGATAATTTGATGGAGAGGACTAAGAAGATATAACCATGCCAATGGTGCAGCAGAAAACATATAGCACAGTGAGGAAGGTTTGTGGTCCAGCATGAGGACAGTCAAAATTAGAAGCGGTGCCCCCCCCCCACAGTTGCGGAATGCCAGCCGCCCACATACCGGAAGCAGTGCGGCCGTTTAATGGGGACGCTAGACTAATTTGCCTCTCAGCCCAGTCCGCTCCATAAGACTGGTGCTACACTAACAATGCAAGGCGGTGGGGACTCTTTCCGTGCTGCCCTAGGCCTGGGCCTTGTCGGCCTAGGCCAAGATACAGCATTGGTGTCCACTGGTACCAATGCTGGGGGTTATTATTGTGTCCACTGCCACCAATGCTGGGTGTTACTTTTACTGCCACTGATACCAATTCTTGGAGGTTATTATCCTCCAACTTCTTCAGTGTGCTTTGCGATATGCTGCAAAAAATGCAGCAGGACCAAAATTCGGAGGCGTTGAGGTGCATCACAGCCCATTCATTTTAATTGGGCAGCCTAACTTGACGTAATCCACCTCAACGCATTCAAATACACTGCTACTGTGCCCCCCCCCCCCCCCCCGCCACTGGAATTGCCGGGGACCACACTTAAGGCCATCTATCATTTTCAAGTTGATCGCCACTGACTGTGGCATCTCAGTCCAGGAAGTCGATAGTGACCCTAGGTCAGTGATTAATGTGAACCTTGGCACCCCAGATGTTTTGGAACTACATTTCCCACTGCACTGGAGAGAAAAGCAGATGTCAGTGGGAGTCCTGTGATCAAGTCCACTTTAAACATTATATGTGAATATATTCGGGGGTATGCATCCATGAAACGTGGCGACTTTACTTCGAAACTGAGTTAATTTTATTATGAATCATTTTTAGTAACTAAAATAGAACAAAGGCCACGGATGTCTGGACCACAAAGGAATGATGAGAGATGAATCAGTCCCTCTCCCCACCGATTACCACAATCTCTCAATATGGCTCAACATCTAAACATAAGGGCTTGCAATGCCAAGTGTCTATCCAATATGGCCGCCCAGGCGTCAAGACTGACGGGTGTAATTATGACTCAAGCAGAATGCCCCACCTGTACAGAGTGTTGCACTTCTGTCTTTTCTGTTAATGCTTTTATACAAGTGATTTATTATATAATAAAAGTCAATTTTTTTTCAGCGTTTTTTGTCAAATTCATGGTTATTTTATTAGCTCTTTGAACCAGAGGAGCGTGCACTTGAATGCTCACGCAATGTTATTACTATGTACAGTATTTGCATAGCTCTGACATATGCCATAGTGCTGTACAGGGAATACATGGCCAGTTACATCAGCCTCTGCACCAGAGGAGCTTACACACTAATGACCCACCATATTCACACACTATTATTATACATGTACAGTGCCCTGAAAAAGTATTCATACCCTTTGAAATTTTCCACATTTTGTCATTTTATAATCAAAAAACGTAAATAGATTTTATTGTGATTTTATGTGATAGACCAACACAAAGTGGCACATAATTGTGAAGTGGAAGGAAAATGATAAATGGTTTTCAAAATTTTTTTTACAAATAAATATCTGAAAAGTGTGGCGTGCATTTGTATTCAGTCCCCTTTACTCTGATACCCCTAACTAAAATCTACTGGAACCAATTGCCTTCAGAAGTCACCTAATTAGTAAATCGAGTCCATCTGTGTGTAATTAAATCTCAGTATAAACACAGCTGTTCTGTGAAGCCCTCAGAGGTTTGTTAGAGAACCTTAGTGAGCAACCAGCATCATGAAAGCCAAGGAACACACCAGACTGTCAGGGATAAAGTTGTGGAGAAGTTTAAAGCAGGGTTAGGTTATAAAAAAATATCTCAAGCTTTGAACATCTCATGGAGCTCTGTTCAATCCATCATCGGAAAATGGAAAGAGTATGGCACAACTGCAAACCTACCAAGACATGGCCGTCCACCTAAACTGACAGGCCGGACAAGGAGAACATTAATCAGAGAAGCAGCCAAGAGGCCCATGGTAACTCTGGAGGAGCTGCAGAGATCCACAGCTCAGGTGGGAGAATCTGTCCACAGGACAACTATTAGTCGTGTTCTCCACAAATCTGACCTTTATGGAAGAGTGACATTGAAGAAAGCATTTCCCCTGCAGTCCCACAATATCATATATTATATTTTTTATAGCTCTGGCATATACCATAGTGCTGTACAGAGAAAACTGAACCAGTCATATTAGTCTCAGCACCAGAGGGGCTTACACTCTAATGTGCCACCACAGTCACACACTATTATTATACATTTATATAGCTCTGACATATACCACAGTGCTGTACACAGGAAACTGAACTAGTGACATCAGGATCTGCACCAGAGGAGCTTACACTCTAATGTCCCCAACTAAGTCACACTATTATTATACATTCATATAGCTCTGACATATACCGCAGAGCTGTACAGAGAACACTGAACCAGTCACATCAGTCTCAGCACCAGAGAAGCTTACACTCTAATATCCCCTTTCAATCACACACAATTATTATTGTTATTATACATTTACATAGCTCAGACATATACCGCAGTGCTGTATATGGGAAACTAAACTAATCACATCAGGATCTGCACCAGAAGAGCTTACAATCTAATGCCCCCCCCCCTCCCCACAGTCACACACAATTATTATTATATCGTTATATAGCTCTGACATATACCGCAGTGGTGTATACAGGAAACTGAACTAATCACATCAGGATCTGCACCAGAAGAGCTTACAATCTAATATCCCCCCACAGTCACACACAATTATTATTGTTATTATATATTTATATAGCTCTGACATATACTGCAGTGTTGTACACAGGAAACTGAACTAATCGCATCAGGATCTGCACCAGAAGAGCTTACACTCTAATGTCCCCCCCGAAGACAGACACTCATCTTCATTTTAAAGTACAAGGTACTTTTTATTTTTAAAATAGCCCCTTCGAAAAAAAAGAAGAACTCCATACACTGAAAGTTCCCTGCGGGGTTTGGTGTAACGCAGCCTGAGCACAGATGTTCTTATGCCAATAAAGCACGTGGTATATCTAAATCTGTGCCGGAGCTGGGGAGGGGTGGGATGGGGTGCAGGTGGGGGGGGGGGGTAGTTTTCGCACTGACTTTTGTACACCAACTTCAGGCTCAGTAGCAAGTTGAGTTGAGTTTGCCATTGTGCTTTCATGAATTGCATTTGAGTTGCTTGACTAAATTTTCGTTTGCTTGGGATTTTGAGTTGTTCAGGTTGCTTCCGAATCGACTCGGACAGCCTTTATACACATGCTAACTTATAGGAGGGCAAAAAAGCAATGCAGGAACACAGCCCACCCCAAGGGTCCATGTCATCCAGGGACCTGGTCCGTCCAGACTGTGTGCAGCACGTTGCGTGGTTGTGCAGGATGGTGGCCTTCCAGCTATGGCCAGTTGTATGGTTAAGTGTGGACAGGCACGTGTTGGTGTGCATTAGCATGCATCCCTGACGCTGGGCGGGCACACAGGCAAAAGAGGGTATTGAAATTCCTTCTGTTATGGTGGCCAGTGCTGTGGCTTCTCTCCAGCCACCTTATTCCTTAGACTGCTGACTCCTGCCTTGACCTGGACCACTGGGACTCTGTCTGTATTTCCTGCCCTCATTGCCGAATTTCCTTGCTCCTATTCTGCTCTTGCCTGATGGCTGCTGCCTGCCTCCACCCCTGCCTGGACTTTGACAACTCTCGCTTGTCACCTGCCTGACCATTGCCTGGGTTCTGCCAACTCTCACCTGGCCTGGACTATGACCACTTTTGCCTGGTGCCTGCCTTGACCATTGCTTGGACTATGACTACTCTAGTCTGCCACCTACCCCAACCACTGACTGGATTCTGACGACTCTCGCTTCCCTCCTGCTTTGGCCATTGCCTGGACCATGACTACTCTTGCCTGCTGCCTGCCTTGACTCTTACCTAACACCTACCTCAACCACTGACTGGATTCTAACTACTCTCACCTCTCACCTGCTTTGGCCATTGCCTGGACTATGCCTACCCTTGCCTGCTGCCTGCTCGACCCCAGCTTGTACCTTGACCGGCTTTAGTGTCGCTGACCAGTCTTCATATCGTAGCCACCTTGTTCCTGTGATCGCCTGGGTGGGGGCAAACATGAATGCCATGACCTAGTAACATCTTGCAGCAAAGTAGCGTAGGGTCAACTTGGGTCACGGGCCCACCATTCTTTGGGGGGGAGGTGGTCTGGTGAAGACTCCCCACCTCGAGTGAGCCCACCTCACTTGCCAATACCTTAACACCTTTGTTGCAAAAATTCTCAATAAAGAACTGCCAGAGTCCCCTCACCACCTCCAATATAGCCTAAATACTAGGGAATGGGGAAAAGTAAGCATGCCCCTGCCAATTGGCATAATAGTGTTGGGCCCCTAGAAGGCCCTTGCTGCTCTCTGGATGAAGCTTCATATGGACAGAGTGGGAAGGAAAGGAAGAAAAATGGGAGGGGTCACAGCTCTAACATACAATTGGATGAAGTTACTCCCACTCCAGCTCTGACATTCAGCTTGAGCTACTGAGCTTTGTAAACAAGAAATCTTTTTTTTTTTTAACAGAGCAGCTAAGAAAAGATGGGTTAACACGTAACAATAGACCTAGAGCTCCATCCGATGTCTGGAAAAAGAATACACATTGTTCCTATGCAATGTTTTCATGTTTTCGGGCACTAAAAATATTAGAATATTTTATATATTTATAATAAATATATAAATATATATATATATATATATTACATTTTATATATATAATATATATATTATATAAAATATTATAAAGATATTGTTTAGTCCCAACGACAATTATTAAAAAAAACAAAATGGATGCAAACCCCCAAATATGCTCTTTAACTTCTTGCGGACCGCCACATGCACATATAGGGTGACAGGGTGGGCATGTACGTGATCCCTCATTTTCCGGATAGAGGGGGCGCGTGCACGCCGCCCCATCTGTCCTGTGATTCGCCACAGCAGAAGTCGGTTAGCAGGTCCCGGCCAATGATTTATGGCCAGGACCTGCCAATTGGCTTAGCAACTGACAGTATAGAGTCCTGTGCTTACTAAAAGCACAGAGCTCTGTACATCAAGCAGAGCTCTGGCTGTTTTTTTTTTTTTTCTGCCCAGAGCAGGGTGAAAAATCAGCCATATCTACTAGTAACAGCAGCACATATTACACACATTACACTTGTTAGGCACATAATTAACTCTTTCATTGCCCCTAGATGTTAACCCCTTCCCAGCCAGTGTCATCAGTACAGTGACAGTGTATAGAATTGGCACTGATCACTGTACTAGTGTCACTGGTTAGTCGGTTCCCACCCACCAGAGAAACCAATCAGCTTCTAACCTAAGCTTGTTTAACTAAAGACCGCCTACCGCAGATACATCTGTCCATTATTTCATGCAATAGACAGCGGGGGGCGCGCGCCGCTGATTGGCCAGAGGGGGAACCAATCAGCGGGTCCAGCCGGCGCCATGTCCACCGATCGTTCCCCAGAGAGGCAGAAAAACAAGGCAGATCGTCATTCTCACAGGGGAGAACACAGTGATCATGTGTTCCTGCTAAGCAGGAACACGGATCTCTGTGTTCCCCCCAGTCAGTCCATCCCCCACAAAGTTAACAAGCACCCCCTAGGGACACATTTAACCCTTTGATCGTCCCCGGTGTTAACCCCTTCCCTGCCAGTATCATTAGTGAAGTGAGAGTGCATATTTTTAGCACTGATCACTGTAATTATTAAAAAAAAAAAAACGCTGATCGCCGCCATTACTAGTAAAAAAAAAAATTAAATAATTAAAAATGCCAGAAAAATATCCCATAGTTTGTAGGCGCTATACCAATCTATGTACGCTTATTGGGATTTTTCTATCAAAAATATGTAGCAGAATACATATTGGTCAGGAAGGGGGTAAACTTTCCGGGGCTGAAGTGGTTAATTAAGCTTTAGCAATAAAACCTGGAAGCTGATTGGTTTCTCTGCAGAATTGTGATGAATTTTGCCATCTCTAGCTTTAGTAAATAAACCACCTAGTGTCACATAGTCAGCCGCACTATCACAGTCCCATTATAAGTCGTTGATCACCATCATTACTAATATATATATATATATATATATATATATATATATATATATATATATATATATATATATATATATATATATATATATATATATATATATATATATATATATATACACACACACACACACACACACACACACACACACACACACACACACACACACACACACACACACATAGCTTGTAGACGCTATAGCTTTCACACAAACCATAAGTCACTGATCACCGCCATTACTAGTATAAAAAAAAATTCCAGTATATACAGTATACATCATAGTTTGTAGATGCTATAACTTTCACGCAATCCAATCAATATACACGTATTAGGATTTTTTTTTTCTATCAAAAACATGCAGAATACATTTTTGCCTACATTTATGAACCAATTATATTTTTTAATTTTTTATTGAATTAGTTTTATAGCAGAAATTCAAAAATATTGTTTTTTTTTTTATTTATGTTTTTCATTTATATCATAAAGAATAAAAAACCCACCAATTAAAGTAGTGCAGGGCTGAAGAGGGGAAAAATCTTAGTGGATATACACTTATTGGGATTTTTTTTTTAACCAAAGACATGTAGCAGAATACATTTTACCCTAAATTTATGAAAAAAAAAGTTTTTTTTTTTTTTTTTAATTGGATATGTTTAAAAGTAGAAATAAAAAAATATTATTTTGGGTTTTTTTTTTTCAAAACCGTTTTTTTTTTTCATTTATAGCGCAAAAAATAAAAAAAAACACAGTGGTGATCAAATACCACCAAAAAAAAACTCTATTTGAATGGAAAAAATTACATAAATTTAATTTGGGTACAGCGTTGCATGACCGCGCAATTGCCAATTAAAGTAGCGCAGTGCTGACAAGCAAAAAAATTGCACTGGTCATGAAGGAGGTAAAACCTTCTGGGGGTCAAGTGGTTAAAGACTTTCCACCTTTTTTTTGGATGTCATTAGCTTTGCTTTATACTTGGTGTAATCCATTATTGCTTTTGTTGCATTTCCAGTTTGTTCCCAATTAGTCTACTTTGATGCTCCACCTTCCTTCCTTTTCTTCCTTCCCTTCTTTTCTTTCTCTCTATCCTAAATTTTCTTTCCTACCTTCTTTTCTTTCTCTATATCCTTCCTTTTCTTACTTCTTTTTCTACTTTCCCTTCTTTTCTTTTTCTCTATCTTTCCTTTTCTTCCTTCCCTTCTTATCTCTCTATCCTTTATTTTCTTCCTTCCTTTTCTTCCTTCCCTTCTTTTCTCACTATCCTTCTTTTTCTTCCTTCCTTCCCTTCTTTCTCTCTATCCTTCCTTTTCTTCCTTCCTTCTTTTCTTTCTCTCTATCCTTCCTTTCCTTCTTTTCTTTCTCTCTATCCTTCCTTTTCTTCCTTCCTTCCCTTCTTTCTCTCTATCCTTCCTTTTCTTCCTTCCTTCTTTTCTTTCTCTCTATCCTTCCTTTCCTTCTTTTCTTTCTCTCTATCCTTCCTTTTCTTCCTTCCTTCCCTTCTTTCTCTCTATCCTTCCTTTTCTTCCTTCCTTCTTTTCTTTCTCTCTATCCTTCCTTTCCTTCTTTTCTTTCTCTCTATCCTTCATTTTCTTCCTTCCCTTCTTTATCTCTATCCTTCCTTTTCTACCTTCAACTCTTTCCTTTCTCTCTATCCTTCCTTCTCTACCTTCCCTTCCCATCTTTCTCTCTATCCTTCCTTTTCTACCTCCCCTTCCCATCTTTCTCTCTATCCTTCCTTTTCTTCCTCCCCTTCTTTTCTTTTCTTTCTCTCTATCCTTCCTTTTCTTCCTTCCCTTCTTTTCTTTCTCTCTATTCTTCCTTTTCTTCCTTCCCTTCTTTCTCTCTATCCTTCCTTTTCTTCCTTCCCTTCTTTCTCTCTATCCTTCATTTTCTTCCTTCCCTTCTTTATCTCTATCCTTCCTTTTCTACCTACAATTCTTTCCTTTCTCTCTATCCTTCCTTTTCTACCTCCCCTTCCCTTCTTTCTCTCTACACTTCCTTTTCTTCATTCCCTTCTTTCCTTTCTCTCTATCCTATCTATTCTGTCTGTGCAATCTGTATTTCCATTTACAGCCACAAGATGGAGACATAGCACCAGCAATAGAAAGAAGATTATATTTTCACATTTTTGAAAACTAAAAACAAATAAATAAATAAAAAAATAAAATAAAATGTATTTTCACATTTTGAATTTTTTTACTAAAAAAACAAAAATACCTGAAAAATCAGTGGCTATACCTGCACTGCAGCCAGACCAGAGAGCAGGCGGTGTGAAGCCGGCCTTAGGCTAGGTTCACGCTTGTGCGGGTCGCGCATGCGCGTTTGCACGGGCACAGCAGCCTATTCTTTTGAATTGACTGCTATACCTGCAGGAGAGGCACAGAAATAAGTCACTGACCCTTTTTGTACAGTGGTACCACCAGGTGCTGGACTTGTCCCCCTCCGTCCCCGCCATAGGAATCCATGCGTCCGGCGAGCTGCACGGGCCGCCCCTGTCAGACTGTAACACGGGGGGGGGGGGGGGTAAAGGGAATCTGTACCCAGTTTAACCTCTGATTTGTGGAGCTTCACAATTCACACTATGCATTCCCCAATTAATTATCGCCAATTAATGGCTTGCCAATCCCCAATTAATGTCTCCTAGGACACCAATCCCACCACTTCCCAGCTGCGGTTTTAAAGCGGAATTCCACCCAAAAGGGGAAGTCCTGCTTTAAGGCCTCCTCCTCCCCCTGCTCTTTCCAGAATGGCACTTTTTGGGAGGGGTGACCCGATTTTGACAGGTACCCACTTCTACTCCAACAGCCTAAGTGATCAGAGCGGAAGTCGTCCCCCCCCCCACCTCCTTACAGTCTTCTGGGACACGTGACAGGTCCCAGAAGACTGTGGGACCATTCACAATACGCAGCACAGCTCATGCATGCACAGTGGGCACAGGAACCCAAAGGCTAGTGAAGAACTGGCCCGGGTGAGGACGGCACTGGATCGTGGACAGGCGAGTGGGATATTAATTAAAAGTCAGTTACAGTTTTTTGTAGCTGCTGACTTTTAATTTTTACATAGGAGACTGGAGCTCCTCTTTAACCCCTTGGTTCCAGAAACGACAGCGGCAGACTGACCCGAGACAAAACCTTCAAAGGACTACACACAAGCCATCTTGACACTATCTAAGGCAGTGTTTCTCAACTCCAGTCCTCAAGGCGCACCAACAGGTCATGTTTTCAGGATTTCCACTATTTTGCACAGGTGATTTGATCAGTTTCACTGCCTTAGTAATTACCACAGCTGTTTCATCTGAGGGAAATCCTGAAAACATGACCTGTTGGTGCGCCTTGAGGACTGGAGTTGAGAAACACTGATCTAAGGGAGTTGCCAATTGCTTTTAGTGAATTTACTTCCTTTGCCCTCTGCACTTAGATTGGCGCCCTCTTGCCATCTTCCAGTTACTACAGGTGCCTCTCCTGCCAGTGTTCCTACTCCACCTATTCACTGATGTCCATTCTGGATGAAACCTCTTCCTGCCTGTGATGAAAAGCATTTTACGTTCATCCTTATGCGAGTTGCTAATTGCCATTGTTTTAATAAATTTTGTAACATCTACACTTAGTCTGCGCACTCTACTGTGTTTGGTATGTTGGAACACGGCCATGTTACAAGTTCTAAATATGTGCAACGTGGAGAATCCACGCTACCCCCCCAGTGAATACTAATGAAAAAACAATATATAAAAATATATATAAAAATATGCAGTGGGTGTTAATAATATGTGACGGTGCTGCAATCTACGAAAAAGATTGAATATTCAGCTTAGAAGTAGGTGTAATGTAAGAAATAGATGTGCAACCCAAACAAAAGAAAGAAAAACAAATGTGTACAAAAGAGACACAAATTAGTGCAATAGGTGTCCCGTTAAACCAAATCAACCAAATGAAAACAAGTACCAGCAAAATAAATGTCAAAATAAATTAACATAAATTCAACCTGTGCTGAAATAAAAAACGTGTGCTAGCAAAGACACGGAAAAAGGTCCATAAAGTGTTCTACTACATCTATTTCTTACAGTACACAAGTTCTAAATATGTTAGCAGCCTTCTCCAAGACAAAATCCCGGTTTCTCTACGATATAATTGGCAAAAGTCCACATTTTACTGGCTAGGGCAGTAAAATGTGAGCCAAGAGGTTGCCCTACCAGTAACAGTGCCGTAGACTGGCCAGGGTGCCCACGATCACCACAGCCAAAAGGGCCTACATTGGGCACATGAGCATCAGAACTGGACCACAGAACAATGGAAGGTGGCCTGGTTTGATTAATCACATTTTCTTTTACATCATGGGTTCATGTGCGTCAGAGGAGGCAGTGTGATTCTTTGGGCAATGTTCTGCTGGGAAACCTTTAATCCTGCCATTCATGTGGACCAAACAAAACAAGACCAGGCGCCACTGTTGGTGACCAAGAACACCTCTTCCTGTAAATGGTATTCCCTGAAGGCAAGGGCTTCTTTCAGCAAGCTAATGCCCCCTACCACACTGCAAAAATGGTTTAGGGAACGCAACGAGTTTGAGGTGTTGACTTCAGATCTCAATCCAATTGCGCATCTGTGGGATGTCCAATTCATGGAGGCCCCACCTCACAAGTTACAGGATTTACCAATACACCACTGTGCCGCCCAGGACTTAAAGGATCTGCTACTGATGGCCTGGTGCCAGATAGCTGGCCTTTAGCGCAATATGCCGTTGCCGTGGGGTCAGGGGTCAGGCTCAAAGACCAGTTGTTATAGCAGTTGCATGACCACCACTGACCAGCAGAATAGGTACACAGGCAGTCATCCTGGTGAATGATGCAGGCGCAGCTGAGGTACCGAGTCTATTGGTCTGGACAGGAGCGGGGAAGACGAGAGCGAGATATTGGCTGAAGAGAGCACAATTAACAGGAAATGCAGAGACATGGCTCAAATCAGGAAGTTCATGGGAGGAGCAAAGAGTTCAACCTTTAGCAGAAGTTAAGGCACAAATCAGGTCATTGTCCAATGGATCAGACAGGTTGCTGTCCAGCATCTCAGGTAGCTCAGTGAGAAGAGTCATTGCTAGACACAGCAACGGTCCCAAGTTCAAGTCCAGGCACCAATACCGGGAAACTCCCAGGAAGAGTCCGCCAAAAAAAAGGGATATATCTTTGATGGCATAGAGAGGAGGACCCAAAAACTGCAACATTTTAGAATACACAAGGAGCTCTGGAGAAGCATCTGCGTGGAGCTCCCTATTACTGATGAGCTAAGGTTTGGCTTGAAACCAGTTTGGCCTGAAACTGCAGGAAACGGTCACAAGATAGCAGGCCTCCAACATAATGTGTTGTGGCCAGGAAAACTCCCATTTCTGCGGTGGCTCCCGCACACCTTACTGCAAGCGCCTTCTGATCTCCCGGGAATGATCGGTGCGGCGGAGATCAGCTGTGATCACCAATCTCCTTTGTATAGATTTTTAGCTGACAGCCGCTTCTCCTTCTCTCCCTTCCGCGGCTGTCAGCTAAAAAGCTATACAGGGAGATCGGTGATCACAGCTGTCCCTCCAGTCGCACCAATCATCCACAGCTGCTCTGTGTGCTCCTCCCGGGCCCCCTCCATGTCCTTCTCCGCCTCCGTTCTCCCTTGGCCCCCTCCATGCCCTTCTCCGCCTCCGTTCTCCTCCGGCCCCCTTTATGTCCTTCTCCGCCCCCGTTCTCCTCCGGCCCCCTACATGTCCTTCTCTACTCCCGTTCTCCTCCGGCCCTCTCCATGTCCTTCTCCGCCACCGTTCTCCTCCGGCCCCCTTTATGTCCTTCTCCGCCCCCGTTCTCCTCCGGCCCCCTACATGTCCTTCTCTACTCCCGTTCTCCTCCGGCCCTCTCCATGTCCTTCTCCGCCACCGTTCTCCTCCGGCCCCCTTTATGTCCTTCTCCGCCCCCGTTCTCCTCCGGCCCCCTACATGTCCTTCTCTACTCCCGTTCTCCTCCGGCCCTCTCCATGTCCTTCTCCACTCCCATTCTCCTCCGGCCCCCTCCATGTCCTTCTCCGCCCCCGTTCTCCTCCGGCCCCCTACATGTCCTTCTCTACTCCCGTTCTCCTCCGGCCCTCTCCATGTCCTTCTCCACTCACGTTCCCCTCCGGCCCCCTACATGTCCTTCTCTACTCCCGTTCTTCTCCGGCCCTCTCCATGTCCGTCTCCGCCCCCATTCTCCTTCGGCCCCCTACAAGTCCTTCTCTACTCCCGTTCTCCTCCGGCCCTCTCCATGTCCTTCTCCGCCCCCGTTCTCCCCTGGCCCCCTACATGTCCTTCTCCACTCCCGTTCTCCTCCGGCCCTCTCCATGTCCTCCTCCGCCCCCGTTCTCCTCCGGCCCCCTACATGTCTTTCTCCACTCCCGTTCTCGTCCGGCCCCCTACATGTCCTTCTCCACTCCCGTTCTCGTCCAGCCCCCTACATGTCCTTCTCCACCCCCGTTCTCCTCCGGCCCCCTCCACGTCCTTTTCCGCACCCCCCTTGTTCTCCTCCGGCCCCCCTTGTCCCCCCGCAGCCAGCTCCCCTCCTCTCCTCTCCCGCCGGCTGCAGGGGGAACTAGTTAATGGACACAGTGAGTGAGATCGCTCCTGTGTCCTGTGATAAATGTGTTTACTCTGCTCAGTTTATGAATGGAGAGGAGCCTCTGTCGCCTGTTCAATCATCTATAGTGCTGAGACTGGGGAATGTGTCCTCAGTCCCTTTGTCTCAAAGGGGAGATGTCAGGGGTCTATTTAGACCCCTGACATCTCACCAAAGCTCCCCAAAAAATATTTTTTTTAAAAATGTAAAAAAATGAAAAAGTGTAAAAAAAATAAAATAAAAAAACTACTGACACCACTCTCCCCTGCCCTACCAACACTGTCCACTGCCCCAACCCCCTGCCCCCAAAAGCATTGTGAAAAAAAAATTAAAAACAAATGAAATTGTAAAAAAAAATAATTATTAAAAATAAAAAATAAAAACTACTGACACCGTCGACATACCACCCACCCCCACCCCTTCCCCAGAAGCACTGCAAAAAAATATTGAAAAAGTGATTTAAATAATATTTTGCCGCGGGGGGTGGGGGGCCTTTGTGGGCGCGAAGCGCCACCTCCCTAAAATGAGTATGCCACCTCCCTGAAATGAGTATGCCACCTCCCTGAAATGAGTATGCCACCTCCCTGAAATGAGTTTCTGCAGGTTGGGATGTCTGCACACGTAACAAAGGGTTGAGGATGTTGGTAACATCACTGCCCTACTACGACCACGTGGCCTTATTTGGACAACGTCTGTGTTTTGAGGTCAGTGATGTCAACAGCACCCCAGATGTTTGGTTATGTAGAGCGCAGCCCCATGAGATTGGGTCAGTTTCAGTTCAGCCCAAACCCGTAGGAAGCTGTCACATGATGCCAGGTTACTGGCTCACTCTGCATGCGGCCAGGAAAATCCCCACCCTGCAGGCACACATAGAAGAAGGGAGAGGATGCTGGTGACCTAAAATGGCAACAATGGCTAAATCAGACCATGCCTGTGGCCTTTTTAGGTCAATGGTGTTACCAGCATCCTCGCCCCTTTGTTCTGCACGGTGCAGGGAATTCCCCAGTTGCAACAGATTGGGTTGGTGGGCCTGCAATCGTGTGCTAGTTTGTTGCGATTCTCGCTGAACTGGTTTCGGTCTAGAGATGTAAAATTTCTGAGGATTTTGAAGCCATGGCAAAAAACACTTTTTTTTCCCTGTTTTTTTTTTTTTTTTCTGCAAAAAATTTTAATTTTGGGAAAACAATTATCCACACTGAAAAAAACAATTCAGTGTGGATAAGTTTTACAAATTGACAGTCATTTTGTTACACTGGAAATGTGAAGTACAGCGTATATAAAAGCATTATGCTTGAAATACAAGCACAGCTTATTCAGTAATCAAACTGGAGCCCACATGCAAGCTAAACTGAAGCCTTTCCCCTGCAGTGCCCCCTGGTGGCAGAAATGCATATTTCTCTCGTTTGAGAACTGCATTGAGAAACAGCGTTGCTTTGCAAAAAATCTTCAGAATATTTTCAGCTCAACTCAGGGTCAGTCTCTTCCTCCCCGTGACCCTCTGGGAGGCCTATAAGGCGGTCCTTCAGGGTCACATGATCTAACTAGCCGCAAAACGCAAGCGAGAAAGCCAGCTTAACCACTAATCCTGTTGACGACCAACCGCCGTAGGTGTATGTCGGCCACTTTAAGAGCTGTGGGAGGCCCGTGGCGTGACGCCGGAGATGATGCGCCTGGCCGGCGGCCGCGATGTCCACCGGCCACTCGCGATCGCTTCACAGAGAGCCAGAACGGGGATCTGTCAATGTAAACAAACAGATCCCCGTTGTGTCAGGGGAGTACAGAGCGATCGTCTGATCCTAGTGATCAAGAACAGCGATCTCTCTCCTCCTCCAGTCAGTCCCATCCCCCCCACAGTTAGAAAAACCTCCCGGGGGAACACATTTAACCCCTTAATCGCCCCCTAGTGTTAACCCCTTCCCTGCCAGTGATATTTACACAGTAATCAGTGCATTTTTATAGCACTGATCGCTGTATAAATGTCAATGGTCCCAAAAAAAGTGTCCGATCTGTCTGCCGCAGTGCCGCTAAAAATTGCTGATCATCGTCACTAGTAAAAAAATAATAATAATAATAAAAATGCCATAAATCTTTCCCCTATTTTGTAGACGCTATAACTTTTGCGCAAAGCAATAAATATAGGGTTATTGCAATTTTTTACCAAAAATATGTAGAATACATATTTGCCTAAACTGAGGAAGAAATTGTTTTTTAATTTTTTTTATATTTGTTATAGCAAAAAGTAAAAAATATTGTTTTTTTTTTCCAAAATTGTCAGTGTTTTCTTGTTTATAGCTCAAAAAATAACCACAGAGGTGATCAAATACCACCAAAAGAAAGCTCTATTTGTTGGGGGGGGGACATAATGTTTGTTTGGGTACAACGTCACATGACCGTGCAATGGTCAGCTAAAGCGATGCAGTGCCATATCACAAAAAATGGCCTAAAGTGGTTAAGGACCGGAAGGATTTACTCAGTTAATGACCAGGCCATTTTTTGTGATAACGCAATGCGTCGCTTTAACTGACAATTGCGTGGTCGTGCGATGTTGTACCCAAACAAAATTTATGTCCTTTTTTTCCCCACAAATAGAGCTTTTTTTTGGTGGTATTTGATCACCTCTGCGGTTTTTATTTTTTGCGCTATAAACAAAAAAAAAGAGCGACAAGTTTGAAAAAAAAAAAAAAAGCAATTTTTTTTGCTATAATAAATATCCCAAATATATATATATAAAAAAAATGTATTCCTCAGTTTAGGCCGATATATATTCTTCTACAAATTTTTGGTGGAAAACAAAACAAAAAAATCTCATTAAGTGTATATTGATTGGTTTGCACAAAAGTTATAGCGTCTACAAAATAGGGAATAGATTTATGGCATTTTTATTATTTATTTATTTTTATTTTTTTACTAGTAATGGTGGTGATCTGCGAGTTTTAGCGGGACTGCGACATTGCGGCAGACAGATCGGACACTTTTTTGGGACCAGCGACATTTATACAGTCATCAGTGTGTATATATATATATATATATATATATATATATATATATATATATATATATACACACACACACACACACACACACACACACACACACACACACACACACACACACACACACATACATACATACAGTATCTCACAACACTGAAGGAATTACACTTGTCTACAATGTAAAGTAGTGAGTGTACAGCTTGTATAACAGTGTAAAATTGCTGTCCCCTCAAAATAACTCAACACACAGCCATTAATGTCTAAACCACTGGCAACAAAAGTGAGTACACCCCTAAGTGAAAATTGGGCCCAAAGTGTCAATATTTTGTGTGGCCACCATTATTTTCCAGCACTGCCTTAACCCTCTTGGGCATGGAGCTTCACAGGTTACCACTGGAGTCCTCTTCCCCTCCTCCATGATGACATCACAGAGCTGGTGGATGTTAGAGACCTTGCACTACTACACCTTCCATTTGAGCATGCCCCACAGATGCTCAATAGGGTTTAGGTCTGGAGACATGCTTGGCCAGTCCATCACCTTTACCCTCAGCTTCTTTAGCAAGGCAGTGGTCATCTTGGAGGTGTGTTTGGGGTCGTTATCATGTTGGAATACTGCCCTGTGGCCCAGTCTCTGAAGGGATCATGCTCTGCTTCAGTATGTCACAGTACATGTTGGCATTCATGGTTCCCTCAATGAACTGTAGCTCCCCAGTGCCGGCAGCACTCATGCAGCCCTGGACCATGACACTCCCACCACCATGCTTGACTGTAGGGAAGACACACTTGTCTTTGTCCTCCTCACCTGGTTGTCACCACACACGCTTAACACCATCTGAACCAAAGAAGTTTATCTTGGTATCATCAGACCACAGGACATGGTTCCAGTAATCCATGTCCTTAGTCTGCTTGTCTTCAGCAAACTGTTTGCGGGCATTCTTGTTTATCATCTTTAGAGGAGGCTTCCTTCTGGGATGACAGCCATGCAGACCGATTTGATGCAGTGTGCGGCGTATGGTCTGAGCACTGACAGGCTGACCCCCCATCCCTTCAATCTCTGCAGCGATGCTGGCAGCACTCATATGTCTATTTCCCAAAGACAACCTCTGCATATGACGCTGAGCACGTGCATTCAACTTCTTTGGTCGACCATGGAGAGGCCTGTTCTGAGTGGAACCTGTCCTGTAAAACCGCTGTATGGTCTTGGCCACCGTGCTGCAGCTCAGTTTCAGGGTCTTGGCAACCTTCTTATAGCCTAGGCCATCTTTATGTAGAGCAACAATTCTTTTTTTCAGATCCTCAGATAGTTCTTTGCCATGAGATGCCATGTTGAACTTCCAGTGACCAGTATGAGAGAGTGAGAGCGATAACATCAAATTTACCACACCTGCTCCCCATTCACACCTGAGACCTTGTAACACTAACGAGTCACATGACACCGGGGAGGGAAAATGGCTAATTGGGCCCAATTTGGACATTTTCACTTAGAGGTGTACTGACTTTTGTTGCCAGAAGTTTAGACATTAATGACTGTGTGTTGAGTTATTTTGCAGGAACAGCAAATTTACAAAAGCTTGTTTTGTTATACAAGCTGTACACTCACTACTTTACATTGTAGCAAAGTGTCATTTCTTCAGTGTTGTCACATAAAAAGATAGAATAAAATATTTACAAAAATGTGAGGGGTGTACTCACTTTCATGAGATACTATATATATATATGACACTGGCAGGGAAGGAGTTAACACTAGGGCATGATCAAGGGGTTAAATGTGTTCTCTGGGGGGGGGGGTTCTAACTGTGGGGGAGGGGACTGACTGGGAGTACAGAGAGATCGCTGTTCCTGATCACTAGAAACAGACGATCACTCTGTACTCCCGCCCAGGGATCTGTTTGTTTACACAAGGCCTGAGAGGGTGTTTTACAAAAATAGTAGGGCATCCACCCTCAGATATGGGTGTGTAAAACTTGTTCAGCATAAGGACAGGTGAACATCAGTGAGAATAGAGCCAATGTGGAGACACAAGACACAAGAAGGGGTTTTCCTACAAAAGATTGAAGCATCAGCCCTCAGATACAAGTATGTAAAAATTGGCCAATGGCAGGACAGGTTGGAATTAAGAGAATAGATCCAACGTGGAGACACAAGGCCCAGGCAGGTGTTATCCTACAAAAGATGATATCATCAGTCTTCAGATACAAGTGTGTAAAAACTGACCAGTGGCAGTATATTATGCCAGCAACAACAGGCCCAAATTGGAAGACACGAGGCCCAGGCAGCTGTTTTTCCTACAAAAGGATTAGAGCATCAGCCCTCATACAGGTAAGTAAAACATTTGCAAATGGCAGGACAGGTTGGCATCAAAGATAATAGATTTAATGTGGAGACACAAGGCTCGAGCAGGTGTTCTCCTACAAAACATTACAGCCTCAGCCCTTTGATACAAGTGTGTAAATACTGACCAGTGGCAGCACAGTGTGCCGGCAACAACAGTCCCACATTGGGATACACAAGGCCCAGGAAGCTATTTTAACTAACAAAAATGAGAGCATCAGTCCTCAGATACAGGTATGTAAAAATTGGCAAACAGCAGGACAGGTTGGCATAAAAAAAAAAACAGGCCCTGTGGAAACATGAGGCCCAGGCAGGTGTTCTCCTACAAACAAAATTGAGAATCAGCCCTCTGATACTGATGTGTAAAACTTGGTCAGCAGAAGGACAAATGGGCATCAGTGAAAAAAAAATAATCGATCCAATGTGAAGACACAAGGCTCAGGAAGGGGTTTTCCTACAAAAGATTACAGCATCAGCCCTCATATACAGGTATGTGAAAATTGGCCAATGGCAGGACAGGTTGGTATCAAGGAGAACAGACCCAATGTGGAGACACAAGGCCACGACTGGTGTCCTACAAAAGATTAGAGCACCAGCCCTCAAGACTTGCTGACTGGTGAACATACATATACTGTATGTCATCTGGTTAAAGTGGTTATCCCGAGATAATGGCTGCAGCTATAGACATCATCTCAGTATTGTTTTTTCTTCAGCAGCCAATTCTGTTTCTTTGTAAAAGCAATCCTAGCGGCTAATTAGCCGCTAGGATTGCTTTAACAGGCGGCAGAAGGGGGCCACCGTGGAGCTCTTCCATCCCACCGCGGAGTGGTGGGATGGAAGAGCTAATAATAAAAAGATTTTATTATTATTAGATCTTTACATTCCATTCGTTTAGATACGGCATTCGTTATTTCAGATAATTCGTAACTTTGGATAAATTCGCACTCGTTACGTTCACTAACAGCCAAATATGAAAGGAAATTCCAATACCTATAATTTAATAGTTATTATTAGTGAGTTATTATTTCAGATTTTTGGGTTTTCAATTTTTTTCGGCTTTTCATTCTTTTGAATCCTCACATTTTAATTCTTATTTTAGGATTTTCAAATTTCCAAATTTTTGAGCTTTTCAAATTTCTGAAATTTCGAATTTCCGAATTTAGAATTTTCGAATTTCCGAAATTTCGAATTTCCGAAATTTCGAATTTCTAAATTTCCAAAATTTTGAATCTTTGAATTCAAATTTTCCAATTTCCGAAAATTTCGAATTTCCAAAATTTCGAATTTCTGAAATTTAGAATTTTTCCGAAAATTCAAAATTTCGGAAAAAAGGTTTTATTATTATTATTTATTATTATTAGATCCTTACGTTCCATTCGTTTAGATACAGCATTCGTTATTTCAGATAATTTGTAACTTTGGATAAATTCGCACTCGTTACGTTCACTAACAGCCAAATTTGAAAGGAAATTCCAATACCTATAATTTAATAGTTATTATTAGTGAGTTATTATTTCAGATTTTTGGGTTTTCTAATTTTTTTCGGATTTTCATTCTTTTGAATTCTCACATTTTCATTCTTATTTTCGGATTTTCAAATTTCCAAATTTTTGAGTTTTTCAAATTTCTGAAATTTCGAATTTCCGAATTTCCTCATTTAGAAATTTCCAAAATTTTGAATTTCTGAATCCGAATTTTCCAATTTCCGAAAATTTTGAATTTCCAAAATTTTGAATTTCAAAATTTCGAATTTCTGAAATTTAGAAGTTTTCCGAAGATTCGAAATTTCAGAAATTCGTAATTCGGAAATTGGAAATTTCAAAAATTGGAAAATTCTAAATTTCAGAAATTAGAATTTTCAGAAATTCGGAAATTATAAATTTTGGAAATTGAAAAATGAGGAAATTTCGGAATTAACGAATTTGTAAAAATTCATTAAAAAATGAATTCGGAACTAAACGAATTGCACATGTCTATTGATGAGGCACTGATGAGGCTGCACTGATGGGCACTGATAAGGCTGCACTGGTAGGTGGCACTGATGAGCAGTACTGATGAGCACTGGTAGGTGGCACTGCTTAGCAGCAGTGCCTGTTGCTGTGTAGGACCGAACTTACACAAGCTGGTAATCGGCTCATTTTTTTTCTCCTCACATTGTCAGCGTGAGTAAAAAAAAATGTGATCAGCTGTCATTGGCTGATAGCTGATCATGTGGTAAAGGGTCCGGGATTGACCCTTTTCTCCGATCGGTGATGAGCCGAGTCCCAAGGACACGGTGATCACAGAGCGCACCACGGACGCCCTCCCAGCAATTTAAGCCTGCACCGTAGCTGTCTTTCGGCTATAGAGCAGGCTTCAAGTGGTTAGTTGTAAATAATAAAGTTACACCCAAGAGCATAAAGTCCCCCCCCCCAAAAAAATTAAAAATTGAGGACCCCACCCCCACAAACGTAAACACGACTACACCTGAAAACGTCAATTGCGATACACGTTGGATATCACCGCACTCGCCGAAATCAGAGCAATACATTTTACCACTAGACCTCCTTCGTAATGCTAAACTGATGACCTATAGGGGGATTTTAAAGCGTTGCCTTCGGAAACTATAGGGTACTGAATTTTGTCGCCATTCCACAGGCGCACGTGACATGTGGGGTATCTATTTACTCGGTGCAACCTCGCCTTTTATATTTGCGGTAACATCGTGTGACTATCATTTGGAACTACCACTATTTTATTCTCTAGGGGTGTCTGCTTTTCAGAAAACACATCATATTTGGGGGTTTTGTGTAATCTTGAGGCCTAAAATTTAAATTTTTTTTAAACGCGTGCAAAAAACGCAAAAAACGGCTCTGGCTGTGAAAGGGTTCAAGGAGACGTTCACCATTGGGAACATGTTACATGTTATACCCGTAAGATTTGTTCGTTAAAAAAATAAATAAGAATAAATTAATTAATTAATTAAAAAAAAAAAAAAAAAGCCCTGATGTACAGTATTATCACTGTATTAGTGTCACCAACAACGTCAGTGTCAGTGAGGCTGCATTCGCACCCAGCGTAGCATTTTTCCGCACGATTTTGGTGCGTTTCTGCATGTTTTTTATACAGCGTTTTTGAACTTGTCATTATTTTTTTTTTAATTAGCCAATAGAGAAAACTATCATCATTTGTTGCTAGTTTTTTCAGCTTTTCCATTAGCATTTATTATTATTGTTTTATTATTATTCACTTATTATTATTATTATATTATTATTATAATGGGTTAGAGTTTGGGCAAGGGCCCTTTCACACTTGTGCGACCTGAAAGTCGGCCAACTTTGCTGCCATTTTGGACGTGACTTGTAAGCATAGCCTGTGTAATCTTGAGGTCTATGGACCTCAAAGTCGCATCAAAGTAGTACGGGGACTACTTTGAAGTCGCACAGATATAGAATGGTACTCATTAGAAATCATGGGGTACGACTTGTCACCAGGGCCATCTTTAAGGCAGGGCAAAAGGGGCAGCTGCCCTGGGCCCTGCATTGTTGTGGGGCCCAAAGCAGCTACCTCATACTTGCCAACTATCCCGGTTTAAATGTCCTTGTCCCTTTAAGTTTTAGTCCCGTGCTGTATCCCGATATCTCAGTGTGAAAGTGTGAAATGCTGCTACTAATGCTGCCCAGCTCTGCCCTTTTGTTGTGTACAGATGACTCACCTGCAGAATCTATGTTTACATGTAAATAACCGGCATTGATATGTAAATAGCGGCTGCATTCATATGTAAATAGTTGTGGAAAGGGGGCATTTATATGTAAATAGAGGCGGCATTAATATGTATATCATGCCCCCCTGAGGTTATATGCACCATCACCTATACTGAATGCTGCCCACTGGGGAGATAAAGGGGCATGCTTGAAAGTCCTGCCTGCAACTGTGGTCATATAGCGTAACAGCAGCCTGTTCTGCAAAGGTAAGCAAGTTAGTGGGGGGAGGGTAGTGTGGGGTGTGCAGAGGTAGGCAAAGAAGGCATTACAGTTTGGGGTGCACAGGTGAGCAAGGAGAGAATGTATGGAGGTAAGGAAGGTGGGTGCAAAGATGAGCAGAGGAGACAGGTAGAGTTAAAGGGGTGGAGGATTGGAGTGGAGAGGATGTGGGAGGTTTGGGGTGCATAGGTTAACAAGGATTTTAGGGTGCAAAGGTGTACTGACAGAGCAGATAAAGATGTAGGTTGCGTGTAGGGCAGCCCATTCATTTCAATTACTTAGAAATGCGGAAGAAAATCCCTAATGCTTTTTCAAGTTCACACGGTTGCACAGCACATGTCAGCAGAAGTGTGAGGAGGTCATTAACAATTAATAGAAGTGCTGTGTATCTGCTAAAGAGCAACACGTTTCTGTGGTGTCAGGAAAGCGATTTTGCATGCGTTCCCGAAACACCCATGTGAACGCAGGCTAAATGTCTCAGAATCCTTTCATTCACACTAGTGGCCAGTGTGAAGGTCCCTGTCACGTACCTGGTCGGAGTCTGAAGTGACGAGGTCAGCCTCTCTTGTATCTCCAACCTGGGTCCCGCTGAGAGTGGAGACAGAAGGACCCAAGGGATAGGAGGAACACGAGTGCCTGCAGATGTAGCCCTGGAAGCTGGAAGCAGATGATGCGACTTTGGGAATGCAGCAGGTCGCAGGAGCCGACTTCCAGACACCCGGGAGACAGCGTGGAGCCAAACCGGAGACAGAAGCGAAGTCACAGGAATAGTCGGGTTCAGCAGCAGGCGAGCAGCAAGGTACCAAATCATCAGGCAGGAGCAGGGTCAAATAGGTTGCCGGAATCAGAAACCAGTAGCCAGAGATGTAGGAGAGTCCAGATGCTTCAAGGGAAGCCAGGGTTCAGCAATGGATATCAGGCGGGTAATAGCAGGATACAACAGGGTACGGGTACAAGAACAGCGGAAGATCAGTCAGCATCTGTTACAAGTCAGTGCGCCCCATAAATAGGCCGTTTGGCGCCAAAGGGACGCGCGAACGTGCTCCTACGGACGCGCACACTCCGTCGCGCATGCGCATTGGCACGTATGTGACCACAAGGTCTCTCATGCGCCCGGAACGCAACAATAGCTCTCTTACAGTCCCCCTTACATTGGTGGTCAGTGTAAATCCCTCCTTACATTGGCGGTTACTGTGAATGCTCCTATTACATTAGTGGTCAGTGTAAATCCCCTTTACATTGGTGGTCAGTGTAAATCTTCTCATTGCACTGGGGCTTGGTGTGCGATCCTTTTATTCACATTAGTGGCCAGTGTGAAGGTAGCCTTTACATTGGTGGTCAGTGTAAATCCCTTCTTACATTGGTGGTTACTATAAATGCTCCGATTACATTAGTGGTCAGTGTAAATCCCTTTTACATTGGTGGTCGTTGTAAATCTTCTCATAACATTGGGGCTGGCCATACAATCCTTTTATTCACACTAGTGGCCCATGTGAAGGTTCCCCTTCTTACATTGGTGGTAACTGTGAATGCTCCTATTACATCAGTGGTCAGTGTAAATGCCCTTTACATTGGTGGTCATTGTAAATCTTCTCATTACATTGGGGCTTGGTGTACAATCCCTTTAGTCACACTAGTGGCTAGTGTGAAGGTCCCCCTCCTTACATTGGTGGTTACTGTGAATGCTTCTATTACAATAGTGGTCAGTGTAAACCCTTATTACATTGGTGGCCAGTGTTGAAACTCCTCTTTATATTGGTAGTCGGTAAAAAAAAAAAAAAAAAATCAGTATTGCCATTGATCAGAGGAGTTCTAGGATCCCTAGGAGTTTTCTGTCTATAGATGGGTCCCCGCACCAATCCAGTCCATGGTGTGCAGGCAGATGGAGAGCGAAATTGCATGGTGCGGAGGGCCCAAGAAAATGTTTGCCCAGGGTCCAATCAGTATTAAAGACGGTCCTGCATGTCACGCGTCTTTGCAATCCCAAAAATGCGGCATTAGCAGAATCAGCCCCTGATCACTGCCAGCGACACGTAACAGAATACATTTTTCCCTGAATTTATGGATAAATTTGATTTTATTGGATATATTTTTTATTTTCCGTTATAAAACATATTTTTAATTTCAAAACTTTGTCTTTTTCCGTTCATGTAATTAAAATAAATAAATAAATAAAAACACAGTGGTGATTAAATATGACCAAAAGAAAGCCTTACTTGCGAGGAAAAAAAGCAACAAAAAAAAGATCAAATTTCATTTGCGTAGAGAGTTGCATGACCCAGTAATTAGCAGTTAAATTAGCGCAGAGCTGAATAGCAGAAATAAATGGTCTGTTCACAAAGGGGGTAAAAATCTTCCGCAGGTCAAGTGGTTAAGGAATCAACCACCAATCAGAAAGCGAAGAACTGGCTCAGCCACGCCCATTGATGTCATATTGACATCATAAGCCCGCCATATCTATGCCATTTAAAAATGACATAACAGCCAGACATCCCCAGTGTAAATATTTAAAGTGACAGCAATCAAAGTAGCGTGTATTGCAGATATAACGGGGACAAGCATGCGCACTACGGCATGTTCTACACAGTGGGCCAACTGCCGGTGTCATGGCAATGGATGAGGCCAGTGCGGGCGCCGTGTAAAAAAAAGAAGTCGGGAGTCAAAAAAATGTGGTGGTTAAGAGGCAGAGCACAAAAACAAAAAGGAAAGAACGCGGTGTCAATGTACAAAGTGGACAGGGTGACAAAAGGAAGGAGGGCAGAATCAAATTAATGTCGGCTGCAAAGAAAGGGAAGAGAATACGGTTATTAAAAAAAAAAAAAAAAAAGAGGAAGGGGAAAAACAAACGAAAATGAACTGCCAGGAATCAGAAATAAAACAAGACGTGGGTAAATACTAAATAAAACAAACAAAAATGAAAAATTATTATACAGGATTAATATAGCACCGTCAGAATGTGACATTTCGTCGCCGCCATCTTGATACACCCCGCACTCGTCCACAGTAAGGATACACTGAGAAGGGGGCAAGCGGACATCTTGTTACACCCACTGGAGTTTTGCATTTTACACTTATTTTTAACAGTAAACCGAGTTTATTTCGTGAAATACAGTACTTAGAACCCCGTCTGACTGTTTAGATGTTGAATTTTAAAAGCAGCGACAAGCCTACGGATCTCACAGGTTTGCTAATCGGACAGAATGCTGCTGCTTTTATAATTCAACATCTAAACATTGGGACAGGTAACCACATCTAAACATTCAAGAACGGGTAACCACAACTAGAGGCTTGTCCTTCAGGATAACTGGGGATGCAACAATGCCACTTAAGGTCTGTCCCCTACAGGACCTCAGGTGTGAGCATTTCCTGGACGGGTAGGACAGGACTTCAAAAAGTGGCATGGTTGTGCCTTTATTGTGGCCAATCTCTCCCTCCTCCTAAAGGCTCTCTCCTCTGCAGAGAGACATGTGAAGCCCAACTGCATGGGTTCTACTTCACTGGAATACCAGGAGGAATAGGAGGTGAGGGAAGCAAGGGTAGGAATGCATTTCAATGAGGTGCGTTTTTAGTGAATTTTTTTTTTTAGCTGACCAACTATGCACCTGTCAGGGCTGGGCTCAGCCCTTTCTTCTCTGAGCTGGCCGTTCAGCTGTCGGCTAATTGCCAGCTCCTATCTCTCCACAGTTACTCAGCTGTTGATGATATCCTGCTCGTCAGTCCTGCCTACTTAAGCCGTCCAGTCCAGAGGATCTCTGCCTTTGCCTTGGTCACATCACAGAAACTATCTCCTGCGATCCTGTTCAAGACTTGCCTTGCTGACATCCCTTCTGGCTCCAGATTCTGCTTGCTGTTCCACTACATTGATCCCTGACTTCTGGCTTGGCTGACATTCTGTTCCGGTTACTGAACTTTGGCTATGTTTTGACTACGTTTGTTCTTTTTTACTTTTATTATTAAACATGTGTGATATAACTGTACTTCTGTCTTGGCCTGATTTCATGGTTTCTGACAGGACCAAAAATGCAGCAAGCAGGATTTTTAACACCGCAACGGAACCGCAATTGACCAGTGTGAAGACATACATAGAATTTAAAGGGAGACATTTTTCTTGAGCTGTTCTTGCTTTTTTTTTTATTAACACAAACGTACTTCAAAAACGGCTCAATGTGAAAGCAGCCCATCAACTGAAAAAATGCCGATAACGGCTGAAAATATATTATTATTCATTTAAATTGATATTAAAAGTCGAATATAATACAATTATATATTTTGTTTGTTTGTTTGTTTTGGTCCAGAATTTTCATTTTGGTGCACCACTAGTTTGTAGACGCTATAACTTTTTACACAAACCAAGTAATAAACCTTTGAGATTTTTTTTTGTTTACCAAAGACATGTAGCAAAATACATTTTATGAAGAAATTTGATTTTATTGGATATACAGTATTTTATAACACACATAGTAGAAATGTATTGTTTATTTTTCCCCCATACATTTTCAGCCTTTTTTTCATGTAATAAAAAATAAACCCAGTGGTGATCCAAATACCACCAAAAAAATCTCAATTTGTGTGAAAACAAAGGATATAAATTTAATTTGGGTACAGTGTTGCATGACCGCACAATTGCCAGGTAAAGTAGTACAGTGCCGAATAGCAAAAAATGGCCTGGTCATGAAGGGGAGTAAAGTCTTCTGGAGGTCAAGAAGTTAAGAAACTACTCACCAATCATAAAGTAAAGTATTGAAAGATCAAGTGGTTCAGTAGGTCACAAGATCCTAGAAGGCAGGCTCATCCCCATCCCACATAAGAAAAATATCATCGATATATCTTGGCCAACTCTTAACAAGATCAGGGAAAATGATTTGTAGGGGAGACATCACGTTCCCCCAAATATCCTACAAATAGGTCTGCAAATGAGGGGGCAGCGGAGCTGCCCATGGCTCTGCCCGCAAGTTAGAGCACCCCTTTACATAGGAGTCCATCTTTAATCAAATTTTCCCCCCCTCCCCTTTCATAGGAGTCCCCCTTAGATCAGGCCTCATCCAACATCAGATTCTGACCTTAGGTAGGAGTCTTTCCTTCTTACATCCGACTGCCCCTATACATATAGGAGTCCCCCTAGGATCAGCGTTCCCCCTACACAGGATTCCCTTGTTAGATCAAGACCCCCCTCAACAGAATCATTACATCAGAATTCTTCTATGCATAAAAGTCCCCCCTTAAATTCATTCCCAACTTAGATCCCCCTCCTCACATCAGAGTTCACATATACTGTAAGTCCCCCTTTACATCAGAGTTCTTCTAGATATAGAAGTCCACCTTTACATAGGAGAACCTCCTTAGATCAGCCCCCCTTACACCAGATTTCCCCTGTACATAGGAGTCCTCCCTACATCAGAGTTCCCCCTCGCGCCCCCCCCCCCTTAGATTGGTCCCCACCTACATCAAATAACTTCCTTAGATCAGCACCCGCCTCTTACATTAGAGTTCCCTTTTACATAGGAATCCCCACTTAGATCAAAGTTCCCATATACATAGGAGTCCTCTCTTACATTAGAGTTCCCTCTTTCGTAGTGGTCCCACCTTAGATCGGAGTTCTCCTTAAAGTGACTGTAAACCCTTCCATATAGCCAGCCTCAGATGACACACAGATGAAAGAAATCCTCCTACATAAGTTGTACATGGTTATCTGCAGTCCTCTCTACATCCGTTCAAAGTGAATTTATACAGATTGGGAGTTCAAATAGAAGGGGGCTGAGAGCTGAAGTTATCCTCAATGAGCTCTGCAGACTGTATCAGTGAGAGCTGAGTGGAGTTAAGGGACACCCCCCTCCCTTCACACAGCAACAGAGCTAAGGCTGTCAATCACAGGCTTTGTGCTGGAGATCCCTCCCGTCACCTTTTTATCCCTTGGTGTCAGAAGGGACTCATGACGATAGTAGAGGAAGGAGGCAGCAGACAGAAATGACACTTAGCAGTTAATACTTAGTTGTTACTGAAACTGGAGAGTGCAAAATCTGGTGCAGCTCTGCATAGTAACCAATCAGCTTTCAGGTGTTATTGCCAAAGCTTAACCCCTTCCCGACCATCCGCCGCAGTTATACTGTGGCAGGTTGGCTCCCCTGCGCGGGCCGTTGTAGCTGTACGTCGGCTCTTTAAGACGCTGTAGCAGGTGCACGCAGCGTGTCCCCGGAGTAGATGCGCGCGCCCAGCGGGCGCAATGATCGCCATGCATCCACGATCACTCGTGACAGAGCGAGAACCTGGATCTGTGTGTGTAAATACACAAATCCCAGTTCTATCAGGGGAGAGGAGACAGATCATGTGTTTTCCTACCAAGTAGGAACAAAGATCTCTCTCCTCCTCTATTCAGTCCCATCCCCCCTACAGTTAGACACACATAGGGAACACATTTCACCCCTTGATCGCCCCCTAGTGTTAACCCGTTCCCTGCCAGTGACATTTATACAGTAATCAGTGGCTATATATAGCACTGATTGCTGTATAAATGTCAATGGTCCCAAAAAAAAAAGTGTCAAAAGTGTCCGATTTGTCCGCCGCAATGTCTCAGCCCTGATAAAAATCGCAGATCGCCACCATTACTAGTAAAAAAAAAAATAATAATAAAAATGCCATAAATCTATCCCCTATTTTGTAGACGCTAAAACTTTTGCGCAAACCAATCAATAATTAATGCAATTTTTTTTTTACCAAAAATATGTAGAAGAATACATATCGGCCTAAACTGAGGAGGAAATTTGTTTTTTTGTTTTTTTAAATTGGGATATTTCTTATAGCAAAAAAGTACAAAATATTGTTTTTTTTCGCAATTGTCACCCTTATTTTGTTTATAGCACAAAAAATAAAAACCGCAGAGGTGATCAAATACCACCGAAAGAAAGCTCTATTTGTGGGGAAAAAAAGACAAAGGAATTTTGTTTGCGTACAACTTTCCACGACCACGCAATTGTCAGTTAAAGCGACGCAGTGCCCTATCGCAAAAAATGGCCTGGTCATTAAAGGGGTAAAATCTTCCGGGACTGAAGTGCTTATGTGAACAAGCTGACTAGGGATGAGCCGAACACCCCCCCAGTTCGGTTCGCACCAGAACCTGCGAACAGGCTGAAAGTTTGCGCAAACTTTAGAACCCCATTAAAGTCTATGGGACTCGAACGTTCAAAATCAAAAGTGCTCATTTTAAAGGCTAATTTGCATGGTATTGTCCTAAAAAAGGTTTGGGGACCCGGGTCCTGCCCAGGGGACATGTATCAATGCAAAAAAAACTTTTAAAAACAGCAGTTTTTCCGGGAGCAGCGATTTTAATGATGCTTAAAGTGAAAAAAAAAAGAATATTCCTTTAAATATCGTACCTGGGGTGTCTATAGTATGCCTGTAAAGTGGCGCGTGTTTCCCGTGCTTAGAACAGTCCCTGCACAAAATGACATTTTTAAAGGAATAAAAAAGTCATTTAAAACTGCTTGCGGCTTTAATGTAATGTCGGGTCCTGGCAATATGGATGAAAATCAGTGAGACAAATGGCATGGGTACCCCCCCAGTCCATTACCAGGCCCTTTGGTTCTTGTTTGGATATTAAGGGGAACCCCGCACCCAAATTAAAAAAAGGAAAGGCGTGGGGCCCCCAGTCCCTATATACTCTGAACAGCAGTATACAGGCGGTGCAAACAAGACAGGGACTGTAGGTTTGTTGTTAAGTAGAATCTGTTTGTAATTTTGAACTGGTACATTTTTAAAGTGTAGCTCCAGCCAACAAATCTATTTTTAAGCTTTTTGGAAAACATAGTGAAGGGTTATCACCCCTGTGACATTTGTTTTGCTGTCTGTGCTCCTCTTCAAAAGATTTCACCTCACTTTCTGTCCCAATGACAAATGTTTTTTTGAAAATTTGGGGTTTTTACTGAAACAAGGATTGGTGATAAAGCATCAGTGGAGAGGAGACACGTTTTTCCCATATTAACTCTTACAGGAGAGAATTTCCCTTCCTAGGGGTAGATTTCATCTCACTTCCTGTTGTCTCCTTCCGTTTGCAAGTAGGAGTCGTTTGTAAGTTGGATGTTTGAAAGTAGGGGCCTGCCCTATATACTCAGCAGAAATTGGGGCCTTAGGTGTTGGTGTTGCCACAACACTGTAAGCCCTCACAGTTACTCTTGGTGGGCGCAGGAACGGGCCCTGCTGTGAAATATTAGATGAAGAATTGTAATTACATGCCCCTGTTGAACAGGGGCAGAGAAATTGGGCCTTAGGCACTGGTGCTGGTGCCACAATACTGCAACCCCTCACAGATACTCTAGTTGAGTGCAGCAACGAACCCTCCTGCACAGTATTGCCTCAAAAATTGTAATTACACGCCCCTGTTAAACAGGGGCTGAAAAATTGGGCCTTAGCCACTGGTGGCGGCGCCCAGAACCAAAAATGTTCTTACAAGCTACCAGCATGATCATTGAGGGGGAAGAGGATAATCACTCAGCATAACAGGATAGTCACTCAGCATCAGCATAGGCAGTCTTGAAGGAATCTGACATTTCAAAAAAAATTATTAGGATACATCAGCATCAGGTGCCTGGTAGCTGGTGGTGATCCAAGATTGATTCATTTTTATGAAGGTCAGTCGATCGACCGAGTCAGTGGACAGGCGCACCCTGTGATCGGTTACAATGCCTCCAGCAGCACTGAATGTGCGTTCCGAAAGAACGCTGGATGCAGGACAGGTCAGTAGCTCAATTGCATACTGAGCAAGCTTTGGCCAGTGATCCATCCTCAAGACCCAGTAACCCAGAGGATTTTCGGTGGGAAAGGTGTCCAAGTCAGATCTTGCCCCTAGGTATTCCTGCACCATGTAAAACAGACGCTGGTGATGGTTGCTGGAACCGATCATACCTTGGGGCTGCGGACTAAAAAAATTGTCTGAACGCATCGGTCAGATGGCCACCTTCTCCACCGCTCCTTCTTTGAATGACCGAAGCCTCAGCAACACGTTGTCCAGGAACAGGAGTTTGTAACCTCCCAGTCTCTGGGAACGCGTTGCACAGACCTTTCTGCAAGGCCTCCCGAAGATGTTTCATCCTCTGCTCCCTCTGCGACGGCAAGATAAGGTCCGCAACCTTACCCTTGTAACGTGGATCAAGGAGGGCTGCCAGCCAGTATTGATTCCTCTCCTTGATACCACGAATAAGAGGATCCTTCCGCAGGCTTTGCAGGATCAGGGAAGCCATACAGCATAGGTTTGCTGAGGCATTCGGTCCAGAGTCCTCTGGGTCACTAAGGACGACATGATCCGCAGCCACCTCCTCCCAGCCACGTACAAGTCCATGGGTTTCTTGGGACTGTAAATGATCCCTTGAAGACTGCTGCTGATGCTGAGTGCCAGGCTCCACCTACATGCTAACACAATCCTCCTTCTCCTCCTCCTCGTCCTCTTTCTGTGTGATCAGCGGGCACGCAGGAACACTGTCTGGATAAATGCGGCCTTGAGAGGTAAGGAAGTCCTCCTCAATAGAATTGAATGAAAGACACTCATATGAGGGAAGACAAAAATAGCTGCACACCCCCAATGAGAATATCAGAAAAGAAGATTGTCTCCCATGAGGGATTTTCTAGGCAGCGACAGATAATTAAAAAATGTGTAACGAAAAATTATTGTAATTGAAACTCTTTATTTATAACAAAGTATCAAAAATAGCTGCTTTGGACATAAATAGTCAAAACATGAGCTGTGGTACACAAATGGTAAATAAAAGGATTTTCAGAGGATTTTATAGGCTGTAAAAATGTTAACATACAGTGGAGACGGAAAGTATTCAGACCCCCTTTTTCACTCTTATATATTGCAGCCATTTTCTACAATCATTTACCGTAAGTTATTTTTTTTCCTCATTAATTTACACATAGCACCCCATTTTGACAGAAAAACACCGAATTGTTGACATTTTTGCAGATTTATTAAAAAGAAAAACTGAAATATCACATTCAGACCCTTTGCTCAGTATTTAGTAAAAGCACCCTTTTGATCTAATACCGCCATGAGTCTTTTTGGGAAACATGTAACAAGTTTTTCACACCTGGATTTGGGGATCCTCTGCCATTCCTCCTTGCAGATCCTCTCCAGTTCTGTCAGGTTGGATGGTAAACGTTGGTAGACAGCCATTTTTAGGTCTCTCCAGAGATGCTCAATTGGGTTTAAGTCAGGGCTCTGGCTGGGCCATTCAAGAACAGTCACGGAGTTGTTGTGAAGCCACTCCTTCCTTATTTTAGCTGTGTGCTTAGGGTCATTGTCTTGTTGGAAGGTAAACCTTCGGCCCAGTCTGAGGTCCTGAGCACTCCGGAGAAGGTTTTCATCCAGGATATCCCTGTACTTGGCCGCATTCATCTTTCCCTCGATTGCAACCAGTCGTCCTATCCCTGCAGCTGAAAAACACCCCCACAGCATGATGCTGCCACCACCATGCTTCACTGTTGGGAATGTATTAGACAGGTGATGAGCAGTGCCTGTTTTTTTCCCACACATACCACTTAAAATTAACACCAAAAAGTTCTATTTTGGTCTCAGCAGACCAGAGAATCTTATTTCTCACCATCTTGGAGTCCTTCAGGTGTTTTTTAGCAAACTCCATGCAGGCTTTCATGTGTCTTGCACTGTATAGAGGTTTCCGTCGGGCCACTCTGCCATAAAGCCCCGACTGGTGGAGGGCTGCAGTGATGGTTGACTTTCTACAACTTTCTCCCATCTCCAGACTGTATCTCTGGAGCTCAGCCACAGTGATCTTTGGGTACTTCTTTGCCTCTCTCACCAAGGCTCTTCTCCCCCGATAGCACAGTTTGGCTGGACGGCCAGCTCTAGGAAGGGTTCTGGTTGTCCCAAATGTCTTCCATTTAAGGATTATGGAGGCCACTGTGCTCTTAGGAACCTTAAGTGCAGCAGAATTTTTTTTGTAACCTTGGCCAGATCTGTGCCTTGCCACAATTCTGTCTCTGAGCTCTTCAGGCAGTTCCTTTGACCTCATGATTCTCATTTGCTCTGACATGCACTGTGAGCTGTAAGGTCTTATCTAGACAGGTGTGTGGCTTTCCTAATCAAGTCCAATCAGTATAATTAAACACAGCTGAAGGTGTAAAACCATCTCAAGGATGATCAGAAGAAATGGACAGCACCTGAGTTAAATATAAGAGTGTCACAGCAAAGGGTCTGAATACTTAGGACATGTGATATTTCAGTTTTTCTTTTTTAATAAATCTGCAAAAATGTCAACAATTCTGTGTTTTTTTTGTCAATATGGGGTGCTGTGTGTACAATAATGAGGAAAAAAAATGAACTTAAATGATTTTAGTAAATGGCTGCAATATAATAAAGAGTGAAAAATTTAAGGGGGTCTGAATACTTTCTGTCCCCACTGTATATTGAAATTCTTAATTGATGAGTAAAAAAAAAAAACAGTAATAGGCATTTTCGTATATTTACTGATCACAATGTATTAAACCATATTAAGTAGCCTCTGTATGGAGAGAACCCCTTGCTCAATCACAGTGTCTCTCAATGGTCGGTACAGTCAACAAGAGAGCCTGCTGCTCATGCGCGCCTTACGAGGAGTCACACTGCAGGTGATCCCAAAGGTTCAGGGAGGCTGAGGAAAGGGACGGGCAGCACCTGTAGTGGAGGTAATATATGTAACAAATGGACACCTCAAGAGGATAATTAAAGAATATATCCATGTTTTGATAAGTTATATATACACTATACGTGTGTTAGATATCAAATATTGCGACTTAGATGGTCTGTGTAGAAAAAAACAGAAAAAGGAGGAAAAAGATGATAGAAAAGAAAACCAGGTGAGGAATAAGCTGGTGGGGAAACAGTAGGAGGGGGTGTTGGAAAAAAAAAGCAAGCACAGACCAAGTTTAAATAGCCTCTTGGTAATGTGCACACAGGTGCACCGAAGGTGTTCTGGCAGAGGCTGAGGTCACAGGTCGACTTCTCCTTTGGCCATCTTGAGTACTGGCTGGTCTTCCCTGACATTGCCCCCCCCTAACGGGCAGCCTCCGGAGGCCCAATCTGGATACTCTGTCAGGATAGGTCCTCTTAAAGGTTTGGATCAGTTCTTGGGCATGAATGTTGGTTTCAGGTTCCCACGAGTTGTCTTCCGGACTGTAACCCATCCACTTAATAAAAGGCATTGAACTTGACCTCTCCTTCTCCTGCAATCTAAAATCGCCTCTATTTCAAATTCCTCTTCGCCATCTACCACCACAGGTTCGGATGGCCCTGTATTCCGATCCGGAAAAGAGTTGGGGATGGCGGGCATCAGTAAGGTTATATGAAACACAGGTTGGATCCTGAAGGTCTCCGGTAACTCCAGCTCATAGGCAACATCGTTAATTCGTCTCTTTACAGGAAACGGTCCCACGAATATGGGGCCTAATTTCCTTGAGGGACAGGTTAGTTTCAGATTTGTTGTGGCTAACCAGACTTGGTCCCCCGGGTTCAGGATCAGGTCCCCTCTTCTCATCGAAGATCTGTTTGTTATAAGCTTGAGTCTTGGCCATCGTCACTTGTAGCAGCTTGTTGTTGGATCTAAAGAAATCCAATGTTTCAAGTACAGCGGGAAGTGGGCATTCCGGAATGTTAATAAACAGAAAGGACGGGTGAAAACCGTAGTTTGCAAAGAAGGGAGATTGTTTCGTGGCTGAATGAGAAGAATTATTGTAGGCAAACTCGGCTAAGGGAAGTAAGGACACCCAATCGTCTTGTGAAAAGGAGGAGAAGCAGCGCAGATATTGTTCCAGTGTCTGGTTGGTCCTTTCTGTCTGACCATTAGTCTGCGGATGATAGGCTGAAGAGAATGAAAGTTCAATACCCAAGGATTCACACAAGGATCTCCAGAATCTGGAGGTGAACTGGACCCCTCTGTCTGAGATGATGTTAGCCGGAACCCCATGGAATCTTACAACCTCTCTGATGAAGATCTGTGCCGTCTCTTGTGCAGAAGGGGTGCCCTTCATAGGGATGAAGTGGGCCATCTTGGACAATCAATCAACGATTACAAAGATAGTACTGTATCCCTCGGATGGGGGCAGTTCCACAATGAAGTCAATTGAAATCATTCTCCATGGTCTGTTCGGGACAGGTAATGGCTTCAACAGACCCCAGGCCCTGGATTTGCTGTTCTTATTACAGATGCAGGTGGTGCACGATTCCACATATCTCCTACAGTCTCTTGCCACCACCGGCCACCAGAAGGTTCGCTGCACCAATTCAGCAGTCTTGCTGACCCCAAAGTGTCCTGCCAGCGCGTGGTCGTGGCACATGCTCAACGTGGCAGTTCGTACATCCTCCGGCGCGAAGACCTTATCCTCATACCAGAGTAGCCCTTCCTGTGTCTGTAAAGTGATCCCAGATGGTGTAGAACTCCTCACAGAGGCTTGTTTAATCTGCGTCATTAAGTCCCCTTGTAGGAGAAGGAAATTTCCAGAGGACAGGATCGTATCCGGGGGAGAGATGTCTTGGGATTTACTAAACATGCGTGATAGCGCATCCGGCTTTATGTTTTTGGATCCAGGTCTGTATGTCATATGGAAGGTAAATCTCGAAAAGAAAAGTGCCCACCTGGCCTGGCGAGGTCTCAATCTCTTTGCGGTTCTTAGATATTCGAGATTCTTGTGATCTGTGTAGATTAAGATTGGATGTGCTGCTCCCTCGAGAAGGTATCTCCATTCTTCTAATGCTGCCTTAATTGCTAAAAGTTCGCGATCCCCAACGTCGTAATTCTTCTCCGCTCCAGACAGTTTACGCGAGAAGAACGCGACTGGGTGCAACAGGGCCTTGGGGCCCTGTCTTTGGGACAAGATAGCTCCCACCGCAGTTTCCGAGGCGTCCACTTCTAAGACATACGGTAAGGCCGAGTCTGGGTGCTTCAAGACGGGTGCGGATGTGAAAAACCTCTTCAGCGTTTCAAAGGCCGACTGAGCCTCTGGAGACCAGCGGAATCGGGACCCCTGTTTGGTAAGCTGTGTAATGGGGGCAATGATTGCTGAGAACCCCCGAAAAAATTTGATAAAAGTTTGCAAAGCCTATGAAACGTTGAATACCTTTCTTGTCACATGGAGTAGGCCAGTCCAGGATAGCCGTTACCTTCTGGGGATCCATCTGGATACCTTCGGTGGAAATGATCAGCCTCCGAAATTGGATACTCTGACGTTCAAACTTGCACATCTTGGGTTTGGCATATAATCTGTGTTGTCGAAGGCGGGTTAATACACTTCTCACGTGTCAGGTCGACTTCTCCTTCGGCCATCTTGAGTACTGGCTGGTCTTCCCTGACAGGTGGAAACACTATGCTTTGGGGGTGTTTTTCTGCTAAGGGGACAGGACAACTTTACCGCATCAAAGGGACAATGGACATGTATCATCAAATCTTGGGTAAGAACCTCCTTCCCTCGGCAAGGGCATTGAAAATGGGTCGTGAATGGGTATTCCAGCATGACAATGACCCAAAACACATGGCCAAGGGAACAAAGGAGTGGCTCAAGAAGAAATACATTAGGGTCCTAGAGTGGCTTAGCCAGTCTCCAGACCTTAATCCCATAGCAAATATGAAGAGGGAGCTGAAGGTTCGCGTTACATCCCGTATAATAGAAATAAGCATTACAGGTCCTCTTTAATGTGAGATCTGGGCTAAAAAAGACCTCAGATCTCACATTTAGACTTAAAAAAAAAAAAAAAAAAAAAGTAATTTTAACTTTACTAATATAAAAAAAAAAAAAAAAAAAAAAAAAAAAAGGCCCTTTAGGGCCCAGGGGCAGAAGTGACGTCAGACATCACTCTGGTCCTCCAAGGGCATAGAGTAGAGTGGGGGCCATATTGCCCTCACTCAACTTCCTGCCCATCTCTCCACAGGATTGGATCGTTCTTGCCGCTATCGACGGTAAGTGGAGAAAATGACCAGGAAGCGGCAGGGAAGGGGGGCAAACCCAACCGCTGGGACCACTTTTATGTGAAAGAGGATCGCCCACTGTGTAAAAATATACCAGGGTAATGGCAGCTAGCTGCTGCCATAACCCCGGTATATAAACGTCAAAGTAATGACGTATATATACAGTGGGCAGTTCAGAAGTAACACTTCAACTCCAGAAGATTTACCCCCCCTTCATGACCAGGCCATTTTTTGCGCTGTGGCGCTGCGTTACTTTAACTGACAATTGTGCAGTCGTGTGGCGCTGCACCAAAATAAAATTGATGTCCTTTTTTTCCCACAAATAGAGCTTTCTTTTGGTGGCATTTGATCACCTCTGCATTTTTTTGCGCTAAAGATCACCAATTTTGATAAAATAAAAAAAATTTACTTTCTGCTATAAAACATATCCATATTTTTTAAAAAGGAAAAAAAAATAATCAAATTTCTTCATGAATTTAGGCCAATATGTATTCTACATATTTCTGGTTAAAAAAAAATCCCAAAAAGCATATATTCATTGGTTTGCGCAAAAAAACTGGGGGTATGTTAGCCTTTTTTATTTTTTAAAGTAGTAAAGCTTCAGTTGAATACGTAATGTGGTATTCAGCAAAGTGTTGAACCACAGGCTTCTTACCGCCCGGTTTCATGTCCACCATATAGTTTGGGCAATTTTGACTTGTTGGAAGTCAAGAGGACTTGTTGGGCAATTTTGACCTTTAATCTAGAGAACCTGCTGGGCATTTTTGACTTTTAAAAAGTCAAGAGAACCTGTGGTCAAAGCAACTCATCCACTTGTTCACCTGCCCCCTATCCAGAGTAGTATCCCCAGTACCGCCATTCTGTATGTCTCCCAAATAATCGGCGGGTCCCAGCGGACATGACCCGCTGATTGGCTTCCGCTGTGTCCAATCACAGCGGGAGCGGGTCACCGGCAGCACGCATGTGCGCCCCCAGACCTGAAAGTGCAGATCACATAACTAGCACGTGATCTGGTGCAGAGCAGACGCCCTGCCACAGTATATCTGCATGAGGCGGTCAGGAAAAGGTTAACCACTTACCACACGGGCCAATTCTGACACTTTGCTCCTATATGTAAAAAGCTACTTTTTTTTTTGCTAGAAAATTACGTAGAACCACCCAAACACAAATATATATATACATACACACACACATATACATTATACAATATATATATATATATATATATTTTAAGCAGAGGGCCTAGAGAATAAATTGGTGGGTGTTGCGCAGTGGTTTTTCAAACACAATTTTTTTTGGGGAAAAAAAAACAAACACTAAAAGGTAGCCCATTTTTTGTATAATATGAAAGATGATGTTATGCCGAGTAAATAGATACCAAACATGTCATGGTTTAAAATTGTGTCTGTGGAACGGCGGCAAACTACGGTGCTTGAAATCTTCCATAGGCGACGCTTTAAATGCCTTTAGAGCTACAGGTCTGGTGCTAGAATTATTTCTCTCACTCTAACGTTCGCGGCGATACCTCACATGTGTGGTGCGCTCAATGTTTACATATGTGTGCGGGAGTAACGTATGCATTAGCGCGCAAGCACGGTGGGACGGGGGGACTTAAAAAAAAAAAAAAAAAGTTTTTTTATATAATTTATTTTAACCACTTCAGTCCTGGAAGGTTTTACCCCCTTCCTGACCAGAGCACTTTTTGCAATTCTGCACTGCGTCCCTTTAACTGACAATTGCGCGGTCGTGCAAAATTTGTGTCCTTTTCTCCCACAAATAGAGCTTTCTTTTGGTGGTTTTTGGTCACCTCTGTGGTTTTTATTTTTTGCGCTATAAACGAAAAAGGAGCGACAATTTTGGAAAAAAAAAAAACAATATTTTTTACTTTTTGCTATAATAAATATCCCCAAAAATGATTTAAAAAAAAAACTAATTTCTTCATCAGTTTAGGCCGATATGTATTCTTCTACATATTCTTGGTAAAAAAAAAAAATAAATAATAAATTTAAAAAAATCCCAATAAGTGTATATTGATTGGTTAGCGTCTGCAAACTATGGGAAACATTTATGGCATTTTTATTATTTTTAGTAGTAATGGCGGTGATCTGTGATTTTTATCGGGATTGCGATAGACAGATCGGACACTTGACATGTATACAGCGGTCAGAGCTATAAAAAGACACTGATTACTGTGTAAATGTCACTGGTAGAGAAGGTGTTGACACCAGGGGGCGATCAAGGGGTTAAATGTGTGTTCTAACTGTATGGGGATAGGACTGAATAGGGGAGGAGACATATCGTTGTTCTTATTTACTAGGAACAAATGACATGTCTCCTCTCCTCTGAAAGCACAGGGATTTGTGTGTGTGTACACACACACATACATTCCTGTGCTGACACTCTGGCATGCGATCGCGCCCGCCAGCCACGCGCATAGGGTTCCCCCTCCCCGCTGCGCAGCGCGTGCATGCCCCCTGCGGCTCTTAAAGGACCGGCATACCCATACAGGATTTTGCGCACTTTGCGATGTATATCGGCGTGAGCCGGTCGGCAAGTGGTAAATGGTTTCCTGTTGATCCCACCGGCAAACTTCCTGACTGCACTGAGCTGAAATCTCAAAGTTCTCACTGATATTCTGTGAACTACAAACTACGGGGGGGGTGTTACTTGTAGTCTAAATCTGTAAGCGTAATATGTAAAGCGATGTGTAAATTGACAGCGCTATATAAGTACCTGAAATAATAAAAATCAGGAGAGCATCCTAGGGTGACAACACTGGCCCTCCATAGATACAGTACAGGAAGTGTTGTCACAGTACAGGAAGTATGTTACTGGCAGGATCACCAGGAGAAAAGAGAACGAATGCAGCCCCACGGACTGGTCAGGTGCAGTATATTACATTTTTGGGGTTTATAGATTTTAACGATCAGAGAGTCTCCATTACTTTGGTAAACAGATGAATTTACTTTTCCTTTTATGGTAACCATGCACGCTTTTATTTAATTTTCCAATCGATCTCCTGTGATAGGGACAATAAATCTATGGACTACAACCGATCTGATCGCCATGCCACACACACACACACACACACACACACACACACACACACACACACACACACACACACACACACACACGGAAGGGGGTGCCAATTAATAATGAAGACCTCATCCTAACTTAAAAGCATAAATGATTGATCACATCCACCGTTTCCTCCATGTAATCTCATAATCCGATCGATCTACATACCAGTGTATTTATGAACAAAGGATCTCAGTTCCACCGATTTTGGTGCAAAACTCTGCTTGATCGAAACCGAGTCCAACAATTGGAAGGGAAGGTGTGGCCAGCGCTAGAGCTGTAAAAAAAATTAAAAAAAATAAAATTTAACAAAAAAACGCCAGAGGTGTCAGAGGTGACGTAAAAGGTGTTAAACGCGGTATGAGGAGGCTTAACGCTGTAAACACATATTGTAAAGCGTTAAGCCTCGTCCGGAGTTTCTCTGCCTCTAGTCAAAATCAATGGTTCCCTATTGGAGGCCGTTGATTTGAATAGAAGACGCATCAAGGTGATCCAACTTGCGGTGCGACTTGTATGCTGAGAATCTTGAAGTAGAACCCCGCCAAAATGTAAAAAAAAAATAATAAAAATTTGCGCGAAGCTACCTCTCCCCCCCCAAGACGATACCGGACTCTTCGGTCTGTATGGATCTTAAGGTGAACCCCCACATCAAACAAAATGGCATGGGGTCCCCCCCCCCCAGGACCATACCAGACCCTTATCTGAGCACACAGCCCGACATGTCAGGAAAAGGGGGGGGGGGGAGCGAGCGCCCCCCCCCCATGGCCCGTGCCAGGCCACATGCCCTCAACATGGAGGGGTGGGTGCTTTGGGGCAGGGGGGGCTCTGCCCCCACAGCACCTTGTCCCCACGTTGATGAGGACAAGGGCCTCTTCTTGATAACCCTTGCCCGGTGGTTGTCGGGGTCTGTGGCTTATTGGATCTGGAAGCCCCTTTTATCAAGGGGGCCACCAGATCCTGGCCCCCTACCCTAGGTGAATGAGTATGGGGTACACTGTACCCCTACCCATTCACTCCAAAAAAAAAAAAAAAAAAAAAAAGTGTTAAGGAATACAGGTTAAGTATCTTATTAAATCAGCTCCGGCAATGTCTTCTCCCTCTGCCACCGGGTCTCCTCTCTCCACTGTATTCTCGCTCTTTTGCCGGGTCTTTTCCCTCTGTTCTTCCGATGTTGACTCGCCGCGATCTCCCGATGTAATGCTGCGTCCGCCGTGTGCAATGACTTATACTGGCAAGGGGCGGGGCCACCTGATGACGTAATTTGGAGGCCAGGCCCCCTTGTGACCGCATCCCCACCATGCCCCGGGCAGTGACGTCACAAGGGGCTTGGCCTCCAAATTGCATCATCAGGTGGAGCCGCCCCATGCCAGTATAAGTCATTGCACACGGCAGACCCAGCATTATACACCGGGAGATCGCATTGAGTCAACATTGGAAGAAGACCCGGCAAAAGAGCGAGAAGCCAGCGGAGAAGAGCCGGCAAAAGAGCGAGAAGCCAGCGGAGAAGAGCCGGCAAAAGAGCGAGAAGCCAGCGGAGAAGAGCCGGCAAAAGAGCGAGAAGCCAGCAGAGAAGAGCCGGCAAAAGAGCGAGAAGCCAGCGGAGAAGAGCCGGCAAAAGAGCGAGAAGCCAGCGGAGAAGAGCCGGCAAAAGAGCGAGAATCCATCAGAGAAGAGCCGGCAAAAGAGCCAGAAGCCAGCGGAGAAGAGCCGGCAAAAGAGCCAGAAGCCAGCGGAGAAGAGCCGGCAAAAGAGCCAGAAGCCAGCGGAGAAGAGCCGGCAAAAGAGCCAGAAGCCAGCGGAGAAGAGCCGGCAAAAGAGCCAGAAGCCAGCGGAGAAGAGCCGGCAAAAGAGCCAGAAGCCAGCGGAGAAGAGCCGGCAAAAGAGCCAGAAGCCAGCGGAGAAGAGCCGGCAAAAGAGCCAGAAGCCAGCGGAGAAGAGCCGGCAAAAGAGCCAGAAGCCAGCGGAGAAGAGCCGGCAAAAGAGCCAGAAGCCAGCGGAGAAGAGCCGGCAAAAGAGCCAGAAGCCAGCGGAGAAGAGCCGGCAAAAGAGCCAGAAGCCAGCGGAGAAGAGCCGGCAAAAGAGCCAGAAGCCAGCGGAGAAGAGCCGGCAAAAGAGCCAGAAGCCAGCGGAGAAGACCCGGCAAAAGAGCGAGAAGCCATCGGAGAAGACCCGGCAAAAGAGCCAGAAGCCAGCGGAGAAGACCCGGCAAAAGAGCCAGAAGCCAGCGGAGAAGACCCGGCAAAAGAGCCAGAAGCCAGCGGAGAAGACCCGGCAAAAGAGCCAGAAGCCAGCAGAGAAGACCCGGCAAAAGAGTGAGAATCCATCGGAGAAGACCCGGCAAAAGAGCCAGAAGCCAGCGGAGAAGACCCGGCAAAAGAGCGAGAATCCATCAGAGAAGACCCGGCAAAAGAGTGAGAAGCCAGCGGAGAGGGGAGAAGACGTCGCCAGAAGAGGGAGCTGCCTTAATACTTTACAAACTTGTATATAGTGTGTTTATTTTTGACACTTTTTTTTTGGCTGAATGGGTAGAGGTATACATTTACAGGGGGGGGGGGTCAGGATCTGGGGGTGCCCTTGTTAAAGTAGGCTTCCAGATTCCGATAAGCCTTCCACCCGCGGACCCCGACAACCAACCAACTGCAGGGGTTGTCGGGAAGAGGCCCTTGTCCTCATCAACATGGGGACAAGGTGCTTTGGGGCGTGGGGGGGGTGCAGCAGAGCCTACCCTGCCCCAAAGCACCCACCCCCCCCTTTGAGGACATGTGATGGTACAGTCCGGGGGGGGCGCTCGCTGGTCCCCCCCTTTCCCGACCTGCGTGCTCTGATAAGGGTCTGGTATGGCTCTGGGGGGGACCCCTACGCCATTTTTTGGGTGTGTGGGATTCCCCTTAAGAGCCTTAGAAGTGCGTCTAGCAGTGGGGAGTCGTCTCTGTGGGGTGGAAATCTCTCCAGTTTGGTTACAATGCACTCGGCTTCTACTATACTGAATGTAAGAAATTGTTTTTTTACTTCATAACTACCTGAAATCACATGACTTGTCTGTTGTCCTCGTCTGTTGCCTAAATACTGAAATTTGCACCTAAAACTGTCATTTTTTTAAACTTTTGGAAATGCCGGTAAATTTTGGGTGCTGTGTTTGTAAGTTTCAACCTGGTAGGTTGGCAACACTGGTGAGAGGAAACCTGCCAGACGTGTCACCAGACACAGGAAGTGAGGGGAAACCCGCCAGACGTGTCACCAGACACAGGAAGTGAGGGGAAACCCACCAGACACAGGAAGTGAGGGGAAACCCGCCAGACGTGTCACCAGACACAGGAAGTGAGGGGAAACCCGCCAGACGTGTCACCAGACACAGGAAGTGAGGGGAAACCCACCAGACGTGTCACCAGACACAGGAAGTGAGGGGAAACCCACCAGACGTGTCACCAGACACAGGAAGTGAGGGGAAACCCGCCAGACGTGTCACCAGACACAGGAAGTGAGAGGAATCCCACCAGACACAGGAAGTGAGAGGAATCCCACCAGACGTGTCACCAGACACAGGAAGTGAGGGGAAACCCGCCAGACGTGTCACCAGACACAGGAAGTGAGAGGAATCCCACCAGACACAGGAAGTGAGAGGAATCCCACCAGACACAGGAAGTGAGAGGAATCCCACCAGACACAGGAAGTGAGAGGAATCCCACCAGACGTGTCACCAGACACAGGAAGTGAGAGGAATCCCACCAGACACAGGAAGTGAGAGGAATCCCACCAGACGTGTCACCAGACACAGGAAGTGAGAGGAATCCCACCAGACGTGTCACCAGACACAGGAAGTGAGAGGAATCCCACCAGACGTGTCACCAGACACCGGAAGTGAGAGGAATCCCACCAGACACCGGAAGTGAGAGGAATCCCGCCAGACGTGTCACCAGACACAGGAAGTAAGAGGAAGCCCGCCAGACGTGTCACCAGACACAGGAAGTGAGAGGAAACCCACCAGACCTGTCACCAGACACAGGAAGTGAGAGGAAACCCACCAGACCTGTCACCAGACACAGGAAGCGAGGGGGAAACCCGACAGATGTGTCACCAGACACAGGAAGTGAGGGGAAACCTGACAGACGTGTCACCAGACACAGGAAGTGAGGGGAAACCTGACAGACGTGTCACCAGACACAGGAAGTGAGGGGAAACCCGACAGATGTGTCACCAGACACAGGAAGTGAGGGGAAACCTGACAGACGTGTCACCAGACACAGGAAGTGAGGGGAAACCTGACAGACGTGTCACCAGACACAGGAAGTGAGGGGAAACCTGACAGATGTGTCACCAGACACAGGAAGTGAGGGGAAACCTGACAGACGTGTCACCAGACACAGGAAGTGAGAGGGGAAACCTGACAGACGTGTCACCAGACACAGGAAGCGAGGGGGGAAACCTGACAGACGTGTCACCAGACACAGGAAGCGAGAGGGGAAACCTGACAGACGTGTCACCAGACACAGGAAGCGAGAGGGGAAACCTGACAGACGTGTCACCAGACACAGGAAGCGAGGGGGGAAACCTGACAGACGTGTCACCAGACACAGGAAGCGAGAGGGGAAACCTGACAGACGTGTCACCAGACACAGGAAGCGAGGGGGAAACCTGACAGATGTGTCACCAGACACAGGAAGTGAAGGGAAACCTGACAGACGTGTCACCAGACACAGGAAGCGAGGGGGAAACCTGACAGACGTGTCACCAGACACAGGAAGCGAGGGGGAAACCTGACAGGCGTGTCACCAGACACAGGAAGCGAGGGGGAAACCTGACAGATGTGTCACCAGACACAGGAAGTGAAGGGAAACCTGACAGACGTGTCACCAGACACAGGAAGTCAGAGGAAACCCGACAGACGTGTCACCAGACACAGGAAGTCAGAGGAAACCCGACAGACGTGTCACCAGACACAGGAAGCGAGGGGGAAACCTGACAGACGTGTCACCAGACACAGGAAGTGAGGGGAAATCTGACAGACGTGTCACCAGACACAGGAAGTGGGGGGAAATCTGACAGACGTGTCACCAGACACAGGAAGTGGGGGGGAAACCACCAACATGCAGATATAAGCAGCAAAGCAGGGTCTATCTCTCCCTCACCTGTGACAACAGTAGATAAATGAGGGAGAATGTTTCTGAGGTGACCCCACACAACACACAATCTCCTCCACACTTCTCATCACAGGGTGCCGCACGTTTCTCACACGTTCCGAACCCATTCACCAATCACGCCGCTCGCTGTGTGCCCGCCTTCCCTTTATCCCTGGCTCCGCCCTCCCCCAGCGCCGCCCCCTTCACATTGCATACGTTCCCCTCTGCTAGTGCTACCCGCGCCGAGTCCACATGAGTGGGCGGGGCGAGATGCGCCGCGTGCCAACCAATCGGGCTCCTTCGCCGCCCACGGCCCCCCGCCCTTCCCCGCCGCCGGCCAATCCGCCCGGCGCTCCGTGTGTTTTCCGACAGAAGTGGGCGGGGGGTCGCCGGCCAATCAGCGCCCGGACACGAGTGTAAGGAGGCCGGCACGTGCTGGAGCGCACGTGTGTGTGTGCGCGAGTGAATGCAAAGCTGGGCTGAGAGAGGAGGAGAGAGGGCGGGGCCTGTAGGAGACCGCCAGAGAGACTGAGAGAGACACTCATCATACACACCGACCACCGACACCAAGAGACATTGTCTGCTACCAGGAGACACACCCTGCAACCCTCCGAATAACAGACCTCCACACAAGGTAAGAGACTGTCTGAGACCCATCCACCCCACACACATTCACATCAATAGACATCCAAGGATGGTCAGAGACCTGTGTTGGCACCAAGAGACTGTCTGAGACATCTATTGATGGTAAGAGACCTCTGTTAGCTCCAAGAGACTTCCAGAGACGTCCAATGAGACCTCTATTGGCACCAAGAAACTGTCAGAGACATCCAATGGTGGTAAGAGACCTTTTGTTTGCTTCAAGAGACTATCAGAGACATCCAGTGATGGTAAGAGATCTCCGTTAGCTCCAAGAGACGTCCAGTGAGACCTCTATTAGCACCAGGAGGTTGTCAGAGACATCCAATGATAGCAAGAGACATCTATTAGCACCAGGAGGTTGTCAGAGACATCCAATGATAGCAAGAGACCTCTATTAGCACCGAGAGACTGTCCGAGATGACATCTGATGTTAAGAGACGTCCACTGATGGTAAGACACCTTTCTTAGCTCCAGGAGACTGCCAGAGACATCCAGTGATAGTAAGAGACCTCCGTTAGCTCCAAGAGACGTCCAGTGAGACCTCTATTAGCACCAGGAGATTATCAGCGACATCTACTGATGGTAAGAGATCTCTTTTAGCACCAAGAGACTGTCAGAGATGACATCTCATGGTAGGAGTCCTTTTTTTGGCTCCAAGAGATGTCAACTGATGGTAAGACACCTTTCTTAGCTCCAGGAGACTGTCAGAGACATCCAATGATAGTAAGAGACCTATTAGCACCAAGAGACTGTCAGAGATGTCAAATTAGACCTATATTAGCACCAGGAGATTGTCAGAGACATCTACTGATGGTAAGGGACCTCTTTTGGCTCCTGGAGACTATCAGAGACATCTACTGATGGTAAGGGACCTCTTTTGGCTCCTGGAGACTGTCGGAGACATCTACTGATGGTAAGGGACCTCTTTTGGCTCCTGGAGACTGTCAGAGACATCTACTGATGGTAAGGGACCTCTTTTGGCTCCTGGAGACTGGTCAGAGACATCTACTGATGGTAAGGGACCTCTTTTGGCTCCTGGAGACTGTCAGAGACATCTACTGATGGTAAGGGGCCTCTTTTGGCTCCTGGAGACTGTCAGAGACATCTACTGATGGTAAGGGGCCTCTTTTGGCTCATGGAGACTGTCAGAGACATCTACTGATGGTAAGGGGCCTCTTTTGGCTCCTGGAGACTGTCAGAGACATCTACTGATGGTAAGGGACCTCTTTTGGCTCCTGGAGACTGCCAGAGGCATCCAATAATGGGAAGAAACCTCTGTTAGCTCAAAGAGATGTCCAATGAGACCTCTATTAGCACCAGGAAACTCTGAGACATCCGCTGGTGGTAAGAGACCTTTATTCGCACCAAGCGATTGTCAGAGACAGACACATCCACTGGCTCTAGGGAGTGCCATGCCAGAGACCTCCACTGACGGCTGAAGACTGTCACACTAGGAGACCTCTGCTGACCCTAAGAGACATTTAATATCTCCAAGAGACTGTTGGAGACATAGCGACACAGGGAGACATTCCCATTGGGAGATGACCACTGATTGCAGAGACATGACTGAGGTTGAGAGACTGTCGGACCCGATCAGTTAAGGTACACGACATATATGGTAGCACCAAGAGACTGTCAGAGATGCAGCCATTGAGGAGAACAAACTCTAGATTGCCTGAGACCTCCACCATGGAGGAGACTGCCCTCCCTGGAACTTTAGAATCTTTCTATGAAGCCTCCACTATAGGATAAGACCACCACTGCCAGAAAAATTCCCTTTAGAATCTGTCATCAAGACCTCCACTATGGGATGAGACCCTCAGAACGAGATGTCTTCCCCATAAGATCTGAGAGCTCCAGCACAGAACAAGATGTGTTCCCCCATAGGACCTGTCTCGGGCCTCCAGAATGTGACATCCTCCCCATTGAATCTGTCTCAGAGACCTCCAGAATGAGATGTCTTCCCCATAAGATCTGAGACCTCCAGCACTGAACGAGATGGGTTCCCCCACAGGATCCATCTCAGAGACCTCCAGAATGAGAAATGTCCCCCCACACACACACACACCATAGCAAGTCTAGGAAACCTCCACTCGTAGACTTGTTCCTTTTTAAAATCTGTCTCGTAAGACCTCCACTATAGGATGAGACCCCCAAAACTAGACCTCTTTTTCATAGGTACTCTCTCTGAGACCTCGAACAAGATGTCTTCCCTATAAGATCTGAGAGATCCAGCACAGAACAAGATGTGTTCCCTCATAGGATCTGCCTCAGAGACCTCCAGAACGAGATGTCTTCCCCATAAGATCTGAAACCTCCAGCACAAAATGAGATGTGTTCCCTCATGGGATGCTGGCAAATATCTCCATTGTGACTTTCTGAACCAGTTCCCAGCTGGTTGTTGCTGCAGCACCCAAACCTTTAGAGCTTTATCCAAGAACATATGCAATGGAAATATGGAATACCCTCATAGGATCTTTCTCTGAGACATCCACTATGGGATGAGACATCTTCCCCCATAGAATTTGTCTCCGAGACCTCCAGAATGACATATGTTCCCCCCGTTGCATCTGTCTAGGAGACCTCTGCTTTTGAGATGAGAGCTCTTTCTTTTTAAAATCCTGTCACTAAGACCTCCATTATGAGACCCCAAAAATGAGATGCCTTTCCCATAGGATCTGTCCCAACATCCTTCACTATGGGATGAGACCTACAGAATGAAATGTCTTCCCCATAAGATATGAGGCCCTGAGCCTGAGACCTCCAGCACAGAATAAGCTGTGTTTCCCCCATAGGATCTGTCTATGAGACCTCCATTATGGGACGAGACCCCTAAAACAGGATGTCTTTCCCATAGCATCTGTCTTAGACCTCCACTATGGGGCGAGACCCCCAGAATGAGATGTCTTCCTTATAGGATCTCTGAGACCACAGAGTGAGACGCGTTCTCCATAGGATCTGTCTGGGAGACCTCCATTATGGGATGAAACCCCTAAAATGAGGCACCTTTCTCATAGGATCTTTCTCGGAGATCGCAAGAGTGAGATGGCTTCCCTATATGATCTGAGACCTCCAGCACAGAACAAGACACGTTCCCTTATAGGATCTGTCTAGGAGACCTCCACTATGGCATGAGACCCCCAAAACAAGATGTCTTTCCTGTAGCATCTGTCTCAGAGACCTCCAGTGTGGGATGAGGCCCCCAGAATGAGATGTCTTCCCCATAGGATCTCAGAGACCCAAGGCTGAGACCTTCATCACACAACAAGACATCTTTCCCCATAGGATCTGTCAAGGAGACCTCCACTACGGGCGAGACCATCCCTTACAGAGACTTCCGGTTTCGCTGAGACGGCCACAGACCCCTGTCCTGTATTAGATATCCACACATCGTCTTCTCCACCCCAAGTTCTCAGGAGACCTTCAAACCCCCTCCTCCCAAATATCCCCCCCCCCCCCCTTGCTATGGGGAGACAGGGCGTATGTTCAGCACAGAGGTGAGGGGCGGTCTATAGTTTTTGGGGTTGTCCATAGTGACAGAGCCGGCATTTCAGAGGCAGTGGGTTGGCTGGGAGGAGTCTGTGGCACGAGCTGCAGCCTGGGACTCAACCCGAAATAGAGACAGCCAGAACAAAGACTTCCAGACAGACTGCAGACAGGCAGAGGGTGGCGGCAGGCTGACTGGAGGTGAGTGTACTCTGTGCATACATATTGCCGATAATCGATCGTGTTCTCATCTACCGGGTCACAAAACCTGCCCAGCTGTTTTATGTAATTTCATTGTACAGATAGCAGTGGCGATGTACAAAACGCTGTACGTCGTATTGTAATCTGTAGCAGTTTAAAGTTGAATTCCCATTTTTTTTTTCATTAAAAGTGACCGCAGACTGCATTGCCAAGCAGCTCAACCACCCAGCGGTCTATGGCGGTCATGGAAGTTGAATTCTGATTGGTCGGTATAAGCGAGCGGCTCAGCAACCCAGCCATGGGATGAGCCAGTACTCGCAAGCACCCAGTGAGAGTGGATGGCGCCTTGCTTATGACACCAGTTCTCGACCAATCGTAGCGGCTTATAACCGACTAGCGCGCTCACCCGAACAGTTGGGAGAGATCTGTCCCTTCATACCTGTGCAACGAGAGCAATCCCACTATTGTCTATGGGGTCCATTCACACTCATGCAGCGCACTTCTAGGAAAGTGGTGCAGGCACTTTATGGGGCATTTTTGACTGCATCATGTTCAGTAGGGGTGCAACAAAGACACATTTTATAAGCAATATTTTATTGTAAAAAAATGCATAGCTTGCATTCTGTTTTTTTGGTGTGTATTAAAAAAAATTATATTATAATTTTTAATATTTTAAAAATTTGCAGTATTATATATTTTTCATTATTATTATTATTGTAATAAAAATGATTAGTATTATGCATATTAATTTTTCATTTAATAAAATATATATATATATATATATATATATATATATATATATATATATATATATATTCCCCCTTATTTTTTTATTTTGTTTTATTATAGTTTTGTGTGTTTATATATTCAGTTATGTTTATTCTTCAATGCTAGTTTTCTGCCTTGCTTATCAATTGAAAGGCTTCAGTGCTTTGAATCTCATTGGGAATGAGTTGGCAAACCCTCGGGCTCCTGACTTTGCTTTTGCTGCATGTTGGCTCTGGTTTAGGGAAAATGAAAGTCCCCGGTGACGGTTCAGCCGTGGGGTTGGCGTAGTGGTCAGATGGATGGCGCCCTCTGTTGACAGATTGCCAGCACACCAAACGCATTTATTAATGTGACTTTATTGTAAAGTCAACGCTAGAAGTAACCTTTATGGACAACATGGGGGGGTCTTTGTCATGTTGCCTTCTTGAAGAAGGATGCATGGCCCCAACATCGAGAGCCTGTTCATGCTATCACCCGATACAGATGCTGAGACACGTGTTGTGCATTGGAAAGCCTTAAGTGGGCTACCATAACGCAATGTTTAGCGCACTGCAGCAGACCAGGATGCTTGAACTGGGCCCTCAACGTTGCTTCTGCTGGTGACTTTACTGTAAAGTCAGATTAAAGTGTGTGTGTGTGTGTGCACAAGGATGTGGTTTGAATGGGTAATTGTTTTTCCTTGCTAGACTGTATATATTGAATAGAACTGGTTTTATTTCCAAGAAATGGCCAAATATTTTTAAGGGGGCAATTTAACCGCTTGTTGACTGCCAGCAGTACATTTATTGCTGGCGGACGGCTCCCCCAGGCTCAGCAATGTACTGTTGTGACACCCTGATCTTCCGGGTTTACAGGCGCACAAGCGCCCCCTGCCTCTCGTGCTGTGGTTGGACACAGCACAAGTTCATCAGCAGGCTCACAGCTAAATGATTTTGGCTGTGAACCTACTGATGGCTGTGACTAACTGCAGAACAGAGATCTATGTGTGTTGGTAAATAAAACGCAGAGATAGAGATATAAATATATTATAGTTTTGGACGGTGCTGTTGGGGTGACACTGATCAGTGCTCTGATTATCAGCTATGACTGCGTTTGAGGAAAGGAAAGCCAATAACTGGCAAGTTTTGTTTACGTTTGTGATTGGGCAAAGCTGATCACATGGTAAAGGGCTGTGGTGATTGGCCCTTTACCCCAATCTGTGATAAGCTGTGGAAGGACACAGCAATTACAAAGCGTGCCTGCTGCATCCCCCCCCCCCCCCCCCAGCTGCCACACGGGGGGCATGGTTCTGAGAGGACATCCAGGCATACCCTCCCAGAACTGGGACGACATTGTAGTCGTCTTTTCAGCTATAGCGGCGGTCAGGAAGAGGTTAAGGGGCTCCTACATTGATTTTTCACTGTTCATTAATGTGTGTTCAGGTGACCCATTTTCGTCTTGTCTGTGTAAAGACCATTAGCCCTCCGTTTAGCGTTAACAGTCTACACCCCGCGGCTCTCGATGACGTCACCCGCCACTTTAGACTCCCATCAAAGGATCTCGTAACAATGGAAGATTGTACGGGATTGGCGGTTGGCTGCTGGTTAATGATGAGCCTGCCGTTCCATGGCTTTTGTGATGCAGTTGTGGTGCCGTGGCCACGAGGACGGCTGAGTGACTTCAAGTCTGCATCTGTGAATTGCAGAGACTTGGACCCACAGTGCTTATTAATACAAAGTTTATTTTGAAACTGTGTTTCTGTGGTAGGCGCGTAGATGGCGCTATAAAGACACACCACGTGTCTGATCAGACCTGGTAGTTTTATCCATTGCATTTCAGATTTGTCAGTGAATAGCTGAGTTGGACTTACCAGTAACTCCTTTTCTGAGAGTCTTCCAGGACAGCCCATGAGACCTAGGGCTCCTCCTACCAGGACAGGAAACATGTTAACCCCCCACCAGATAAAAGGGCGGTCCTCCAGGCCCCATGTCAGTATTCTCGAACCGTAGGACGTCCCTGTAAAACATATGCATAACTTCAAGACAGAACCGGTGGGAATCTGGCTGTCCTGGAAGACTTAGAAAAGGAGTTACTGGTACGTCTAACTCAGGCTTTTCTAAGCGTCTTCCAGGACAGCCCATGAGACGATGAGCCAGAACTTACCGGTCTAGGGAGGGACAACTGCCTGAAGGACCTTACAACCAAACGCCTGCTCCTGAGCAGATAGGAGATCCAGGCAATAATGTTTAATTTAGCTCTCTGATTCGATGAAGCGCTTTCTTCCCTTGAGGACCATTCTCCCTGTGCCATTGTGTTGCTGAGGTGGGCTCCCCATCCCCAGGAACTCGCATCCGTTGTGATCTTCTGGGATATAGGAATAGACCATGGTAGACCTTTTGTTGGGTGCAGGTGTGTCCTCCACCACCACAAGTTTCTTTTTACCCTGAAGGGTAACAAGACCCTTGTTTCCAGGGAATTTGCGTCTCTGTCCCCGGCTCGCAGGCAGGAGCTCAGATGAACACCGCGGTGTTGGCATTTCCCATGCACTGAGAAGCAGGGACAGCAGCCGCAAACCTACTCCCCCGGTGGATGTGACCAAAGAGGGTAGGAATACCACCCCATTGCCACAGGAGCCACACTCATGAGACTTGGGGGAACTAGTTCCAGGAAACATGTTAACCCCCCGGAGGAAACACTAATATTGACATGGTGCCTGGAGGACCACCCTTTTATCTGGTTGGGGTTAACGTGTTTCCTGTCCTGGTAGGTGGAGCCCTAAGTCTCATGGCTGTCCTGGAAAGACGCTTAGAGAAAATTTCTTTTAGTAATAGGAGCATAGTAGGCGGTCAGCCCCTGACGACTTGGATAAGTCAGGATGGTGGGAACCCCTAATATTGGGCACATCAGGGGTATACACACCCCGGGAACTCAGCACAGCGTTGGTGGGAACCCCTCATAATGGACACAGGTGTACAGACCCAGAAACCCAGTACAGGGATGGTGGGTACCCCTCATAATGTGCACAACAGGTGTACAGATATGGTGGGAACACCTCATAATGGGCACAGCAGGTGTACAGACCTGGAGAACTCGGCACAGGGGTAGTGGGAACTCCTCATAATGGGCACTTCAAATTTATCAACAAGTCAAGCAGTGAGAAGCCTTGATGAGAATCCTAGGTGATGGTGTTTTTACAGTAGAGTAAAAGAAAGTAAGCATTGCTTTTTATATTGATGAGTAATCAGCCGTGGGACATCTGTGGTTTTGGCACTTTGTTCATTCTTTGACACTTTTTGCTGGAATTTGCATGGAGTTTGACCTCCTGACACTGCTCTGGGCAACTGCAAATAATTACACACCACACCCAGAGTGAGGTTGATATGTTTTTATGTTGCAATGTTAATCCAGACGCCGACAGACTTGTTGCTTTTGCCTAATTGGGCGTATCCAAGAACTCTTTAGTAAAGGGTTCCCTTTAACTCGTCAGACCTTCAAAAAAAATATTTTTGGCTAGAAGTGGAGCATGGTGGGTTGTCTGCCCCATCTATGTCTTGGATATTCAGCTAGATCTCCAGGCCATAATTCTGGGCTCTGTCCCCGCCCACTTTTGCACATTTTACTTTTTGGTACATTATCCACTATATGAAATGTATTTAAAAATAAGCAAGGAGAGTGCCCATTTTACCCTCATAAATGGTGATCTGACCTGGGAACTTGGCACAGGAATGGTAGGAACCCCTCATCATGGGCACAGCAGGTGTGCACACAGTGGAGCTTCTGGTCTACATGTGCAATAGCTGCATGGCAGACCCGATAACTCGGCCCAGGGATGGTGGGAACCCCTCATAATGGGTACAGCAGGTGTACCGACCCGAGAACTTAGCACAGGGGTGATGGGAACTCATCATAATGGGCACAGCCAGGGTACTGACACTGGAGCTTCTGGTCTACATGTGCAATGGCTGCATGGCATTTCTAAGGGTAGGTTTTGATGGGGACTACAATGGGCCATGCCTGGTTTGGGGGGGGGGGGGGGGAGCACAGAGCGTTGTTGCCCTAGAACAGGAAGGGCCAAAACCCCAAGCCTTGGAGCTCCTTTAGTTGGCCTTGAGCTTTCTATCCGGTAGACCTGGTAGGCAATCCTACGGCCAGCTGAAGGAGCAAACGTGGAGTAACAATGCTATTGCTAACTGCAACACATGGGCTTGGTGTCCGCATACAAGAAGTGCTGTTAGTGGCAGGATGTCCAGGAAAGAGACTTTGCCATTGGTTCCAAATGATATACAGAGACCAGATGTACAGAAAAATATAGATTTTGGGTTTTCTATAAAAGAAAGTCTTGGTTGCAGAAAAATATCATATCTGGAACCCGGGAAACTGCATAATGTTGCACGTTACAGTTGTTATGGTGTTTTAATCCATGTGCGTTTTTTGGGATAGGATGAGGTTGAGGGCGTTGCGTGTGTTCCAGCTTGATGTATCTGACGCCCATGGCACATGGCAGTGCCGTCCCAGCCATGCTGTTTGCAAAATCTCCTCATCAGGTGTTCCAAGCAGCTGATTGGAACAAAAAGGCAACTTTGGCCAAGTGCACACTCCTCCCCAGGCTGCCACCACCCCCACCTCCCTCCGCACACGCCAATTCCCAACCCTTCCCGGCCGCAGTGATTTCCACTGCATCCTCTCGAGTAATGTGATTGCCAGGTTACATAATGCAGATGTGTTTACTCTTCGTACGTTGCTCAGCCGTGCCGTAATGATGTATCACTTCCCATCTGTAGCACATGTAGGAACACAATGTTCAAAGGAAGTGAATACCTGGAAGGTGTTACATTTCAGCAGTCGTCAGGATTGGCCTCGAGGCTCGGAATAATTTGATATGTAATGGTGGCCATGCTTTGAGTCCCCACAGAAGAAAGCACTGTAGAAATCATCTAAATGATTTAAAATACGGGATTGATCAATCTATCGGAAGTGGTTATTGTTCCATGTTATGATCGGTTCTCAACTAATCAGAAGCGATTATCAAAATTCCGTCAGACCCTCAACGCCCTCAGAACGAGCGCGTTACTGAAAAGACATTGGGGTGCCATTGATGCCAAATAGCACCTCAACTTGCCTTGTGCATTACATCACACGGTAACCTGCTACCATACCTTGTGCCATGCTGCATTCCAAAAAGGTGCGTACATCGTGGGGCTTTTTTTTTTTTTTTTTTTTTTTTTTTTTTTTTCTTTTGTTGGCTCGTCATGATACGCATTCATATGAATGGGCTGCCCTAACGTAACTCACAAAGTAATGTACATCAGCACACTTTGTATTATTGAGAACTCAAAAAAGAAAATGGTCAAATGAAAGCTCTGCCTTTGTTTCCCCCCCAAAAAAAAAAAAAAAAAAAAAATATTCACTCCAGAGGAACCCTTGAAATAATTTTTGGGTATCAGGTACTCATTGTTGGTCGGAGGGAAGAATGTTAGGTTGGGGGAGTCAGTGGGATGAATGTCACTTAGGTGGGGGTATCGGTGGGTAGAATGTTCCTTAGTTTGGGGAGGGGATGGTCTGTGGGAAGAATGTTCCTTAGGGGGTGGTCAATGTACCCCCTTACAGACAGCTGAGAAGATGATCTAACTGGGGTTATGGAGGCATCATCAGACAGGAGGTCAGTCGGCCACAGCTCAAGGGACCTATAGCAACCTCTAGAGCAGGGGTAGGCAACCTGGGGCCCTCCAGCTGTTGTGGAACTAAATTTTCCCTGAGGCATTGCAAGGCTGGCATTTACAATTGCTCCCAGAGGCATGATGGGACTTTTAGTTCTGCAACAGCTGGAGGGCCCAGATTGCCTACCCCTGCTGTAGAGGAACCCTGATTGATGATGGCTGCTCTAAACACAAGAACAAAAAATGTAAAAAATTGCAGCTCACAAAACCTTTGACATGAGCTCTGGTCTTTGCCTACTCTACTGCAGAAAAGCATTTTTGTCTCTTCCCACTCTACTTAAAAATAAATACTTAATATTAAGTTATTCACTTTGATTTTAGTTGGTTAGATGATTAATCATTCATTGACCTAATTTGTTTTCTATACCTTGGTTCACTCTGCCCTAACGCAAAAGATAAGCATGTTGGCATAGGTTGACTGCTAAGATAAAAATCATGGTGTAGCCAACCAGTCATTGTTGTGCTCAACTAAAAAATGCTTTTGTTTTTATGCCTACAGGCCACTGACTCACCCATGGAAGACACGGAGTCCTCAGATTTTCTGTCCTCATCAGACTCCCTCTTCTCTTCAGCCAGCACCACCACCTCGACCCACCAGGAAGATAAAATCTACGTTGGTTTTGACGTCTTCCTCTCTGAAGGTTTGCCTGAGCCCACCAAAGGCCACAAGGACTTTGAAGATGTACGCATGATCCCAAACTCTCAACTGACCAGTGCCAGCCACCCAGTCCTAATCCATCTAGAGAATGAGTACCAAGCCAGGAGGTCCTTTTGGCATCAACATACGGGACAGAATTGCAGGTATTCGGGAGAGGTTGAAGGATGGAAATCCTATCCAAGTAGGAGTAAACTTGCGAGTAGAGGATCACCGATTATGGGCCGAAAGCAAGACAAGCAGCTAAAGGACTTGGTGTTCCCAGACGGGTCAAATTGTGAGGCCCATCAAGGACTCAAAAGACAGCGACTACAGAATGCCATATCACTTGCCAACCGGTGGAAGGAGAGAAAAGAGAAGAACCTTCCAATATCGGATGGAGATCGCATCTTTGCTGAAAAGGTATGTGGTGGTGAATAGTGCAGTATTTTGTGGGCGATTCCAAGGGGAATGTGTTTGTGTCCCTATTAGAGAAATTTACCACCATATCCTGCCACCCCCCCCCCCCACCCCCCCAATACTTCTTTCAATTCCTTTCTAATACTTTTAATCTACAACGCTCATTTAAAATAATCCCTGCTGATCTTTCCATGAAGGACTTTGTTGAGGCAGTTTCAGTTATAGGGTGACCACACTCTGCCCTTGTTTTCCAATTGTGTTTCAGAGTAGTTGCAAAGGTATCCAGTGGAGAGTTGCCTAGTAATTGTGACATGAAGATCCTTGGAAACTTCCTGTTGTGGCGTGACAACACTCTGCCCCTGTTTCCCAGTTGTGCTTCTGAGTAGTCACACAGGGATCCAATGGAGAGTAGCCTCCTAATCGTGCCATGAAGGTCCTTAGTCGGGGACTTCCTGTTATGGGGTGACAACACTCTGATCCTTTTTCCAAACTGTGCACCTGTGTTGTGGAACAGTGACATCACTGCAGTTTGGCATTTTTTGCCCTGAGCGCTGGATAACCTTGTCCCGCCACTAGTTGCAGCACAGTGATTTCAGTCTTCAAAGGACCTGCTAACTGTGGGCTGACAACGCGGTCTACTGTGGAGTCTACCGCTGTGCCCATATAAAAAGGAGCCTTACCCCAGGCATGGTCTACTGTTGTCACTATCAGGAATCCCGCCCTAAAATTCCATTCGGCTGTTGCTGAAGTGCATGTAGATGGGAAGAGGCTGCAGGAGATCAGCAGCACTGAGATGCAACAAAGGATAACCGTATTTTAATTAAAAAAAGTATGATACAGTGCTTTTAACAAACTGTCATTCAGTTGAGGGTCTACAACTACTTTAAAAGGTAATTGAGATTGGTTATGCACACTCTGGTAACGGGTCAGCAGCTGACAGATCTTTGCGGGGGGGGGCCTCTGAGCTAGAAATTCAGTTTAGTGCAAAGAAAGCAAAGCTCTGTAAGGGGGGGACGTGCATCATTCTATTTGGATGAAATTCTGACATGGGTCCCATCACAGGAGCTTATGTATAATTGGCTCTCAGTGGGGGGGGGGCGAGCCTCCAGTGGTAATTCTGTTGACACTGTGTGGGCAGTATTAGTTAAGGAGCTGATGGCGCGTTGGCCGCAGACCAGTGTATCAGACACGAGTATGAAGCTGTCATGTACAGCTGGATTGTGCTCTATCCTCTCTGCATTACATTAATCCTGCAGGCTGATACAGCCGCCCTGGCCTGGTAAGGGAGTTAGGACTTGCGTCGTGATCCTCTGAATTTTTCCATGTATGCAGCAAAGGAATCGCATACGGAAAGCTGCCAGCTTTTTAAAAGGTTTGTTTATATTTAATACTTTTTAAAGAGGCTGGTCATCTACCTGCAGCAGCCCATAAGGAGAAATCTTTCTACAGTTGCAACCAAAACAGGATGACCATTTAGTTTACAGAAAAAATGCTTTCGCCCCCCCCTTTTTTTTTTTTTTTTTTTTTTTTCTATTTATTTTTTTTCCATATTTGTTAAATCTTGGTTTTGTAGTTCTCATGCAGCCTCTTTGCCATCGCAGGACGAGTTGCCTAATGGTGACAACAGTGGACCAGGCCTCTGTAATTAAATGGCCACTTGGAAGCCCATAAGACAAGAGCACAATTGGGAGATGGAGACAGAGCATTGTCGCCCTGTAACAGGGAGTGTCTGAACGAGGACCTCCATGGCAGGATCACCTGGGAATAATGCATATTCCCATTAAATACATTTGAAAATGTACTTTTATTGATATTACATCAGTGATGGCTTCCCCTAGTGTGGAGGTTACACAGCGTGATGACGTCCCAGCATCCTGGGAGGGAGGTCACCTCAGTACATATACATAGTCTCCCCAATCGCTTCATGTGCCGTGGGCCTTCAGTCTCGCCCATGTGCCGTGGGCCTTCAGTCTCGCCCATGTGCCGTGGGCCTTCAGTCTCGCCCATGTGCCGTGGGCCTTCAGTCTCGCCCATGTGCCGTGGGCCTTCAGTCTCGTAGAGTAGCTTGATTCCCATTCTTAAGCCCTTAGGAAGGGGTTTGTTTTGATCCCAGAAACATGTTGGATTTCTTATGTAGTTTTCCACCTACCTACCTAAAGGGGTGGCGTCGCACAGTCAAGGTAGAGTAGAGAAGGTTGAAGGCACACAATTGTCTAAAGTCTTTTGTATGCTGTATCATTAACCGTACCCATCATTGAATACCACATGAAATTGGTAGTTTTGGAGGGGAAGGGTCACAAACTTTTACCAATATAGTGTATATCACTTAGCACCCCCACCCACCCCTGCTACACAATTGTAAGTTTAATGATTGGGAACGCATTTCAGATGGGGTTAGCGTCATACTTCGTGCCATGAGAGGAAAGTGTAGATCCATAGAATGATGTTTCTACAAATATACGCCAAATACAATGCTATAAACCAATTATATTAGATTAAGAATTTACAGATGGTCTGTATGATGCTGATCTGTTTTTATTAATTCATTTTTTTTTCCCCCTTTTCAGTGCCGGGAACTCCAGGGCTTTATCAGACCTCTGAATGAACTTCTAAATGGATTAAAAAGGGGCAGATATGACCGAGGTAGGTGTTTTTAACGGGAAGCTATGATGGTTCTGGGTGTGCTTTTTATTTTATTTATAACGTTTTAAATGTTTTACTATAGCTTTATATTTTTTTTGTTGTACATTAATATATAATACTTGGAAAAAAAGGATCCCAGAGCACCATGGGTTAGCTAAAAAAGAACACCTAGTATAGGCTGCCTGCAAGCTTTCTTTCTAACTATTCACTACTCAAAACTACATGGCCTTTGCAGGGAAGCCATCCTGACCGGGTGTTTTGCCTAGCGCACATGCCTGCCATGGCCCTGTTCTTTCACATCGATTGTCCACACTCTGCTCTATTTGTCAGGTTGTAGGGTTAAGGCTCGGGGTTCACTGATGGATAGTGGTTAGCCTTATGAGGGCCGTGGACTGCTCTGCTCCCAGAAGTATTTGGCTGGGCGCTGGTTCTTCAGGCTGGTAGTTTTGCGAGTGTAATGAGGAGGGTCTCAAGTGAAGTCATTTGTAGTTAGTTATTTTTTTTTACTAAATACAAATCGCCAACACAATTTGGGGGTTGTGGACTTCCCTCCTTCAGGGATCTTAGTGATCGTGTTGGGAGTTGCCAGACATTTGCCACACTGAAGTAGCAAAGTCTGTTACAACCCATGGACTGTAACGGTCTCCAGATGTGGCTCTACAGCAACGACTGACCTCACCAAAGTCCCTGGAGAAGGGGTGGTCAAAGTCCCCCAAAACGTGTATGCTTTATCGACTACTAACCAGTTGCCCACTGGGGGTGGAAGGGAAGTTCTTCCCACTGGCCATGATCGGTCATAGCCGACTAGTTCAGTGTGTCTTGCCTTTGCTGCTGGCTGTAGGGTACTTACTTTGGCAAATGTGGCCAGGTGCAGTCCTCTCCTTCTCTCTTTAAATCCATTCACTTGGCAAAAGGTTTCTGTCCGTTTACCAGGAATACCTCCACATCCATCAGGCGGGATTAAACTGCGCCAGCGATTAGAAAGATCCTTGTTTCTGATAATATGGCGCTTTGCGTTGTATTGTATATCGGTTACGTAACCGGAGAACGAGGAGCCTTCCTTCACATGGCTCTGCAGGAGATGGAGCCGACATCCGACTCCCTCCTCCTCCTCCAGAGGAACTCAACACTTAAAGGGGAACAACCCTCATTTTAAATGGTTTCTGTTCAATAGAGGGAAAGGACGTAGATTAACCCCTTCAGAGCGCATTTATTTTGTGATTGGCGTACAAGGGTTTTTATTTTTTTATACAAAAAATTGTGTGCATGTGTGCCAAAAGAAAGATGTCCCCAAAAAAATGTGATGCATTGCATCTGTGCAAATGTCATTCAAGTGCGACAGAGCTGAAAATTGGCCTGGGCAGGAAGGGGGTGAAAGTGCCCGATAGGCCAGTGGTTAAAGAGGAAGTAAACCCTGGTGGGTTTTATTTCCCTGTAAAGGTAAAGCTTAATGGGCTACTTTGCATCGCATAGTAGCCCATTATGTGTCACTTACCTGAAACCGAAGCCCGCGATGTCCCCACTAGCAGGGAGCGTCCATCTTCACCCCTCTTCTTTCCGGGACCGCGAACTCCAGCTCTGTGACTGGCTGGAGTAGCGTGACGCATGCGCCGCCAATCACGGCATGACCCCTATTAGAAACGGCACGATCTGCCCTTTTCTAAAGTGCGCATGCGCCGTAGACATTGGCGCACGGCTTTTTTTGTAAATGTCTCCTAAACCGTGGAGGTTTAGGAGATATTTCCAGCACCTACAGGTAAGCCTTTTAATATAGGCTTACCTGTAGGTAAAAGTGGTTTTACAGGGTGTATAACCACTGTAAGGTATGTATAAAGCACTTCCGAGAGTGACCGGTCCCTTTTTTTTTTTTTTTTTTTTTTTTTTTTTTTACACTACTATTGCAATCCCTCTCTTCTTTTTGTATCAATAGATTATGTTGGGACCTATGGTTAACTTTTGCAGTGTATATATTCCAATGCACTTTGAGGCTCAAGGGTCACCCTTGTTTAGGGTTTGATATATCGATGGAATGGAGTTTGCTTGTGATCCCTCCTTTTTCTTTGGTTCCAATAGATTCAGTTAGGACCAACAGTTAACCTTGCAATGTCCCATCATGTGACACCTCGGTTTTCTTGAACAAATGTTTGTTCCCTCGCTGTATTTGCACCTTGTGCTCCTAGAATGCCATTTTCCCCGTATTTTTCTTTGCGTTGCAGTTGGATTGCTTTACATCTGCGTTGCCTCAGATAACCTCTTTTCTTGTCCCTGGGTGCCCACTCCTGTGCTTCTGTGTGTTACGGTTTTCGTGGCAGTGAGTTCATTTGTGAGTCATTCTGCAGATCCTCCTATTACCCAATTACCAATCCTCTCCACGTCTTCATTTAGAATACATTATTACTGTCTGCTAATTAATTGCATCACTGCTGCTAAAGAATCATTTCCCTGAGGATATCAGGAGAACATTTTCTTCTCCTCATTGGAATGGGATGTAGAGAAGCTTCTCTTCTCTTCTCTTTTCCCTCTTCTCTTTTCCCTCTTCTCTTTTCCTTCTTCTCTTCCTTCTCCTTCTGTTTCTTCTACCCCTCCACCTCTTCCCCCTGCGGTGCGTCCCCTTGCTATATACCCCACTTCTCTATTTACTCTACTGGGGGAATGGTGCCCATTTTACAACATCGGCATGCACCAAAAAGAGCACTTGAGCCATCAGACAATGATAGAAACTTATAAGGCCTCCTTTTTTACACTTGCGGTTGAGCCACCAAGCCGCTCCCCCATTAACCACCTGACCTCTAAAATATTTACCACCCTTTGTGAGCCTCCCCCTTTTTTTTTTTTTTGGCAATACAACACTGCATTACTTTAACAGAAAATTGTGCAGTCATGCAACGCTGTACCCAAATAAAATTTGACTTTTTTTTTTGTGTGTTTTTTGATCACCGCTTCCCCCCTTTTTTTTTTTTTTTTTTTTTTTTTTTTTTGTTTATAGCACAGTTAAAAAAAAATTAAAAAAAATAAAAAATTTTGAAAAAAAACTTTTTACTTTCTGCTATATAAAACCTATCCCATGGAAAAAACTGTAAAAGCAGTTTTCTCAATTTTTGGCCAATATGTATTCTGTTCCATATTTTTGATTTAAAAAAACAAAACCATAATCGTATATTGGCTTACGCAAAAGTCATACCGTTTACAAACCGTGTGTATAGATAGATAGCGTGTGTGTGTGTGTGTGTGTGTGTGTGTATGTATGTATGTATGTATGTATGTATGTATGTATATGTGTGTATATATATATATATATATATATATATATATATATATATATATATATATATATATATATATATATATATATATATATATATATATATATGTATATATGTATATGTGTATATATGTATATATATATATATATATATACATACATACACACATACACGCGCGCGACTTATAATAGCGGGACTGTGGTATTGTAGCAGACAGTCTGACATTAAGCCCTTGTTCACATTGACTGCATCTTCATCTGAAATCGCGCGCTTTTCAAAGCCGCATGTCTGTGCGGCTTCAGGCACAGGTGTCTATGCAAGGCGCACCTGAAATTGCCGAAAGTAGTGCAGGAACTACTTTTTTCAAATATGCGCAACACCGCAAAAAGGTGGCGTCGCATTGTTTTGAACAGTGCGATTGCTGGCAATAGAGTGCGACTTGTCATGCGATTTTGTCCTGTCTAATATCATGACCCAATCGCTCCAATGCGAATGAGGGCTAACTGCCTGCAACCATTTGGGTGAGCGGATACATGCAAATCTGTTATGACGCTGTCAATTGGTTTGTACAGGGTGCAAATCTGATTGTGCGCTAAAAGTGTGAACGGCGCTAGTTTTGTGGGTGGGTTTTTTTATTTTGTTTTTGTTTTTTTTTAATAATTCCATCCAGCAGTTCTTGTTTGCTCATCTGAATAAGCCCTAAGAGGGATGAAAAGGGGAGGCTGTATTTCTGTAACTACACTAAGTGGGAAGTTGTGCATAAGCACCCTTGTTTGTGGTCTACGTAGCAGATTGCTATAGTCGCTGTAATGATTCTTTTCATTCTGGTTACAGGCCTGAGCAGTTTCCAGCAGAGCGTGGCTATGGATCGGATACAGAGGATTGTTGGTGTTCTGCAGAAGCCTGAGATGGGGTGAGTGTTTGAGAAGGTGCATGTCACGTTAGGTCACCCACTAATGACCCGTCGGTGTTGTTCTGCTGATACCTATACTTACCGCTAATTGGCAAATGTTTGTGAACATCCGACCATCCCACTTATTGCCAAGTATGTGGACACCCTTCCCAATGATTGAGTTCAAAGTTTTCGGGTGAAGGGTACTGTTAATGCTACGTCATACAAAGACATTTTAAATCATTTGTGAACTTCTGCCTTTTTAAAGGGCCTTTTCTCTTCTATCATGACTCTGGCCTGTGTACAAAGCCAGACCCATAAAGACATGGTTTGACCAGTTTGGTGTGGAGAAACCCGAGCATTCTGCACAGAGCTCTGACCCCCCACCACCAACCCTACTGTACACACTTGAGAGAAGCTGTGGTGATAGTTGTGATCCAGATCTTCTCTTCCAACATCAGTACCTGACCTCACAAATGCTCTTTTGGCTAAATGGGCTCAAATTCCCCCAGATGCTCCCCATACTCTTGCTGAAAGTCTTCCCAGAAGAGTAAATGATGTTATGGTCACAAAGCCACTCCATGTTAATGGCGTTGGTTCTGGAATTGGACGGCCAACAAGCTCCTATAGGTGTGTGATGGTCAGAGGTCCAAAAACTTTCAGCCATATAGTGTTTTTACATCAGATTGTACCTTGATAATAATAAAGCCTCCTTCTTTGCCAACTTGATCTCACCTCAACCAATTTACTTTTCAGAGAGCGTTATTTGAGCACCTTACTACAAGTGGAAATGATGCTAAAGATTTGGTTCCCTGGAGTCAGCAGCTCCTCTTCCTCTTCTTCGTCCACCTCAGACTTTGACAAGGAAGAACCCCAGCACAAAATGGCCAAGGTAAGGACCTCTATGGGCAGATTTTAAAGACCAAAAAGATTAGTCCTCTCACTTTTGTTTTTTTTTGTTTGTTTTTTTTTTATTGGGGATATTTGTACCATTGTCATTGAGGGAGAAAATGTGGTGGGGGAGCGGGAGGAACAGGGGAGAATCAGAAATTTTAGAGTTGTCCTCAGAACACAAGGTGAGGGAAAAGCTTCCAATAGGGTCAACTGTCTAAGAGGGGTTTCCCTTCACTTTGAGAGATTTCCTCTAACTTCGTGTTTGTGGGACAGGAAGTCCAGGAAAATGTCCCCAATGGTACACATAACAGTGTTTTAACCCTTCACTACACTATCCAACTTGGCTTATAGTTTAATCTTTGTCTTGGTCTCAGCCTCTTGCAGTTCCATATGTATAAAAGAGCTTAGACTGGGAGAAGAAGCAGCACAAAGAGTCTGTTGTACTGTAGCTGTCAATAAAGATGAGAACATGCTCATAGGAGCAAAGTGGCAGAGAGATTAACTCATCAGTCTGCTGGCTTTCTTTTCACTGTCCAGTCACAGGCTGGGGAAGGGACAAGACCTGTAGGTAGTCATTGCATCAAAGAGAAATTGGGCAGGTAGAACAGTTCCTAGAAGTATTTTATCTCTGTACTTAGCAGTATACCTGAAGTTCCCCTTTTTAAATTACTTCTGATGTCTTCCACCACCTTTTTTGCTTAAACTCATCTGTTGCTTTGGTTCTTTTTGCAGCACCCATCTGTATCTACAGGACAGAAAAGCTGCCCTTTAAGACCAGCGTCTTCTTCTTCTTCGAGCAGTCCGACTATGAATAAACCAGACTGTCCCACCTTAGCCCAAGTTCATACAGACTATGTGTGCAGCAAAGAAGCCTTGGCAGACTGGCCGACCATGAACTTGACCTGGATGCACGCCGCTCCCATCTGCAACCCTCCTCTAAGCCAGGTGGACCTCCATCATCTCAACACTGCTCTAGGCCAGGATTTGCTCTTGCCCAACGGCAACAGCTGTGGCATCATTTTTTTGGTACAGAACAGTCAGGCCTCAGTGTCCCCCACAGTGGAATCTGTAGACAGTGAAGATAAACCTCTAGACCTTTGCTGTTATGGCGAAGGATCACAAGAGCAACCGTCTCACCGAAGTCAGAGCGCGCCCGCTGTGTTTGACCTCCATGACCAAACTGATCTTGGGCAGTTGAAGAATCGTTCACGTTCGTTCACAACATGCAAGTTGACCTTCGGGGGTGAAAATACATAAGCCACCTCATATCTCGTCTCCCAGTCAGTTCAAACTCTCCATCGCAATCACATGGGCAGCTAGCCTTGGAAAGGGGGGGGGAGACCCAGTGGAAACCGGGGGGGGGAAACAAGAGCGGACAATGTTGCATTGTATTGTTCCATGTGAAGCCTTTTTTTTAAGGCTTTAAGATTGTTCTGCTACACTGAGCTGAATTCCAAAGAGATGCAAAAAACGAACAAAAAAACATGATGGACGCACTGCGCCCAACAAAGGCATCTTGAAGGGGAGCGAACAGCAATATCTGTTGTCTAATAAGTGTACTGTTTTCATAAAGGCATTTTTGGCATGTTATCTATATATTTATGCAAACTATAGCTTGTGGCCAAAATGTTTTCTTCATACATCATTTTTTATTTTTTGTAGTGGTAATACATTTTCAGCACTGCTTGAAATAGAGACCAAACTATTCAAATTTTCAAAAAGTGTCCCCCAAAACTTGTGTCCTCCAAGGAGAGATTTATGAAGGGGGCGAATGATCCCTCTCTGCCAGTTAATTCCAAAAAGGTTCCCTGATTATCCCGCTCCTCCAATTAAAATAAACTGCTCTTTCTCTGTTGGGTCACTTTTGTTCTTTTGGAAATGGCAAATATTTGCTGGATCAGAGGCACATTCGCTGAACATTCCCTGCAAACCACTTGCATATCCATCATTTCTAGTAGCCATGTTGTCACGTTGTCTGCCTTGAGGTTCTGAGGGTTATACGTTTCTGGGAACGTCAGCCAATGTGCAGCAGATCCAAGTGAATATTGAGACGCGAATTCCCTAGACTTGGCATGGCCTTCATAAATGGGGGGGGGGGGGGGGGTTCCAGTGTCCCCTCTGTTGGCCATTTTGGGGTTGATTATTTTTTTTTAATAAAGGCAAATTGGCTGTTCACGTTCCAAGGGAATTTTTTACTTGGCTTAATGAATGGAGTGAAAATTTCACTTTGCAAAGAATACCCAATCACATGCAAGAAAAGATCTTGTCTGCACATGATTGGATGATGGAAGTCAACAGAGCTTCACCTAACTTGCTAAACGAGGGGCAAATTCCCTTACAACGTGAAATTTCCCCTGCAAAGTTTAACAGCCTGTAGTAAAGCAAACCTCTTTGTCTCACCGAACTGAAACGTAGGCAAATTATTAACATTTGATTACTGAAATATTTCAAATGGAACAGCCAAACTTTTGTTTTGGATAGAGCAAGGAAAGGGTTAACGTTGCTGTCACATTTCCTTTGCCTGTGTCTGTCTCAGGATATTGCCCCTCACTTCCTGTCCTCAACTGGGGGGTGGGGGGTGGAGGTCATGTCTCTGCTTCCTCACCGAGCAGAGGTCCTTCTGTGCAGAATGCTGTCAAGTGATAGACTTTCTTACTTGGGCTGTGGCTACTTTTCGAAAGAAAACCAACTGGTGCACCTGGAATGTTTAGTGGATTGAAGTTGAAAGTTCAGTTGGGATTGAGGTTGGGGATTTTTTTTTTTTTCTATGGGTTTCCAGACTCTCCATGTTTTTGGTTGGGCAGGTGTTTTTGGAATTCTGTTAAAAGGTTCATCTTTGTATGATGAAGCACAATTATGTTGAACGTGGTTGCCTTAGTTAAACATTATGCTGCCATTTTGTGCTCTAAAGCAATAGCTGTGATCCTGCAGCCTCGATGTTCACAACAGACCCATGCCGCTGGTGGTTTCTAGAGGGCTAAATCTCGTCTTCTACGCAGCAGTAGCTTCAGTTTTTCAGTGTATAGCAATGGGGTTCATGATAAACAAAGGTTGTCTGTATGCATTTATTAATTTTATTATTATTTATACCAGCTCTGACTGTGCGGGAGTCCCATGGATGGTGGTACTTGGGTTCCTATGGTTCTTCTCATAGGTGTCAGTATTGTCCATATAGACAGATTGTCTTACCTAGATTGTTCTTCACTAATGTAACTTTAGCTTAAAAAAAAAAACATAAAAACTTCCAGGGAGACTATAGCAGTTAGGGCTATTGTTTGCTGCCAGCATCCTCCAAGCCATAACTTTTCTTTATTTTCTTTTTATTTATTTTTTTTTCTCCCATTTTGGATTTAGTAGAAATGGGTATATAGCATCTAGACCAGCCTTTCTCAACCATTTTACCCCAAAGGAACCATTGAAATAATTTCAGTTGTCGGAACTCTTGCCAAGACTAGGCTAGTGGGGGGGGGCATTAGGAAAATTATTGTTGGTCATTGGGAACAATGACCCATTTAATTGGTGATAAATGGAAGAATGGTCCTTATATTGGTGGCCAGTGAGCTAAATGCCCTCTTCAGTTGGTGACCAGTGGAAAGAATGCCCTCTTCTTTTGGTGGCCAGTGGGAACAGTGACCCTAAATTGGTGATTAGTGGAAGAGTAGTCCTTATTTTGGTGGCCAGTGGGGAAGAATGCCCTCTTCTGATGGTGGTCATGGGGAACAATGACCCTTAATTGGTGATCATTGGGAAGAATAGTACTTTGATGGCCAGTGAGGTGAATTCCCTCTTCGGTTGGTGGCCAGAGGGAAGAGTAGTCCTTATATTGGCCAGTAGAAAGAATGACCTCTTCTGGTGTTAGTCATTGGGAACAATGACCCTTGCTGATCATTGGGAAGAATAGTCCTTACATTGGGGGCCAGTGGGAAGAATGCCCTCTATTGGGAACAATGACCCTTAATTGGTGGACAATGTGGAGAATGCCCTCTTAGAGCAAGGTAAAAAGATCAATTGGGTCATGTATTTGGCTCTACCAAGGATTGATGACCTAGAACTAGGAAAGCCCCATATGATG